>CM028346.1:8743603-9112108 GCA_016618105.1 Dendrobium huoshanense
CAAATTAGTTACCTCCTCCTCTGCTTCTTCCTCTGATGATTCTGAGGCAGAGTCGGCCCAAAAAGCTTTTTGTGTCCTCATCTTTCCTTTCTTGTATTTGGCTTTCTCATCACCTTTCTCCTTAGCTGGTTGGCTCTTCAGATTTGGGGCAATCGGCTTGAAGGTGACCTGGCTTCCTGCATTCAAAACAGATTGTATCAGATGAAACCTTATTGGACCTTGAGCTCTTACCTTTATTCCAGCTCTTCTGATGATGCTTCTGTTTTCTCTTCAGGAAATTTTTGAACTGCCAGGTCATTAGTGCTATCTCATCGTCTTCCTCCCCTGCAGAGCTTTCACTTTCTGAGTTGCTAGCTTTTAATGCCACCGTCCGCTCCTTTTTCTTTTCACCTGCATCACTTTGCCTTTGGCTAACTCCTTGCTCGTATGCAATGAGTGACCCAAGGAGGTTATCAATAGAATAAACATTAAGATCTTTAGACTCAGTGATAGCAGTTATCTTAGCATCATAGGAACTAGGTAGGCATCTAAGAATTTTATTCACTTTCTCAGAATTTGAAATTTCTCTACCTAATGCATGCAAGGATGTCACAATTTGGGTGAACCTAGTGTACATGTCAGAAATTGTTTCGCTAGGTTTCATACGGAATAATTCATAATCATGCAGTAGAATGTTAAGCCTAGACTATTTTACTTCGTTTGTTCCTTCGTATGTAATGCACAGTCTATCCCAAATCTCCTTACCAGAAACATAAGTAGATACTCTCATATAGTCCTCAGATTTTAATGCACAAAAAAAGCAGTTTAAGCACTTAGCATTCAGTTGGGCTAACTCCCTATCCTCATTGCTCCATTCAATAAAAGGTACAGGAGTTTTCAAACCATTAACAATCTTAAACAGTGCAACATATCCATAATTTACTAACATCCACATGCGGTAATCTATAGATTGCAAAAATGTAGACATTCTAATTTTCCAGAAATCAAACGGAATGTTATCAAAAAGTGGTGGACGAGTTATTGAATAACCCTCCGCAGTGTTACGATTACCAAAGTTTGACATGATCATTTTTTTTCAAGGTTTTCTAAAACACTATTTTTGAAAAACAAGCTCTGATACCAATTGAAATGACTGAATGACAAGAGGGGGGGGGGGGGGGGGGGGGGGTGAATTGTGGAAAAACCTTTCCTTAATAAAAATAACCCTAAACAAGAGTTCTAATTTTTTTGTTATTTTTGAAATACTACAACAAAATTTTAAACAATTATTTTTCCACAAGCTTCACCATGCAATAGTTATGAAAATTGAATGCAAGTAAAAAGTAAACGACGATAAGGAAAAAACACACCAAAATTTTTATAGTGGTTCGGTCAAAATATGACCTACGTCCACTCCCCGGAGTCCTCCGCTCCGGGATTTTCACTATCAAAATAGTTCTCCTTTTGCCCCCCTCGGCAAGGCGGAGAAGCCTTTACAAACCTCCCTTTCACCAACCCGGCGTGGCGAATTGCCAAACTCTGTTTTCGCCCTCCTGGCGACGGCAGAGAACCTTCTCGTTTTTCTCCCTCTTGGAGAAGGCAGAGAACCTCGAGGCAACGGATGTAGACAAGCCTTTCCCTTGGAGATCCTCCCTCAAATCCTTCTAGGGCCACAGGAGGAGCAAGATGCAGCAAGCTTGGAGCAACCGTGTGATCTCCCTCACACCTCTTCTTCCTCACAATGCTCACCTCCTCCTTCCTCTCTCAACCCTCAAGAATTTCTCTAGAGATCTCTCCCTTGGAATCCCTCTCTAACCACGTTCACCCCCTCTGTAATTCTTACTCAAAAAGGACTTGATTGACATATTAAACGGGCTCCAAAAACCTCTGATTTCAAAAGTAGCTGTTACGGTTCATACAGTACGATTCAACATCGTACAGTACGATATGTATAAACAGACGTCGTCCTGGTACGAAGATGTATGAATAGTTCAAAAACAATTCGTACTGTACGATATAATATCGTACGGTATGATCCACAAAACACTATTCGTACAGGAAGATAGTCTGGACGATCAGATGTCGTCTCTGTTCATCGTATGGTACGAACCAGTTCGTACAGTACGATGTTCAAGAATTAATTAGGCCTGGATTACATGCACTAATTACGGGTTAATTTAAGTAAGTATTAAAAACAAATCGTACAGTACAAACACGTTCGTACAGTACGAGCGGCGCAAAATCACTTACTCAAATTAAACTACGGCTAGGGTTTTTGGATCTGAACATATCGTACCGTACGAAAATATTCGTACAGTACGATCTATTCACAGAATCGTCCACATAGCTCTGATCGTACGGTACGAAATAAAATCGTACAGTACGATCTACAGAGAAGAATTTCTAAGACAATTTTCATTTAAAAACAAACTCTCCCCCTGTGTGTGTGCATGGTTGCTCTTACTCTTATGCATTTTGTGGCCAGACTCAATAAAATAAAATCAAATAAATAGAAAAATACAATGTTTGACTCATACTCCTAATCTACCCTTTCTTTAGTCTTCCTTTCGTCCTGAGTCACTTGTGATCTTCCTGAAATGTTAATACTCAAGGACAATATCAAATAAAATAGTATTCAATGAAAGGTTGTTTCAAAAACACTCATTATTTGGCATCATCAAAATCTCAAACTCGGGGTCATGGGTTGCAACAAAATCTATTATTGATGCTAGTACTAGAGGTTCATTAATATCCAAATCAATTGATGTAGCATATGCTTTGATAAAAGAAATGGCCCCTCATAACTTCCAATGGCACTCTAATAGAATTCACCCTAAGAAGGTTTCTAGTGTGCATAATTATGATGTATTATCTATCCTAGCTTCTCAAATTGCTTCAATTTTAAGTAATTTAGACAATTTAGGAATTACTTCACTTGAGAGAGCACTTATGGTTGTAAATTAAATTTTGCATGGACGACTTAGTGACTTTAGAGTCTATGTAGTAAAAACTTTGAATTTGGTAAATAATAGAAAAAATAGCCCCTACTTTCATTCCTATAACCTTGATAAAAAGAACCATCCCAATTTTAATTAGAATAATAATAAAACATATTAGAATTAATAATTAGAATATTCACCAACTAAATCTTATATGCAATTGGAATCCTATTCCACAACAAATTATGCCAACCCTAGGCCCAATTATCCTTAAGGTTTTAATGTTAGTAATCAATATAAGGATACCAAAACATCCTTAGAAGACCTAATGATGTAGATGGGGACCAAACTTCAAATCCATACTACTGCCATTAGAAATATAGAAAATTAGTTAGGTCATATAATTAATAAACTAAAAAGTTGGCCCCAAGGTTCCCTTCCTAACAATACTGAGGTTAACCCTAAGGACAAGGTTAAATAGTAGTGTAAGTCCATTTAGTTAAGGAGTGGTAAGGGGTCAGAGGAGATAGTTAGGCAGGAATATAAGCTTGCGAAAACACCAGTAGAGTCTAATCAATCTTTAGAATAACCCAAGCAAAATTTGAAGGTAGAAAAACTAATAAGGAAGGTTGTAGAAAAGCCACCACCACCATTTCCCAAGAGACCTCAGAAGCAAAACTTTAATAGGTGATTTTCAAGATGTTTATATTGTTTAAGAAATTAATCATTATTATTTTGTTTGCAGAAGCTTTAGATAAAATGCTTAGTTATGCCAAAATTATGAAAGACATTGTTAGCAAAAAAATAAGAAGTTAGAAAATTTTGAGGCTGCTATTCTTACTACAGAGTGTAATGTCATTTTGTAGAGAAAAACTCCCTCAAAACGACTGTGATAGCTTTACAATTCCTTGGGTTATAAAGGAAAAATTTTGTTAAAAGCACTATGTTATTTAAGAGCAAGCATAAATCTTAAGCCCCTTTCAATTTTTAGGAGGCTTGACTTAGGAGAGGTATAACCCACAACAATTACCCTATAATTTAGCTAATGGATCCTTATGGATTTATCGGTAAAGGTTTATAAATTCATCTTTATTGTTGACTTTATTATACTGGACATAGAAAAATATAGAGAGATACCAATCATCATGTATAGAACTTTTCTATCCACTAGGAGGGCAATGACAGATGCTTAGAAGGGGGTGTTGATAATGAGTGTATAGGAGCAAGAAGTAACTTTTAATGTTCTAAAATCTATTTATTTCCCCAGAGACACTAGTGAAGATTGTGTTTTAGAATTGAGGTGGATAGTTGTGTGGAGGATATAATGGAAGAGATATTGAAGTTAGATTCTTTGGAGAAATTTTTTAATGAGAAGAAGATAAGAGAGTTTAGGAAATATACTGCTTTCTTTTTAAATGACACCCCTAAAATTTTTAGCGATAGGTTTGAGATACTAAACACTTCTTCCATAGGAAAATCACTAAGACCTTCCATCTTAGAAACACCTACATTAGAGTTGAAAGCTCAGCTTATCCATTTGAAGTATGCCTTTTTAGGTGATGAATCAATCTTATCAATCATAATCTCCATTGATTTGGAAGAATTTTAAGAGGGTAAGTTAATAAGGGTTCTTAAGAATTTTAAAAAACCATTAGGTTAAATCATAACTAATATAAAAGGGATTAGTCTATTATTGAGCATACACAAAATTTTGTTGGAAGAAGATTCCCAACCAAAGGCTGATCCTCAAAGAAGATTGAACCCAACCATATAGGATTTAGTTAAAAAAGAGACACTCAAATGTCTTGATGCAGGTATCATCTAACCTATTTTTTATAGTGCTTTGATTAGTCTCATTCACTATGTGCTTAAGAAGGTTGTTTAACTATTGTGACCAAAGAAAATAATGCTTTGATACCCATTAGAGTAGTCATAGGTTAGAGGATTTGCATTAACTAAAAGAAACTAAACAAAGCCAGTAGAAAATAACATTTCCCATTGTCATTCATTGACCTGATGCTAGATAGATTGGTTGGGAAACCATTTTATTATTTCTTAGATGGCTACTTAGGGGTTTCATCATATTCTTATAGCACTTGAGAACTAGGACAAAATCACATTTACTAGCCCTTATAGTACTTTTACCTTTTATGGAATTCCATTTGGACAATGCAATGCCCCTGCAATATTTTAGAGATGTAGATGTCTATTTTTTAGACTTGATTAAGTAGGGCATTGAGATATCTATGGATAACTTTTAATATTTGGTACTATATTTGACCCTTGCCTTGAACATTTGGAAATTTTTTTAAAAAGAAGTAAGAAGTTAAATCTAGTATTACCTTAGATAAAAAATATCAATTTATGGTCTTAGAAGGCATTATCTTAGTCCGTAAGATATTTGAGAAAGGTTTAGAGGTGGATAATGATAAAATTTAGGTGATAGAAAATTTCTCACATCCTACTTTTGTTAAAGGAATAGGAAATGTCTTAAGACATATTAGATCTTATATACGATTCATTTGAAATTTTACTAAAACCATTAAGCATATATACAGTTTATTAGTAAAGAATGTCCTATTTGATTTTAATCAAGACTACCTAGAAGCATTTGAAACTTTTAAAAGGCTCTTGATTACTACACCCATTATCATTACACATGATTGGTCATTGAATTTTGAATTATTGTATGATGATAGTAACTTTGTATTTGGAGCTTTGTTGGGGAAAGATTAGATAGAAAATTTCATGCCATTTATTATGCTAGTAGGATATTTAATCAAGCACAAATCAATTACACTGCAGCTAAAAAAATTACTACCCATAGTATTTTCTTTTGATAAGTTCATATAATATATGATTGACATTAAAGGTATTATTTACACAGACCATTTTGCAATCAAATATCTTATAAATAAAAAAGATACAAAATTTAGACTAATTAGGTGGATTTTATTGTTACAAGAATTTAATTTACAAATATTGAATAGAAAAGGAACTTAAAACCATATTGTCAATCATTTATCTAAAATTAAATTTGAAAAACTTGTATATGATATGTCATTCCAATAAGAGAAAAACAATGTCCTTTTTCATCATGTTAATAGGGATTGTAATAAAGTGGCTCATTGTTGTGCGTCTTTTGCTATGATAGAAAATTTTTTTGGGAAAATGTATTTGATAATTACATTCCTTCTCATATTTTACTTTTAATAAAGAAGGAATGTTATAGAATTTCTATCTAGTAATAGTTTTTAATAGCTTTTAATTTCTATGCAAATTGCAAAGTTTCAAAAATAATAATAAGAGAAAAGAGTGTGCCTTTGATATAATAAATTACATTGTGAGTAGCGTGATATCATTTGACATGATATTTACCTAAAAGCAAAAAATTTTTGCATGATGTTAAGTTATACTTTTGGAAGGAGCCATGTCTTTTTAGGAAATGTAATGATCAAATTATTTGGAGATGTATCCCTCTAGAGGAGACTAATGGCATCATCAGTCAATGTCATGACTCAAATTATGGCGGACATTTTTTACAACATATGACTACTTCTAAGATTTTACAATCTAAATTTTATTGACTTACCTTATTTAAGGATGTTAAATGAGTATATTAAAAAATCTGATGTGAGTCCAATAGTAGGTAGTATAATAAAGAAAAATGAAATGCCTTTAAATTACATGTTAGAAGTTTAAAAAAAAATTTATGTTTGAGGGCTACATTTCATGAGAAAATTTATTCAATCTATTAGAAATAAATATATCCTTATAGTAGTTGATTATGTTTCCAAGTGGATTAAAGGACTAGTAGTACCCAAGAATGATGCTTAGGTTGTTATAAAATTCTTAAAGAAAAATAGTTTTTCTAGATTTGGAAGAACTAGAGTACTCATTAGTGAGGGGGAGTCACTTTTCTAATAAAAGAGTTAAAAATATGATTTTAAAATTTGGGATCCAACATAGGATAGCAACTTCTTCTCACCCTCAAAATAATGAACAAGCAGATATTTTTAATAGGGAAATCAAGAGAATGATGGAGAAAAGTGTAAATCCTAATAGGAAAGTTTAGCTTTTAAGATTAGATTATATAATATAGGCTACTAGAACTACTTCTAAAATTCTAATAAGAATGTTTATCTATAGGCTTATGTATGGAAAAGTTTATCATTTTTTGGTGGAATTAGAGCATAAATCTTTTTATTCTATTTAATAAGTAAATTATAATTTGAAGGATATATAGGACAATAGATTATTATAGTTGAACGCGCTAGAGGAGATTAGATAGGAGACTTATTAGAATGTAAAGATTTATAAGGAGAAAACTAAAATATGGAATGATCATAAGCTAATTAAGAAAGAATTTCCACCTAGATAATAGTTGCTTTTATATAATTTATGATTGAAATTATTTCATGGGAACTTAAAGTCCAGCTGGTCTATTCCATTCACTTCAGTACAGGTATATCCCTATGGATCTGTAGAGATTCAGGATAGGATGAACAACCAAACTTTTAAAGTTAATGGTCAAAGATTGTAGCCTTAGCGCTTTTTGGAAGGAAACCCAAAATTTTCAATTATGTGTTACATGTTGTTTTGTTATTTGTAGTGATCTTGAGTGTGATTTAAATTATTTTGTTTAAATGTTGAACCTATATTTAGTATAATTATGTGTACAACATTGTAAAGCTAATCATTAGAGCACCATAACACTCCCTCCTTGTATTAATCTGAGTTATTATAACGCCATAGTTCTTATTCCCTTGAGCGCCACAACTCTACAACACTCAAAGCGTCGTAGAACTCAACAAACAAAGAGTCATGGAATTTAGCTCTCAGATTTTCATGAGATTAGGTGAACCTTATGTAGCTATCATAAGCACTTCAACGCCCACTTAAACCTCAAAATAATGAACGGGTTAGTGCCATGATGGTGGTCTTCCTTAGAGTCGCAACACCAACACATTTTGAGCGACGTGGTGCTGACCAGTCAAATAGTTTGGCATTATTTCATATTTGCTATGATTATACCAAGTAGAAATATTATAAGAGTTCTTAAGGATGGGCCTTCCTAAATTATGTTTTTCAAAAGGGTATGACCATAGTTGTAGGTAAAATAATTTATCAAACTATTTTGTATATGATTAGAGCTAATACATCTATAGGATTTGGACATCCATCCCTTATTTATAGCCTTTTTACATATTTAGGAGCCTAGGAAAAGAAGAAATTCCCAAGTGTTTCTCTTTCCAAAATTAAAATACAATCATTTAAAATTTATTCATAGGAGCAGGGTGAGAGTTCTAATCTTTTAGTCAGCCACCTTAATCTAGTCAGCCTAGGAGTAGGACCCTATGAGCTTAGGAGATTAGGTATCTGATCTTAAAGATCAAAGGCATCAAGAATTTTGGAGGATTAAGCATAGAATAGGAAGACTAGAGGAAAGAGTGTATCACGGAATGGACAATCTTCTGAATCAGCAGCTGAAATAGTATCAGTATAGTGTTGACTTCAATGCAGCACTAGTTGGCATGTTTAAGAACTACCTAATTGTGGTGATCTAGGATGTGGCTTGCTAAGTTAAATCATGCTTAAGTTTTTCTTGATATAAAATTAATGAAAGCACACTAAAATACATAAGTATATGTGTTGAATCAAGTAATAATGTGATAGAGTAGCATGTCAATCTCACACTGTACTTTTTACATTATCAACCCAAAACTAGAGAATTAGCTAGATATGAAAGATTCAACAAGCAAACTCATTTTCATTTCATTCATTAACAGAGTGGATATAAGACAAGTAATAAAAAAATTTTGACCCAAAATGCTCAAATGATCTTCTCTGCACTCCTTCCTCCAACTATAGAGTTACTTACACAAATAGGATAAAATCTTCATTATGAAAGAAGCTTGAACTTCCCTAGCATCCCTTAGACCTCACTCAAAGGGGCTCTAAAAAATACTTAAATTTTTATAATTTTTCTTGAGTGATAGAAATTTCCAAATAATAAATTTGAAATACTATTTATAGTAAGTATGGGGATGGTTCAAGCACTATAGTATTTAACAAGGTGGCATCGTGATGGTATAAAATGAACTAACACCTTAGCACTATAATGTTTACTCCATAGTGACACTACATGACTTAACATGATTATTGATTGAAAGGGTGCATCTTTTGGCTAAATAAGCATGGCTCTTTGTGTTGAAAACACGTATCACTTCAAAAGTTGAACACTATGCCGCTTGAATGTAAATTTTGATGTTAAGGCATTGTATGGCTTGACACTGTAGTGCTCATTTTCCAAAGGATTCAGTGTTGCGATGCTAAATTTGGGCATAATGGCATTGTGTTTTAATGTGGTGCTAACCTTGGTGTCATTGTGGCACTATGTCTGGTGGCATTGTGTAGGTTTTCAAAACTTATGGATTTTTTCCTTCTCATGAATATTTCTTACACAAAAAATACATTTTCACTAAAGTTAAATACAATAAAAAATGCATAATGTATACTTAACACTAACTAATATTAAAGTTTAATGGAGGGTGTTAAGCCTCGTTGAACTGCCCTAAGCACACTAAGAAGGGGGTGAATTGGTTATTTTAAAAAATTTCTTTAACACAAAGAAAAATTCTTTTTGATATTTTAAAAACTTGAATTAAGTATTTTGACACCCAATGCAAAAGCTAATAAAAATAATACCAATGACAATGATGATGCTAATTTGATCATAACAATCTAATATAAACCATAATATTTTCAACATGTATCTTTCAAAAAAATAAATTACAAAAAACTAAAGTGTAAAAAATAAAATTAAAATGACTACACCAGAATTTTATACTAATTTGGTCAAACAATAATCTACATACAGTCCCGAAGTCCTCTCCTGATATTACACTTAGTTTCACTCCTTTAGCCCCGATAGCAAGACGGAGAAGCCCTTACAAAAATCAATTTCACTAACCTGATGCTGCGGATAACTAGAATTATTTTCACCCTTCTAGTGAGGCAGAGAACCTTTGAAACTCTATTTACCCTTTTGGTGAAGGCAACAAACCTGGAAGAATTTTCACCCTCCTAATAAAGGCAAAGTACCTTGCAATTCACCCTCTTGGTGAAGGCAGAGAACCTCAAACTTTGACCTTATAACCTTTCTTCCTCGAGCTCTATGGAGGAATCGAGGTGCAAGCTTGCTTAGAGATACCATGTGAAAACCCTCACACTACTTCTCCCTCTAACAAAACTCACTTCTCCTTTTTCACTCTCACAGCTCTCTCAGTGAATTCCTTTAACAACCAAAATTCTCTTTTAGAGATAATTAAGGAAAGCTTTTATATACGGTCTCCAAACCCTAAATTTTCAATTCAATCAAAACTATTCATATAGTATGACCAAGGATTATACAATATGATTACTTCAAGAACCATACAACATCCATAATGATGTAATAATCCCATATCAAACTATTTAAAAATTGTATGCCGATCATAAAGTATGATCAATTAATCAAGTATGATTAGTTTAATTATCTTTTGGTCACACAAGATAATTTCTAGGATGACTGAAAATCATCTCCATCTATCAACCTAAACAGTTGACATCTTATAGCATAATTAGTTCAAAAATTAAGGTTTCATCCAAGATAATTGTCGAGACGATTGATTTATGTTGTTGTGTATCTTACAGTATGATCAATATCGTATAATATGATTGAAAAAAATAATTAAAACTTTATTTGATTAACTAATCATATGGATTAAATTAAGTACATTTTTAAACATCATATTGTACAAACGCCATCATCATATAGTACAATCAATTTAAAATTTGAAAATTAAAATACTTACTTAATTTTGATTGTCTTCTTGGGTTTCTATTTTAAATAGATCGCGTAGTATGTTTAGTTCAATGGAATTAATTAAAAAACTATACATTTTAAATCATTTCAAAAATAATTAATCATACAGTATGAGCTGGGTTGTATAGTAGATCAAAAAATTTAAAAATTATTTTCTCACTCACCTATGTATGTGCATGGTCACAAAAATAGTATACACCTTTTACATGATATTGACTCAAGAAATCTAAATTTTATTAAGTAATTAACTCTTGTCAATTATATTCCTATTCTACCACAACTTAAGCCCTGAATTTTCTTGCATGGTTTATGACATACCTGAAATGTTAGTAAGCACAAGTATATATATATATATATATATATATATATATATATATATATATATATATATATATATATATATATATATATATATATATATATATATATATGCAGTACAAAATGATAAGAGAAATAAAGTACAATAAATAATATTTTTTATCATCAAAATTATAAGCTCGAGATTCCAAATTGCAACACCATATGTTTTGGTCCAAAAAGATCATTTTTACTATATCCCTAGCCTTTGATCCCTACAATGAGCTGGTCATTAGCATCAATGGTAGCATAAGAGTGTCACGGTCAAGCATCATTCAAATATTGAGGCATTAGTTTATTTTGGAGCGCCCTAGCGCTACAAAACCCAATATCACGACACTATAATCTATTTTTGGACTCTTAATATAAATTGTTGGGTAAATTTTTTAGGGTATGATTTTTTTTAATTATTCTCTTTCATTTACTATAATTTAGGAGAGGGATAGTGAGAAAGAAGAGCGCAAGGAGATTGGGAGCCATTTTGAATCATTCATTCGACTTTTATCTTTCTTAACTCAAACTCTTGTAATTTTTTTTTGATTTGAATTACGCATTTCCTGATTCTAGTTATTATAATTCTTCGCTAGTTTCCTTCTTTAGGCTTATGATATGATAGGAATGCATGTGTTACATAGAGTAAATCTAAGCACATAAATATTTTTATTGATATTTTTTATTCCTTTAATCTAATTTATTTATGTATAGGCCATGCACAAAATTAAATCATAGTGTGATTTACATCCTAGAAGGAGGCAAAGTGGGACAAATAAGGGAACTTGAACAAAGTGCTTACAAATATAAACATATGTTTGCATAGAACTTTGGGAATTCTAAAGATAAATTTAAAATGTGGTGATGTGAGTGACTTTGCTAGAACTCCAATGATCTTGACAAAGATAAAGTATTAATTATGCTCTATTTCACAGTACATATTTGGTAAACAAATTTATGTGCACATAAAATCTTCGTTATCATATGCTAAGAGTTTTTAGAACTTTATAACTCATTTTTGATGTATTTTAGTTTGATTACTTCCACAAGAAAAAAACCTTTTATCTTTGGTAATATAGATATAGTGATTAGTAAAATTAGTAATAAGTTGATTACTAAGAACATTTAATTTCCCATGGGAATCATCCTTAACTCACTTGTATATTACTTGAAATTTATTAGTCTTGTCATTATGTCCTTGCATTTTCTTCCTCTACTAATTCGTAAGTTATTTAAGGACCACATTAAGAGTCAAAATGTAGCTCATACTCTCAAAATGAACTCCAAAACTAATAACCTAGAAAGAATCCTCCATTATAAAAATTTAGGGTAACCTCATCAGGTGAAAGATATACATAATTTTTATGCATTAAGAAAGGATGAATAAACCTACCATATTTTAAAAATTAAGGTATTTAACATGTCATGTGAATGAAATGTCAACTCCCATGATGAATTCAGCAATTAGTACATTTCATCAAGGTAACAATCTATTATATATCCAAAACCTTTGGCTTTGGATATCCATGTGTATTTTAATCTGAAGTGTAAGCATAAGATTGGGTGGGTGAATATTGTGTTAACTAAATATAAATCAACACCAATCATATCAAATTTAACCAAAATTTTCAAATTTATTATATAAATTAGCTTATAAATCCTTCATGAACAAACCAATAGGTTTACCTAACCTTTTTTCATTGTATATATCGACCATTTAGACAAATTTGACATATTTAGCTATAAAATCTAATTTGAGATCAGTATATCAATGGAAATGATTTTAAAAAGTCAACTCTAAGTCTATAAATTAAAAATCATTACTATAATGTAAAGTATATGTATGATGAATTCAAATATAATAAAACTTAAACAAATAAAACATTAACCTAAAGCCCTTAAAATTTATTTTGAGTATCTAACTAAAAAAAATCTTAAATTGATTGAAAATGAGAAAAGATATGAAGTTTTACATTTGCATCCTCAAATAAATGGAGAGAATAAATCAAGAAATGACCTTAAATAGGCAAAAGCAAAGGAGAAATTGAGAGAGGCGTCAATAATGTTGTTTGCATGAAATAGAAAGGAGGAGGAGGTTAGGATGAAAATAAGGCCTTCTCTTGTAGAATTTTAATTGATTATTTATAAAACATTAACTAGAATTTCCAACAAAAAATATACTAAAAATTGTAGTTTATTTATACAACGACTAATTTTCTATAAAAAATTTCACCAAGATTTCTAATAGATGGCATCATGCAAAGAAATTTTTTTCCCTATAGTGCTACCATGATACAACATCACATTTCCTAAGCCCTTAGTGGTATAGTCATGATAAGAGCTGACACCAAACATTTTTTTCAATTTTAGAGAGCTACTTTCACAATCATTTTTCCACTTAAATGGTACTACCTTATGTGTAAATTTAGTGAGAGGGACTATAATCTGAGAAAAACATTTTACAAACTTTTTATAGTACCTTACCATACCTAGAAAACTATGCACCTCAAACATAATCATTGTCCTTGGTTGATTTGTAAAATCTTGCCCCATTTAAGGATCCACTAATGTCCCTTTATTTTTCATAATATGAAAAAGAAATAAAATATGATTCAATTAGAATTCACATTTTTAAAATTTTGCATACAATCGGTGTTACCTCAAAGTCCCCAATACAATTCTAAGATGCGTTGCATGATCTTCCTCTGCCTTTGAGTACCAGAATATAATCATTCAAAATAATTAAAAATTAATCCATGTGTGCTTTAAATATTCTATTCATTAGATCCATAAAATGAAAGATGCATTAGTCAAACAATAAGGCATGACTATAAACTCATAGTGGTCATACTGGGTATTGAAATCTCTCTTTTCTACATCTTCCTATTTCAGTTTCAACTGATGGTACCCAGATCCTAAGTTTATCTTGGAGAACATGAATACAAATGCTAACTGATCAAATAAATCATCAATCCTAGGTAATGAATATTTATTCTTAATTATTATTATGTTCAACTTCCTATAGTTATTGCACATTAATTATTGAAACATCCTTCTTCTTTACAAAAAGTATTGGAGCACCCATTGAAGATATAATGGGTCTAATGAAACCCATATCCACCAATTCTTGCAATTGGATTGTTTATTATTGTAACTCTTTAGGTGTCATTCTATAAAGAGCCTTAACAATTAGGAATACCTTAATATAGAATTCTCTATTAGGTGATAAACATATCAATTTTTTAGGCAATACATTAGAGAAAAATTTAACTACATGGATAATCTTGATAGCATAATTTATTCTTTTATCTTTCACATAAGCCAGAAACTACACTTCCAAGTTTCTTCTATAACTTATCAATCTATACAATTATTATCAATGAGGTTAACATTCCACTAAATCATCAAAAGTAAAAGCTCTCACCATTTTGAAATAGGGTTACCTTCTTCTTTAAATAGTCAATCTGAGCATCATATTTACTTAACGATTTCCTTCCTAAAATAATATAAAATTAGTTAGGGGTAACACTATTGGCGTATATTTTATTTTTTATCAAAAAGTTTTATTTGATATACACATACAAAATTTTCTACCATACAATCCTTAGTAACACACAAGATCTTGATAGAAGAAAACTCCCGACCAGAAGTTGATCCCTAAAGAAGATTAAACATAACCATGAAATAGGTAGTAAAGAAGGAGATCTTAAGTGGCTAGATGAAGGAATTATATACCTAATTTCTAATAGTGTATGGGTAAGTCCTATCCACTATGTCCCTTAGAAAAGAGGCCTAAAAGTAGTGTTCAATGAGTATAATGAGTTGATTCCAACTAGTATAGTAGCTAGGTGGAGGATTTATATTGACTGTAGGAAACTAAATAAGTAAACTAAGAAAGATTATTTTATGTTACCCTCTATTGACCACATGTTAAATAGATTGGAAAGACTTTCGTTTTATTATTTTTATATGGATATTTTGGTTATCATCAAATTCCTATAGCACCTAAGGATCAGGACAAGACCACATTCACTAGCCCCTATGGGACATTTGCTTTTAGGAGAATGTTTATCAAGCTTTGCATAGCCCTTACTACTTTTAATCATTGAATGATATCTATTTTATAATATCTAATTGAGTAGAGCATTGAAGTATCTGCTAATGTGCAAAAGGAAGTACAAATCATGCTCGAAATACACCAATTAACTCCTCCTAACTAATCAGAGAGTTGAAAGAGAGGAACTCTCTGATCTTAGAGAGAGAAAAAATGTTCATTTTTTTTTTCAAATTTGTGTCTCCCACAAATTCCGTTCTCCACCAATGACGGTGGATGGCCGTCGGCCTCCACCATCTGACGCTGCTGAAGGTGGTCGAAAATCAACAACCACTGATCAAAGGGGAACAGCAATTAGTAATGGCCGTCTTCATATGCAGACGAAGATCTCATAGGTAGAAGAACATCGTTCGATAAGGTCTTCTTCGTCATCTCATTTTCCAGAAATGAATCGTCAAGGTCCACTGGCGATAAAGGAGGTATCAGAAACAAGTCCTAAATTGATCAAGCATGTGGAAGGCAAAGGTAAGGCTTTATATTAAACTATGGATTTGGTTACTCCAAAGACTCGAAAATCTTCTGAAATGCCATCGGATAATACGACAACTACTTCGGGAATGAAAATTTTTGTTAACCGGTTCGGAAATTTGAATGCAATCCCTGGACTATGTCGTAGCGTGATAAATGAGAATTCCCTGAATTTGGTTAATAACAATTTACATTCAACTCAGGACAAAAAAAGAGTCTCCGAGGAAGGAAAGGCTTTTGATGAAATGCTCATAAGCACGGTAGACTTGGGGAAGGTGAATCCATGGAGTAACAAACCATACATAAAATTGAATTTTAATGAAAAAGATGTGGTTTTATCCGAAGATGGGAAGGCAGTAAGACTATTTGAGGAAATAGAGGAAATGAACTCTAAGAAACTGTCAAAATCATTGATAATTAAAGTTTTTGGAAGATACTTACCATCCCACAAGGTGGCTTGGTAGCCAAGAAGACAATGGAATCAATTTGGTCAATTCCACTTTACTATATCTGGTAGAGGATGGTTCTTATATTCATTCTCATCAGAAGAGATGACTGAAGCAGTTCATTCAAAAGGTCCTTGGTTCGTTAACGGACATATAGTAGGAATGGAGAAGTGGACACCAGATTTTACTACGAATTCTAATAAAGGTCTTTCTTCTCCAATTTGGATTAGAATGCCCCACTTACCTTTGCAATGTTGGGATGAGAAGAATGTAGCATGTATAGCTTCAAGGATTGGTAAACCACTTATGTTGGATGGTAATATGTTTCATTGGGGAAGAAGAGAATTTGCCAGAGTTTGTGTTAGAATAAATCTGGATCAACCTCTTCCATTAGGTGTTTGGGTGGACAGCATATCTGGAAGGTTCTTCCAAGTTGTGGAATATGAGAAGATTGCAAATTTTTGCTTTGGTTGTGGGAAGATTGGACATTTGGAGAATGAATGTGTGCTGAAAGATAACAATAAAAAAAAATTATGAAGGTTTCTGATGACAATATTAGTAAGAATGATATGGGAAAAACTCAAGAGGTTGTTAAAGAACCTAATTATGGTCCATGGATTATGGTAAATAATAAGAAGAGGAGAAATTTTAAGATGGGGAAAAACATAATCAAACCAAATACTACCAGATTTGTTAAGAAATCTAGTATTCCTGTAAGGATCGAACAGGAAGATCATGGTGTTATGAAAGATTGCTTTGGTAAAAGCTCTAATCAGAAGTTCCCAAGGATTCTAGGTGAGGTGGCAGATCAACTAAAAGAGGGAATTGTTAATCTAGAAAGAGTTATATCTGATAAAATGGAACAAGGCATTGTTCCAGTGGATCATAATAACCTGGATAACAGTAGCAATATCTGCTCTAGTCAGGTTATCTTACAGAGTAGTTCTATTATTAATTATGGGAAGGGTTACTTGCGAACTCAGGTAAATCCTTTGGGATTACCTGCGAACTCAAGTACTCCCGATCAATCAAGTGAATTTAAAGATCAGAAGATTTCAGTTACAAATGATGCAGATAAATTGGGTCAAAATGATTTAATCAGAGAAGCTTGTGCAGAAAAAAGTAATGCGATAGTGGATGTTCCTGTGAGAAATGATAAAAGTAATATGTTCTCATTACTTCTAACAGTAGATGAAGAGGGTAAGGCAGACAGGACTAAAAAAATTATAAATGCCATGGAAGAAAGAGAAGAAGGGGAGCTGATAGAAGATGGAAGAAATGTTAATAAAAAGATGGTTCAAAATTCTTGGAGGAATAAAATGAAGACAGAAGGCAAAGATGATGGGATTCAAAATGAAGTGGATGGTGTTATTCTGGAAAAAACAGTTCCTGCTACCCAAAAAATGAAGCTTTTGAAAGAACTTAAACACTTGGGGCCATTGAGTAATTCAATTAGATCAAAAAAATCTGAAGCAACTCTTAAAGGTAAATGTGGGGGCGCTTCCCCACCTTTATCGAAATGACTTATCTTGCCTTTTGGAATTGTAGGGGAGCTAATAAGAGGGAAGACTCCCTTTATTTAAAATATTTTGTTAAAGAATGGGATGTCTTTTTTGTTGGGGTGGTTGAAACCAAAATCACTTCCTTTGAGAGGTATGAAGTGAAAAAATGTTTAGGTGATGATTGGGATTATTTTCTTTATCCCTCAGTTGGTGCTTCTGGAGGTATTATGGTTTTTTGGAAAGTCAATATTACAAAATTTTTCTTAATAGAGGCTTCACCTCAATGTGTGATTGGGGAGTTAAGTCTTTTCAATAATAGTAAGTGGTTGGTCTCTACTGTATATGGTAACAAAAATCCTAATTTGAGAAGAAACTTGTGGGAAGTTTTAGAAAATAAAAGCAGTAAGAATATCCCTATGGTGGTGGGAGGGGATTTCAATTGTATACTTTCACAAGAAGAGAAGAGAGGTGGGAAGAAGTTCTCTTTTTCTCAAGGTCCTCAAGAAATGGCTGCTTTTATGGTAAGAAATGATCTTCATGATGTGGGAATTATGGGTCCCAAGTTTACCTGGTGTAACAACAAAAGTGAAAATGCTCGCATTCTTGAGAGATTGGATAGGTGTCTTTTGAACTCAAAGGCTTTGAATGTGGTTCAAAATGCAGTGGTAAGACATTTGGAAAGAATTGCTTCCTATCATTGTCCATTAATTCTTAGAATTATTGAGGAGAAGTTATACCAAAGCAAAATGATTAGATATGAAGAAGTCTGGGCTTCTTTTCCGGCTGCTAAAGGGATTGTTATAAAGACATGGAACAAACCTGTTAAAGGGAATGGAATGGAAATTGTTAATGTGAAGTGTAAGAAGACTTTAAAAGCACTTCATTTCTGGAGTAAGCATAAGCTAAAGAATTTCAAAGAATGCAATATTCGTTTGAAAGGCAAGATCGTGGAGCTACAGTTAGAAGAAGCCAATGGTAATGGCTTGGAAATAGAGAAAATAGAACTTCTTAGAGCAAAAATTCATGAATTTAATGTGAACTCAGCTCGGTTAAGCACATGGTGGAGACAAAGATCAAAGCTTAAATGGATTCAGGAAAATGATACAAATTCAAAAAAATTTAATTCTTTTGCAAATGGTAGAAGAATGAGAAACTTTATTCATCAATTAAAGAATGAGGAAGGAATTTTAGTTGAAGACCAGGCAGCAATTGAAGATATCCTATTAAAATTCTTTAACAACAAGTGGAGAAACATATATGGCAATGTGGAAGGATATCCTATAATCTGCTGCTCATAGTAAAATGTTAGATGAAGAATTCTCTTTTTTGGAACTAGCTGTTGTCATCAAAGAGAGTGGAAATAATATTTCTCCTGGATTGGATGGTACAACTTATTCTTTCTTCAAAAATTATTAGTATATAAAGGGAAATGATGTATGGAAAGCAGTCCAGCATTTTTTTGTAACAGGACAGATTTGTTCAAGCTGGAAACAGACGCTGGTTACACTCATCCCAAAGGAGCTGAATCCAAATTCTCCTTCAAGTTTTCGACCTATTAGCATGTGTGGTACCTTATATAAGATTATAGAAAAAATGATCTTAAATAGACTCATGAAGGTGATTGGTGGTCTTATCTCGGAGGAGCAAACAACATTTATAAAAGGTAGATCTTTATCAAACCATATTCTTTTAGCTCAAGAATTGTTTAATAAGCTCAAAATTTCAAAATCCAAAGAAGGTTGGGATGCTATTAAGGTTGACATGGAATAAGCTTATGATAGTATGGCTTGGGATACCTTGAGATTTATCTTGAAGAAAATGGGATTTCCAATCAGATTTTTGAATCTCATCATGGAATGTGTAGATTTTCATGAATTCTTTTTAATAATAAATGGAAAGATCTTGAAAGGGATTAAAGTATATAGCAGATTCAGACAAGGTTGTCGACTTTCTCCTTATTTGTTTATCCTTTGATCTCAATTATTAACCAATGATATATGGTACAGTGGAAGGAACTTGGGTATCAAATTATCGGCCAATGCACCTAAAGTGTCTCATATTTTATTTGCTAATGATATCTTGTTGTTCTCCCAAGCCAACTTGAGAAGTATGAGAAGGTTTAAGAAACTTATCTCAGATTTTTGTAACAGGTCTGGGTAGAGCATTAATAATCATAAATCCGTCATAGTTTTCGGAAATTCAGTCAAAAAAAGGAGAAAAAAAGCTATAACTAAACTATGGGGATTCACAATGGTGAAAGAAGTTTTTTATCTAGGTATCAAATTGGCTTTGAGAAGGTTGTTAGCCTCAGATTTTAACTATATTCTTGAGAAGGTAAATTCCAAACTAAATGTGTGGGGAAAACAAATGATATCTCTTGCTGGGAGAATTATTCTTACTAAATCAGTTCTAGCGGCATTACCAGTATTTATGGCTACACACACTTTAATTCCAAAAAGGATTCTTAAAGATATTGATAAAACTATTAGGAACTTTATTTTGGATAGAAAAGGAGGTCTTCATGGACTTCATTATGTATCATGGGAAAATATGTGCAAATCATGGAAGGAAGGAGGTCTTGGCTTAAAGTCGATGAGTGCTTTCACTGGTTTTCTTAGAGCAAAATTTGCTAGGAATTACTTAAAAGAAGAAGACTCTTTGCTCAATAAAGCTTTGAAGGCTATATACGGTTCTAAATTATGGGAGAATACTAACAGAGCAAACAAATCATCTACCTGGAAGATTTTTGTGGAGGGTGCTCTGGCTCTAAGACCGATAACGAGGTGGAAAATTGCTACAGGGAAGTCAATTAACATTCTTAAAGTTGCATGGATTCTAGATAGGAGTCTAGAAAAATGGCCAACTTTTGTGGCCATAGAAAATAATGAATTCCCACCGCTGGAGAGCTTTATTTCTAATGGATGCTGGAAGACGGATCTTCTTACTAAAAGCTTTGGGAAAGATCTGGTGTCTATTATTATTCAAATTGAAATTAATGCTTTTCAATCTAAGGATAACATTGAGCTAAATAAAAGCTTCTCAGGTAAAAGCATTACTGCTTTGGCCTCTTCTTATAATTATGAAAATGGCAGCAATGTGGATTATGGAATCTGGCTAAAAAAATTGAAGCTCAATCCTAGAATTGAATTTTGGTGGCGACTTCTCAATGAGGAAATTCCAACAAATGGATTCCTGATGAATCGTAGACTACTGGGACATAATTTATGTTCGAGAGGATGTGTTGAACATGAAAATACTGATCATGTCATGATACATTGCTCTAAACTGCAGCAAGCTATTGGAATTCTATGAAATTGGGGTTTCCTATGTCCGAAGTTCTCCTCTATCAATGATTGTAAGTATCATTTGAATAGGTTATCAGAGAATAATAGATCAATGGCAAATTTATATTGTTCTCTAGTTTATTTTTCATGGAAGAGTAAAAATTTAATCAAGCATGGTAATACTGAATGGAGTTTGAACTTCATTGCTGGCATTGCTATTAGTTATGCTTCAATTTCTTCTTCCAATCTATTCATGGATCACTGGGATGCTAACCATCCATCACGGCTGATTTCTTATTGGCACCCCGCTCCCCCAGAATGGATAAAGGTTAATCTTGATGCAGCTTTAACTAGTAACTATAATGGATGAATTTGTGGAGTTTTTAGAGACTCGAAAGGAAGATTTTTACTTGCTTTTGGAATCAAATGCACGCATTGGGATAGTGGTACCTTGGAGCTTTTTTTCATCTGTTCTTTGAAGAATTTCATCTTTAATTGGATGATGGATGCAAAGGGTCTAATCATAGAAGGAGATAATTTCAACATTATCAAACTTCTACAAAGATCAAAGAATAAAGAAACTCGGCTTTTTCATGAAGAGGAGATTGAAGACCTATCATATTTAGATGGATTCGGTAACATTCTTTTCCACTTTGTTAAAAGAAATTGTAATAAGTTAGCACATAATTGTGCTAATTTTGCTTTACTTGGAGATTTTCTTTGGGAAGATCTTAGTAGCAATAAGGTTCCTCCTTCTTTTTTTAATGTTCTAAAGGAGGAATGTAATAGGATATCAATCACTTAGTAGCTTGTATTTGGTTTTCTTCTTTATTTTAATGCAATTTAGCATTCCCTTCAAAAAAAAAAAAAAAACTAATCAGAGATTTCAACCTCCCTTGAAACCTCTTCTACTATCCCAGCCACCATTGCTTAACCTTTTAGTTTTAACAAAAAATAGCAAGATGTACCTTTCTCTCAAGAGGACACTACAAAACATCAAATATCTTCTCTAGCCTCCTCAATCAATCTTCTATAGCCTTGTGCTTAATAGGGCCCTCAAATTTTAGAGGCTTCAATCTTAAAAATATCTATAAGAGTCATTCTACATTCTTTGAACTAAAAAAAGGAATTATACTTTGTGTTTGGGCTATATAACTGGCAAACTATGAAACAATATTAAAACTAATTATAAGGGTGGTACTGTCATGCCCGAAAATGTAAATTGTAAGAAAAAACTAGAGATGTGAGGTGAGGGAGGAAGGTAAGGGGCAGTTAGTGGAGAAAATATCTATAAAAATATCTTTAGTGGGAAGCATCATAACACCACAACATGGTACCGCAGTGTTGCATCTTGAATCCAAAATTACTATAGAAGAAAGGCTTCCATGCTGCATTGGAAATTTATAGCACAGTTGCAGTTAAGACCAATGCTGCAGTGCTCTAATTCAAAAAGAAATTCAAATGAATTTTAAAATTATTTTCAAAAATTTCAGGTTACTATAGGTACTCTATACAAGTGTTGTCTGACTGGCACTCTACCCATTTATCATATCTGAGTCTTGTGGATTCATAAACACATAGAAGACACAATTGAACCTACATACACATGAATATAAGTAGAAATAAATGCCCATAATAGCCTAAAACTACCTTACTTAACTTATTGATTAACTCATATATCTCTATTTTACCATCAATTTCTTAAAAACCATTGCATTGATACCAAAAGGGTTGCACAACCTAACATGGTAAAACTCGTAGATAGAATAGGTCCTATCATGATAACTTGTGATAAACAAGCCCAAGATCAAAGTTTTGAGTAACTTTTCAATTTTTTTTCATCCTCTTTAAGTCATATTTAAAACAAATGACATATTGTTGACCTCATTTCTATATGAGGTCACTTAGACCCAAGTGGGTTTTTTTTAGTGACTTAGTGGTTGGAAGGACTCTACCATTCAATCATGAATGTCCCAGCCAAAGTCCAAATCTAATCAAATGCAATTCCATTCCCATCTAAACTCTAATATAAATCCCTGATCAAGCCTAGTCACAAACCAAGTTCAATCCCTAATTCCAAGTCCTAGATCAATTTTCAATCAAACTCCAATCCTGTTCAATCACTCTCATCCATTCATATGATTGAGATTGATATGAGACATTCAATCCAATTAATCAAGTTTGAAATCCATCTCAAATCCAAGACTCCTAAGTCTAAATCTAAGGCCAAAAGCCTACGTTTTGAAGCCTATTATGGGTGAATCTTCTATCACTTGGAAATCCAGTCAAATGACCTTTGATTCAAGATCAATCAAATTCACATTGATTAGATATGTCTCTAGAGTCAACACTCAAAATTTTAGTTCAATCTAAGGTCTCTAACCCCAAAAACAGAATTAATTTTTAAAGGTTATAAAACCTTCAAATATTTACATTCTATTCCACTAGACCCTCCACCTTATGAAAATAGACCTTGGGACCCTCACCAGACCATAGAACCACCTCCAATATGTCCCTTAATTCATTTCAAACTTTTTGAGCTTAAATCGAGCCCTTGGGTCAACTTGGTTGACCAAGTCAACTTAGGTTGACCCAAAATCCCCTTAAGGGTCAAAATGGTCAGGTTGACCAAAATGACCAATCCAACCACCTCTACCAAACACTAAATATTATTTAAAACCCGTTGACCTTGACCCTTATCCTTGGGTCAACCTAATTGACCAAGTCGACTGAGGTTGAACAAACCCAATATAAGCTAAGTGCTCACCCAGTCCAACCTCAAGTCAATTCCAAACCCAGTCAAAGTCCTCTGAACACCTTCCTTAAGGGTTTAGACTTAATTGGACATGTTGACCCAATTAATAGTTGACTTGGTCAACTAAGTCAAAGTTTGGTCAAATTGGTTCTACTTAGGCTAATTCTCCCATTTATTAAAACAAGACCTATTTAAACCTCACCAAGCCCTCAAACCTGTTTCATTCCATGGCTTATACATGTCTTAATCATGGGTGACCTAAAACCCCTTGACTTTGACTAAGTCAACCTTAAGATCTTGGTCAAAGCCTATGTAATTTCATTCTCCCATTTACCCAAACCCTTTGACCCTTCTAAACCTAATTCAAGTGATTCTTTACATCCTTTAAGTACTACACCATTACCCTTTACCTTGTTAACTAATCAAAGTAAGTTAATAATACATTTAAACCCCTCTTTGAAGTGGTCAACCCTTTCTTTTTGACTTCAAATACATTAAATCTAAGCTTTGAGCTCCCCTTAACTAGCAAACCATACCTCTCATCTGCCACCTAAGCATCCTTGACAACTTTGACCACTCAAATAGCCAATAAGTGGTTTAAGTGAGCTCCCATGGTCAAACTCACATGTTAACTCCTTTCTCCCTGATATAACTTTCTTAGCTCATTCCATTTGTGTTTAAAAGCTCTATAAGTGCTCTCTAAATCAAGACCAGGTCCTAATTTACTCATGAATGGAAAGAAGTGCCCCCCTGCTCACTTGAAGCACCCAATGGGAATGAGGCCTCTCCAACCTTTTCCTTTCCACCCCAATAACCTGGGACACTTGTCCTCAATCAAGATAGAGACCTTGATTAATACAAGCTGTCGATTTTAAACCCTAGGACTTAAACTAAGCAAAAGTGGTCATTCTTGTAGAATCAATCTCTCACTCAATACTCACTCTCCAGAGCACATCCAAGCTTTCTTTCATTTCATTTGGATCCTCCCAGACCTCCTCTCCCTTTCAACTACAAAGTCCAAGTGGATGCACGTTACCGGCGGTAACTTCTTCGTCAAACCAACCATCCTTTTCATCCCAGCCTCCTAAACATCGATTCAGACATTTTTCAGCCATGGATTTCTTCTAGATTCTTATACGAGGTCAATCTACAAGCTCAAAAAATAAAAAATTTAACAGATCTTTTGATTGGATTAGGTATAATGCTAAAACTTAGCTTAAAACACTTAGATTTAAATGGCTTTCTATTAAGTGTTTTTTAAGCTGTTAAGAATACTCCCCATGATTTCTGTTATGGATCTTAGTGTGTGTTTAAGATTTCATCCATTTTGGTCTATCAAGTTGAGAGAATTAACCATTTTCATCATTTAGGGCTTTGGTTTAACTCTGCATAAACTATACATTTTTGGATTGTTGATGTCGTGATCAATGCTCCTAATCTTGCTCATACGTGGTTTTGTTTGATTGTGAAGTTGATTTTGTGGATTCGCTTTTGGTTTGGCTCGATCTGAGCTGTTAATCTCAAATCACACACAATCTGATGATCCTGAAGCCCCGTTGACTCGAATAAGTGGTTACGACACTGCATCCCCCCGCATATCGGCATTAAATACATATGATTTTTGGCATACAATTATTGGTAATTAATACCAGCGGATTAGATCGAACGATCCGGAGGTTGCCACGTCACCCCTCATATCTGCTATTTTTATTTAATGGACCATATTACTCCATGTCGCTCTCCCACCGCTGTTTTAATTAAATAATTTTTTAAAATTAATTTTAATTCATTTTAATTAATAAAAAATATATAACCAATTATGAAAAATTAATTTTAAATCTTAAAATGCATGCAATATATCAAAATTCTTATAAAATTAAAAAATGTACTTAAATATTAATTTAAAATTAAAATATTTAATATATTTTAAATATTTTTAAATGATAAAATTTTAATAATTAGTTAATAATTTAATTATATATTAATTAATTTTTTAAAATAATTCAAATTTATTATTTTAAAATATTTAAAATGATTGAAGTATTTGACAAATTTTATTTAAATATTTAATTAAGTCTAAACTATTTTCATTAAATATTTTTAATTACTTAAATTATTTAATTATATAATTAAAAATTAAAGAAATATTAAACTAAATATTTCAAAATTTAAATATCAATTCATTATATTAAATAAATTTTAAAATAAATTTTATTTTCATATATTTAAAAATTCCAAATAATTTGAATTATTCAAGTATATTTAATATTCAATTAATATTTAAGTTAAATAATCTAAATAATTTCAAAAAAAAAACCTAGTTTAGATAAATTAAATAATTATTAAATCATTTAAAAACACTTTAAGTTAAAAAAAAAAATTACCTAAAATATATTTAATTAATTCTTAATTACTTAAATCCTTTAACAATTAATTGAATATTTAATTAAATCAAATAGTTTCAAAAATATTAAAGATTTAATATTATTTTGAATAAACAAAATAAAAAAAATGATATTTAATTATTTTGAAATTAAAAATTTTAATGAGTAATTTATATTATTTAAATACTTAAATATTTACTTGATGTTCAAATTAATTTTAAATTTTTATAATTATTCAAAAATTTAAGATCTTTACGTTAAAGTATTCCTATATTATTGAATATTATTAAAACCTTCTTTAAAATTATTTTAAAAGTATTTTGAGATTTATTCAAAATTATTTTTAAATATTTAAATTTCTATAAAATTCTAAAATTAAGATATTTTCCTATATAAAAGTTAATTTTAAAGTTTTATAAGTTTGATTTTGAGAGCTTTGAGTGAGTCATGAAATTTGAAGGATAGATTAAGTTTAAATGAATAGATTTTATGGGAAAGGGTAATTAATCAATGAGCAATTACTTCGTTAATTGCTCATTGATTAATCTCCTAAATTAATTAAGTCTTATACTGATTTGCATATATAGGGTGCATACACTTGCACTTAACTTATGCTCTCCTTGATCTAGGATTTGGTTGGTGTGATTTCATAATATTTAAATTTGTCTAAGGGTTGGTTGAACTTGATTTAAGCCCAATCAATCTAACGATACATATAAGGAATAAACTAAAAAATAAGTGAAAATTCATTAGGGATGTTAAGCCCTTATGAACAAGCCCGATGCTAACTAAGAGGGGGGGGGGGAGGGGTGAATTGGTGTTTTAAAAATTCTTTCAATCAAAAACTCAAAACTTAAACCAAAATTTAGCACAATGATAACCAAAGTGCAGAAAAAATAAATATGAAAGAAAACAAAAGAACACAAATATTTATAGTGGTTCGATCAACACAACCTATGTCCACTCCCCAGAGGCTCCCTCTGAGTATTGCACTAAACTTAGTGACACTCCTTTTGCTCCCACAGCAAGGTAGAGAAGCCCTTACAAAACTTCCTTTCCACCGACCCCGGTGTGGCAAAGAATCGACTCCTTTTTCTTCCTCCTAAAGTAGGCAGAGAACCTTGATCAAATGCTAAAGAAGACCTCCCTTGAGCCTCCAAGAATGAGGAACAGTGATTGGAGAAGACTGTTATGGATCTATGGTTTATGATTTTGATGATAGCAAACATTTCTTATTTGTCTACGATTGCCTTATGTAACGTTTCAGGTTCCCACGATCAGACTGCAATCTGGAACCAGCTCAAGATTGGGTAGACTATGTCTGTGTCAGTTTGTAATCCTTTTTCTTTCTTGAGTCTGTTGTATTTGGTGTGGGACCAGTTGGATTGTAATTTAGAAGATCTCCTGTTGTTCCCTATAAGATTTCTACTTTTGGTAATATCGGCCGGGACGATATTTATATCGTCCTAGACGATATGTCCAAAATCAGAAACCCTCATTAGGGCATCCTCATTAAGGCAGCCGTCAACAGATCGGCCTGGACGATAATCTCAATTCAGAAAGAATCAGCCGCCATAATCAGTTTAGGAATTCTTTGTTTTAGGAAATCGGGTAGGACGATATTATTGTCGTCCAGGATGATCTAACTCAATCATGCCTAAATTGATCTAGTATCTTTGGAAAGCATTAATGGTTGATTGATATAATTACATCGTCCGGGACGATCACATGATCGGCCAGGACGATGACCTGGACGATCTACATCGGACATCTTGTATTCAGGGCGATGATCAGGACGATTGAAATCGGTTTTAAACTAATCATCCTGGACGATCATGATATCGGCCAGGACGATGTAACCAATTTTCTTCTGATCGTCCCAAATCGTCCCAGGTCGTTGAGCTGAATTTGAACTAATCGGCCAGGACGATATGCCTATCATCCTGGACGATATTGTCGGCAACTTGCATTAATGAGCTCGTTTTTGAGAGCTTCTATTTAAGCTTTGGCATGGCACTTTGTAAGTGTCTTTGGCAGCCATTGTAGCTTTGTTCTTGTGGAGGAAACTTGAAGAGAGAGCTTGAAAGGGAGAGAGGAAAGGGTGGAGTTTGAGAGAGGGAGAAGATCCTGTGAGGGGGGATTCAAGGGAGTGTGGAGGGGGTTCCACACGGTTGCTCCGGCGAACTCACACCTTAATACCATCAGATTCAAGGCTTGTCTCGAGGTAAGTTCACCAAAGAAGAAGTCTCTTTGGTGTCAAAGGACCCAGCAACTCCGCCGCACCGGGAGAGGTGGAAGGGATTTTCTAAGGGCTTCTCCTCCTAGCTGTGGGGGCTAAAGGAGAGACACTTGTGTTAGTGCAATACTTGGAGGGTGCCTCCAAGGAGTGGACGTAGGTCAAGGTTTGACCGAACCACTATAAATCTGGTGTGTTCTTTTCTTATTATTGCTTCCGCATTTTAATTTCCGCACTTTGTTTTTTTCATTGTGGTGAATCTGGATTTCGTTGCCACCGATTCACTTCTCTTTTAATTAGCTTTGGGACTACGTTCATAGGGCTTAACATCCCTAATGAACTTTCAAGTGGTATCAGAACGGTTTTCATAAAATAAGTTTTTAAAAGCTTTTGAATTTCGATCCATGGCTAATCGTAGTTTTGCGGAAGGATATTCAATCACTAGACAACCATTGTTTGAAAATATTACATTTGATTTTTGGAAAATTCGCATGTCTACTTTTTTGCAATCAATTGATTTTCGCATGTGGCATATGATTTTAACTGGTTATTCATCACCATCACGTATTGTTAATGAAATTAAAACTGATATTCCTTTTAATCAATGGAATAAGGATGAACGAATGGATGCTCAATTAAATGCAAAATCTTTAAATTATTTTTTCTGTGCTTTAAATACTGATGATTTTTTGTTAATTTTCACATGCACTACTGGTAAGGAAGTTTGGGATAAATTGCACACCATATACGAAGGATCTAATGAAATCAAGCAATCAAAGTTGAATATTTTAATGCATGATTTTGAAATATTTTCTATGAAACCTTTTGAAACGATTTTAAACATGTATACAAGGTTTATTCAAATTACTACATCATTGCATGCCTTAGGAAAAGATTTTTCAAATTTTGAAAAAATTAACAAAATTCTTTGTTGTTTACTTGAAAAATTCGATGCTAAAGTTGTTGCTATTTGTGAATCAAAAGATTTGAATGATTATTCTATTGATATTTTGATTGGCTCACTCATTGCCTACAAGCAAGGGTTGAGTCAAAGACTTTTGGATGCAGGTGAAACGATCATTCTAAAAGCCGAAGATACGGAAAGAGGAAGCTTAGTTGGTGAAAATAGCAATGAATTGTCAAGCAAAACACAAAGCTCACCAATGCATAAGCAAAAGTGGAAGAAAGGTAAAAGTGGTAAGGATGTCCATATTTCCTCTGACATTGTTTGCTTTCGATGTAGGAAACCTGGACATATGAAGAATACGTGCCCTAATGTAAGAACTCTTCCTACAAAAGAAAAGGGTAAGGCGAATCAAAATTTAAACTGGGGAAATAATGAAAGGCAAAAAATCTCATGGGCAGATCTGGTCTCTGAAGCATCGGACCAGGAGAGAGATAATGGTTAAGAGCCTTTCGTATTTTTTTTTGTATTGTGTTTTTGTGTTTTTTTTTATTTGTGTTTTTTGTTTTTATGTTTTTCGTTTTGTGCTTTTTTCATTCCTTTTTGTCTTTGTGAAATTTTTCTCTCATCAACACACACACTCACTTTTCTAAAAATGAAAATTTTACTTCCTAATTTTTCTTGAAATCTTTAGTAAAAGTTGTGATTGACTTATCTAAAAACAATCAAAGGAAGGAAACTCATGTTCTTGACTTTCAATCTATGTTTCCTAAAAGAGGTTTTTCTACTTTTGATTTAAAATCTTTTTCATCTTTTAAATTGGTTTTTGAAACTTAATTTTTTATCTTCCTATATTTTATGTATCGCATAGGAATCTATTGCAAGTTGTTGAATCTAATTCAAATTTTTCTTAATCAAGAAATTCGCTTTATCAATAGTATGGGTTTACTTTTAGTATTTAAGATTTCAGAAAGGTAGCATAATCAAAATTGGCCAATGATGCCAAAAATAAAAGATGCGCAAAGCGCAAAATTGAAAAATATAGAATACACAAAGTGTATCAAAAGATGCGTAGTGCGTCAACCAATTGTCAAGAGGCATAAAATGAGCCCACTAAATTTTAATGCTTACCATTCTTATACTTCTTAAAGCTTAAGAAAACCCTTGATTTATCGATGCTTGAGTTTGAAAATCTTGATTCATGATTCAACAAATCGTGCATTAATCTTCTATTAGATATATTTTATGAAAGGAGTTTTGAAACATTATTGTTTCTTTCTCTAATTTATTCCTTGATTTAGATATTGAATTAAAAAGTTTTTGTGCCTTTTTAAAGAACTTGAGTTTGGATTATCAATTCTTGATTTTCTAACCTTTTTCTGGACTATGCGTTGTCAATCCAATTCTACTAAACTTTTGATTAAAACTCAGAGGTAACTTTCTCACTTTAAGAACATTTGTTTTTTCACTTGATCAGGAAATGTTTTTTGTTCATTTTGTTTTTTTGTTTATGCCTCCTCTCTTTTTGATAATGTCAAAGGGGGAGAACATTGTATCTTTTTTCTTTTCAAAAATTTTAAAACAATAAAAATATTTTCATCTCCCCTATTTTTAAAATGTTATTCTAGTGAGGGGGAGATTAGGAGAAATTGCTTTCTTTTGAAAATTCAAATTGAATTGTTTGCCATCATCAAAAAGGGGGAGATTATTATGGATCTATGGTTTATGATTTTGATGATAGCAAACATTCCTTATTTGTCTACGATTACCTTATGTGCTAACATTTCAGGTTCCCACGATCAGACTGCAATCTGGAACTAGCTCAAGATTGGGTAGACTAGGTCTGTGTCAGTTTGTAATCCTTTTTCTTTCTTGAGTCTGTTGTATTTGGTGTGGGACTAGTTGGATTGTAATTTAGAAGATCTCCTGTTGTTCCCTATAAGATTTTTATTTTTGGTAATATCGGCTGGGACGATATTTATATCGTCCTGGACGATATGTCCAAAATCAGAAAACCTCATTAGGGTATCCTCATTAAGGCAGCTGTCAACAGATCGGCCTGGACGATACTTGTATCGGCCAGGACGATAATCTCAATTCAGAAATAATCAGCCGCCATAATCAGTTTAGGAATTCTTTGTTTTAGGAGATCAGTCAGGACTATATTATTGTCGTCCAGGACGATCTAACTCAATCATGCCTAAATTGATCTGGTACCTTTGGAAAGCATTAATGGTTGATTGATACGATCACATCGTCCGGGATGATCACATGATCGTCCAGGATGATGACCTGGACGATCTACATCGGACAGCTTGTATTCTGGGCGATGATCAGGATTATTGAAATCGGTTTTAAACTAATTGGACTGGACGATCGTGATATCGGCCAGGACGATGTAACCAATTTTCTTCTGATCGTCCCAAATTGTCCCAGGTCGTTGAGCTGAATTTGAACTAATCGGCCAGGATGATATGCCTATCGTCCTGGACGATATTGTCGGCAACTTGCATTAATGAGCTCGTTTTTGAGAGCTTCTATTTAAGCTTTGGCTTGGCACTTTGTAAGTGTCTTTGGCAGCCATTGTAGCTTTGTTCTTGTGGGAAAAACTTAAAGAGAGAGCTTGAAAGGGAGAGAGGAAAGGGTGGAGTTTGAGAGAGGGAGAAGATCCTGTGAGGGGGGGCTCAAGTGAGTGTGGAGGGGGTTCCACACGGTTGCTCCGAAGAACTCACACCTTAGTACCATCGGATTCAAGGCTTGTCTCGAGGTAAATTCACCAAAGAAGAAGTCTCTTTGGTGTCAAAGGACCCGGCAACTCTGCCGCACCGGGAGAGGTGGAAGGGATTTTGTAAGGGCTTCTCCGCCTAGCTGTGGGGGCTAAAGGAGAGACACTTGTGTTAGTGCAATACTTGGAGGGTGCCTCCAAGGAGTGGACGTAGGTTAAGATTTGACCGAACCACTATAAATCTGGTGTGTTCTTTTCTTATTATTGCTTCCGCATTTTAATTTTCACACTTTGTTTTTTCATTTTGGTGAATCTAGATTTCGTTGCCACCGATTCACTTCTCTTTTAATTAGCTTTGGGACTAAGTTCATAGGGCTTAACATCCCTAACTTAACTTTCAAAGACACTTTGGACCCTTGCTTGGAGCAACCCTAGTGAAACCCCTCACAAGCTCCCCCTCACAAGTTCTTCCCTCTCTCTCCATCTCCTCTAAGCTCTCTCAGGTCAAGACAGCAGCAAAGGAGGCTTATGCTTGAGAAAACACGAGACCTTTAAATAAATTTTCAAGAACCAACTTTATCGTCCATGATGATATTTATATCATCTTGTACGAATAAAATAAATTAATCTCAATCAGCCCGAATGACTTTGGATGATTAGAAGATTTTTTAATCCTATCATTCAGGACGATACTATATCGTCCTGTACGATTAGTACAAATTAAGGAATATCATTCAGAACATCGCTCTGAATAAACAATGTACGATTTTGGTCATCCAGGAGCAATCAAGGTTTTTGAACTGATCGTCCTGGCCAATCCTACGATCGTCCATGGATGATATGATCATATCAATCAACCTTAATTATTTTCCTTAATCACTAGATAAATTTAGGCATAATTAAACCCCATCATCCAGGTCGATATCTTGGATGATGATTAAAAAATTAAACTTCCTAAATAGATCTGGCGGCTCATTCTTTCTGATTTGAGCATATCGTCCCGGTCAATACAAATATCGTCTAGGATGATATGCTTAATGACGGTTGCCTTAACTAGGATGCCCTAATTAGGGTTTTTATTTTTGACCGATTGTCCAGGATGATTTTAGGATCACCCTGAACAATGTTAGCAAAATAAGAAAACTCTAAGTCATATAAAAAAAATTATTCCCAAGTGTGTGTGTGCATGGTTACTTAGCATCAGGCACCACAAAGATTACAATTGACTCAAGAAAGGAAAAAAATACATTACAAACTGAACACAGATCTAATCTACCCAATCTTGAGCTAGGCTTGAGTTGCACTTGATCTTGTTGATCAGGAAATGTTAGTGGGCAAGGCAGTCATAGAAAAAATAAAAATATTTACTATCAACAAAATTCTAATTCATAAAACCAGATTTGTAACAATCTCTCCCTTTTTTATGATGGCAAACTAAAATTAATCTAAGCAATTCAAGATAGTAAACTGGAAGTAGTGCAATCATAGAAAACATAACAGATTCAAGTACAACACACTACTCCCCCTTTTAACATCTCAAAAGAGGAGGAAAATAGAATAGAAACAAAGCAGAAACTAAAAACACCAAGTGAAAATAATAAAAATAATATAGGAAAAAGACATAAAAACAAAGGAAACTTTTTTTTATCTAGGCATGAAATATGACATAGTTTCCATGTGATTGATTTTAAATACTTGTAAGTTAATGAATTAACTGTTGCAAATCTATTTTTCATGTCTTATGTTTTGATGATTTACAAACACTGTTTCTCTTGGACAGCTTGTTGCTTCTAACTTTTCAAGAATCGAAGATCGGACGATCAAAAAGGAGCCAAGTTCAGGAATGCGTAGGTTTAGGGTTGAGTCAATCTGTACTTTTGTTTTTTACCTTTTGAGTTCACTTGCAATAGTCAAAGAGACTGATGCTATGTAACCCTTCACACACACACTTGAGAGACTTAGAATTTCTATTTTTACTTATATCGGCCAGAACGATTTCTTGGATCGGCCTGGACGATCAGCTTAAAATAGAAAGTCTAATTAAGGATTCTTAATTAAGGCAGCCGACATTAACAGATCGTTCTGGACGATACGTGTATCGGTCAGGACGATAAGCTCAAAACAAAAAGAAGTAGCCGCCATAGTCAAGTATGGTATACTGTATTTTTAAATTATCAGCCAGGACGATCCTATGATCGGCCTGGACGATATTCACAAATTATTCCATAATTATTCAGGAAATCAAGGAAGTAATTAAGGATGATTGATACGATTATATCATCCTGGACGATCTAAGGATCGGCCAGGACGATCTAGTCAAAAACCTTAAGTTACTTCAGGACGATCGATATCGGCCAGCCCGTATTCAGGGCTATTGTCAGGACGATTTTCCTCTGATTTGAACTGATCGGCCAGGACGATCGTGAGATCGGCCAGGACGATCAAGCCAATTCTCAATCGTCCAGCTTTGCATCCAGAGCGATGCTCTGGGCGATCATCATTGCTTTGTACTGATCGACCAAGCCGATGTCCATATCGGCCTGGACGATATTGTCGGCAACTTGCAATTAATGAGCTCTTTTGAAGCTCTTCTATTTAAGAGCTCTTGTTCAACATTTTTGAAACCTTTAGCTGCTTCCTTGACCTAAGAAGACCTTGAGGAGAGAAAGAGAGAGAGGAGAGAGAGAGAGGATCTTGTGAGGGGAGCTTGTGAGGGGTTTCACAAGGGTTGCTTCAAGGATCTCTCTGCGTCGTCTTCGTCTAGAGTTTCTCGTCCGTGGAAGGGTCAGTAGAGGTAAGGAGTTTTGCTTTTGGTTTTGGTTCTCTGCCAGCTTCAGGAGGAAGCAAAAGAAGATAGGTTCTCTGCCTTGCCGGGGTGGCAAAAAGGAGGTTCTTGTGAGGGTTTCTCCGCCTAGCCGTGGGGGCTAAAGGAGAGTCACTTTTTTTGTAGTGCAATACTTGGAGGGTGCCTCCAAGGAGTGGATGTAGGTCGAGTCGACCGAACCACTATAAATTTCTGTGTTCCTTTTCTTTCTTCCGCACTTTTAATTCCGCATTTATGCTTGTGGTGTGATTTGGTTTTATGCAATTTTCTTTCTTTGTAAAAAGAAGTTTTTAAAGTACCAATTCACCCCCTCTCTTGGTTAGTTTGGGACTAAGTTCATAGGGCTTATCATCCCCATCGAACTTTCAAGTGGTATCAGAGCTTGATTCGAAAAATAAAGTTTGAAAACTTTTTGAATTTCATCCATGTCTAACTTTGGGAATCGTAACACTACGGAAGGGTATTCTATTACCCGACCTCCTCTGTTCGATAACCTACCTTTTGATTTTTGGAAAACTCGCATGTCAACTTTTTTACAATCTACTGATTATCGCATGTGGATGCTTATTCAAGAAGGGTATTCTCCACCTTCTCGTGAAATTAATGGTTTTAAAACTGAAGTTGCTTTTACCGAATGGACTTTTGATGAACGAGATTTAGCTCAATTAAATGCAAAATGTTTGAATTGTTTTTTCTGTGCTTTGAAATATGAGGATTACATGCGTGTTTCAACTTGCAAAACTGGTAAAGAAATTTGGGATAAATTGTGCATTACTTATGAAGGCACTAATGAAGTTAAACAATCCCGTTTAAACATTCTCTTGCATGACTACGAACTTTTTCGTATGAAACCTCATGAATCGATTTCTGACATGTACACAAGGTTTACTCAGATTGCTACTTCATTGCATGCACTAGGAAAAGAACTTTCGAACTTTGAAAAAGTTAACAAGATTTTGAGATGCTTGCCTTCGTCTTATGATGCAAAAATTACTGCCATCACTGAATCTAAAGATTTGAACACCTATTCTATTGATAACTTGCTTGGCTCACTCATTGCTTACGAGCAAGGGGTGAATCAAAGAAATCTTGATGCAGGTGAGAAGAAAAAGGAGAAAACAATTGCATTGAAGGCGCACAAATCGGATTCTGAATCTTCCGGGTCTGAAAGCGATGGAGTTGCCTTCATCACAAGGCAATTCAAAAGCTTTCTAAGGAAGAAACAAAAGCATCATCAAAGTTGGAGAAAAGGTAAGGATCATAAACATATTAAAGGATCTTCTGATGTTGTTTGTTTTGAATGCAGGAAACCTGGATATGTAAGAGCCGATTGTCCTACACTTCAAGATCATTCAAACAAAGAAAAGGAAAAAGGTGAGGAGAAAGCTAAGTTAAGGAAGGAGAAGAAGAAAATCCAAAGAGGTTTCTGGGCAGAATCTGGAACTGATTCCTCTGAGACTGAACCAGAGGAAGAGACTACAAACTTGTGTTTCATGGGATAAAATCAAAGTGATGAGGAAGAGGTATGTAAACCAACCTATGATGAATTGTTTGAAATTTGTGAAAAAATCTATACATCATACAAAAAACTTAAGAAAACTCATGCTAGCCTAAAATTAGAACATTCAAATCTACAAAAAGAGCATGAAGTTTTTCTCAAAGATCATGCAACGATTGATTCAAATCACATGGCTCTCCTTGATGAATTTGATGAATTAAATAAGAAGCATTTGGAATTAGTTGATGAAGGTAATGCATTAAAAGCTTCACACACCTCACTTAAGAATGATCTTAAGAAATCTAAAGAGATTGAGAAAAATTTGAGGATTGAGAATGATGCATTAAAAAGAACTAACTTGAGAATTCAAAATGATTTGGAAACATGTAAGAAAGCTAGGATGACACCAACTACTAATCAAAAGCCAGAACCTAGGAAGAGGCATTTTTACCCAAACCATTTAAGAAAACCTTTTCCTGGAGTTCAATGTTTTTCTTGTGGCATGCTAGGACACATCTCACACACTTGCACAGTTCACCGTAGTACACATTGGGTATGGAGACCTAAGATGCATGATTCAAAGCATATCACATCTGCATTGCACTCTACATTTCCTAAGAAGGAGCCCAAACCTGTTTGGGTTCCTAAAACTGACTGTTGTTGAGTTTTGCAGGTGTGCTCTCACCAAAGACCTCGTGGGAGCATAAGATAACTGTACATAAGGAGGCTTGCAGCTCAATTGCTTAAATCCGTTGCTTTATCACTTGCTTGAAATTTTTAGTTTTTGTGTGTCTTTTATTTTATTTGTTTGTGCTAGTTTTTGTGCTCACTTTGTGTTGTTTTTAGTTTGCTTTATTTTTTTATTTTTATGAGTTTTTTGTTTTTTCACTTTGGTCTTTATTTTTTGGCCTTCCATATGATGACACTTCTCAAGCTTTTAAATATTGGAGTTTTTGGAGATAGGGGTTTAGCTTTTCTAAATTGGTTAAAGGGAGTAAACTGTTGATGTTTTCCATTCTTCTGACTTTGTTTAGTGGCATGATTTTCTTCTATAAAACAAAAGTCTAAACTCAGTTTAACCAATGGCTTTTTAAGATCTCTTTCTTATCTTGCTACATTAAATTATCCTATGCATAATAGTCAAAATTCTTAGATATCATTCAAGCTTTTGAAATCTTACCATTGCAGTTATCACGTGATTTTGATTTTGTGTTGTGGATTGTTCTTCCCTATGTTAGAGAGAGAGCTCCTATTCTCTAATATTTTGAGGATATACTCACAACTAAGTATTTTTCTTTAAGGGTATATTAAAGAGTTTTTAGCTTGCAAGAGTTAAAAAGGAAAGAGGCCAATGAAGCCAAATTGAAAAGAAAGATATATACACAAAAGTGTATCAAAAAACAAAAGATGCTCAAAGAGCCAATAAAAGTGACAAGAGGCATAAAATTAGCCCACTAAAAGCAAGCTATCATCTCTTTGGTAAAACTCTTAAAACTTAGAAAACTCATTGATTATGTGATACGTTCAAAGATTTGATTTAAATTTCCATGATTGAGAAAAATTATTTTGGTTTATTATTTAAGAGATATTTTAGTTGTTAACAAGTCTTGATTGGATCTTCTTATCCTTTTTATTATTCCGAGTTAGGCCTCTATTTTTCCAAAAGAATTTTGTACCCTGAAGGATGTCCGATCTCGGATTAACGGAATCAGTTTTTCTACCTTCTTCTTGGAATTTGTTAAACCTCCTGATCTCCTGAAAACTTTAAAAATTTAATTCGTGAAAAGTATTCTCATATGATGCCTCCATAAAACAAAAAAAATTAGAAAAATTAAAATAAAAATAAAAAAAAATGTTCGGTGTTTTTCATTGTGTTGTTTTTTTTTTGTGTCTTTGACTGTCTTTTCTTTTTTTATTTTTTGAGGGTCTTGATCATCTCCATTCTTTTCTTGATTTCAAATTCAAGTCCCATCGGCCTGGCCGATATTTCTATCGTCCTGGCCGATATTTCTATCGTCCTGGCCGATATGACAAATTCTATTCAAAATCCATCTGCTGACCTTTTTCTGTGCTTACTGCAATTCATCATCCTGAACGATACTATATCGGCCCGGACGATTTGATCGAACTCATGGTGATAGGCCTGGCCGATAGTATATTTGTCTGGCCGATGCATTTTATGTGCATCATCCTGGCCGATACACTGGATCGTTTTGGACGATCCACGTGTCAGCACGTTTTGATCTTTAAATTCGGCCCTGGCCGATCCATTATTGGACCATCGACCGGGCCGATCCACTGGTTCGTCCTAGACGATACACGTGGCAAGCATTTAAAATGTTTTAACTTCGGCCGGTACGATCAATTCTTGTGCATCGTCCTGGACGATACACCTAATCGGCCCGGCCGATCTGCTTTTTCAACGGTCGTCCAGACTGACTCCTCGGGTCGATCGCCTGTGTCTAATCGGCCTGGCCGATATCTGATCGGCCCGGACGATGGGACCTCCTTTTTGACCAATCGGCCTGTACGTAATTATTGAACCATATCGGCCTGGACGATTCTGAGATCGGCCAGGATGATATGGCCTTTTCTTTAAATTGAGGCCGTTCCAGCCATGGTTTTTCACTTCCAACCCTTTATCCTTTGTGTTTTTGCTTAGTACTCTCAAATGGCTGGTGGGAAACGCGTCCGACAGACCTCTGGGAGTTCCTCGAGGGCAAGGATTGACCCTCGTTTCCGGGAAGCAGAAGATGAAGCCGCATATCATCGTTATAAAGAATGTGGAATTACTGTTTCCAGAATTATCAATCCAGTCCACATCTCTTACCCGGTAATGGATCTCTTCGCTCACACTTCCCTTTGCTTCATACTGTCTCTTATTTTACCTTTCAATTCAGAGTTCCTTCTAGAATTTTTTGCAAACCTTTGCATCAACCCTACCACCACCACCATCTGATGATCAGGATCCCTCGTTCTTTTAGTTTGTGCTTTGAGTTATTATTTCTTGTCTTTTTGTAGTTAGTCTTTCATGATGTTTTTCTGTTGTTTCTGGACTCTCTTTTTATGATGACAAAAAGGGGGAGTAGGATAGGGTGTGGTAGGAAAAATTTGTTGTAACTTTGATTTTCTAATGAATCTATTTTTGTTTAATTTTTTATTTTCCTACTTGTGTTTTGCCATCATCAAAAAGGGGGAGATTGTTGCAAATCTATTTTTCATGTCTTATGTTTTGATGATTGACAAACACTGTTTCTCTCGGACAGCTTGTTGCTTCTAACTTTTAAGGAATCGAAGATCGGACAATCAAAAAGGAGCCAAGTTCAGGAATGCGTAGGTTTAGGGTTGAGTCAGTATGTACTTTTGTTTTTTACCTTTTGAGTCCACTTGTAATAGTCAAAGAGACTGATGCTATGTAACCCTTCACACACACACTTGAGAGACTTAGAATTTCTGTTTTTACTCATATCGGCCAGGACGATTTCTTGGATCGGCCTGGACGATCAGCTTAAAATAGAAAGTCTAATTAAAGATTCTTAATTAAGGCAGCCGATATTAACAGATCGTCCTGGACAATACGTGTATCGGCCAGGACGATAAGCTCAAAACAAAAAGAAGTAGCCGCCATAGTTAAGTATGGTATACTGTATTTCTAAATTATCGGCCAGGACGATCCTATGATCGGCCTGGACGATATTCACAAATTAAGCCATAATTGTTCAGGAAATCAAGGAAGTAATTAAGGATGATTGATACGATCATATCGTCCTGGACGATCTAAGGATCGGCCAGGACGATCTAGTCAAAAACCTTAAGTTACTTCAGGACGATCGATATCGGCCAGCCCGTATTCAGGGCTATTGTCAGGACGATTTTCCTCTGATTTGAACTGATCGGCCAGGACGATCATGAGATCGGCCAGGACGATCAAGCTAATTCTCAATCGTCCAGCTTTGCATCCAGGGCGATGCTCTGGCCGATCATCATTGATTTGTACTGATCGGCCAGGCCGATGTCCATATCGGCCTGGACGATATTGTCAGCAACTTGCAATTAATGAGCTCTTTTGAAGCTCTTCTATTTAAGAGCTCTTGTTCAATGTTTTTGAAACCTTTGGCTGCTGCCTTGACCTAAGAAGACCTTGAGGAGAGAAAGAGAAAGAGGAGAGAGAGAGAGAGAGGATCTTGTGAGGGGGAGCTTGTGAGGGGTTTCACAAGGGTTGCTTTAAGGATCTCTCTGCATCGTCTTCGTCTAGAGTTTCTCGTCCGTGGAAGGGTCAGTAGAGGTAAGGAGTTTTACTTTTGGTTTTGGTTCTCTGCCAGCTTCAGGAGGAAGCAAAAGGAGATAGGTTCTCTGCCTTGCCGGGGTGGCAAAACGGAGGTTCTTGTGAGGGTTTCTCCGCCTAGCCGTGGGGGCTAAAGGAGAGTCACTTTTTTTGTAGTGCAATACTTGGAGGGTGCCTCCAAGGAGTGGACGTAGGTCGAGTTGACCGGACCACTATAAATTTCTGTGTTCCTTTTCTTGCTTCCGCACTTTTAATTCCGCATTTATGCTTGTGGTGTGATTTGGTTTTATGCAATTTTCTTTCTTTGTAAAAAGAAGTTTTTAAAATACCAATTCACCCCCCCCCCCCTCTTGATTAGTTTGGGACTAAGTTCATAGGGCTTATCATCCCCATCGAACTTTCATTAACATCATTGAAATCCAAAAAATTGGTAACACAACCGATCCTATTATCCCTAACTTGGACTTCTCCCAAGGAAAAACTTGTTTTGAAAATAAAGATCTAAATCAAAAAAATTAAATGGATAAGAAAAAGAAATCCATTCAAAACTTAGTTTCAAAAAAATATTTTATAATATAATATATCAAAGTAATTAGTTACGATCAAGAATCCTGAGATCAATCCTTTGAAAAATTATCAAGTGACGCGTGAATTCTTCTAAGATTTAAAATTTTTGAAAGGGAAGGAGCTTGCTTTTGATGGACTCATTTTATGCCTCTTGTCAATTTAATTGGCGCTCTTTGCACATCTTTTGATTTTGGCATCATTGACGCCTTTTTTTTTTAATTTGGCGACATTGCGCATCTTTTAATTTTGGCATCAACTGCCATTTTTTCATTTAATTTTGCAAGCTAGGTCCTTTATTCAAAATTCTTAAAAACTCTCAGTTGCGATTATATCTTCCAGATATTAGAGAAGAAATACTCACTCTCTAATATAAGGAAGAATGAATCACAAAACAGAATAAAAAATCATATAATAAATGCAATGACAAGATTTTGAAAAATTTAAAGGTAAGATAAAGACTTTGAATATTATATATTTAAGATATATTACTGTAGCAAGATTGAAAAAGATTTCAATTGCATAGTCCAGTTGTTGATTTGAGATAGACTTTTATTTGGAAAAGAAAATTACACCACTAAAAGAAGTTAGAGAAAAGGAAATCATCAACGGTGTTTCCCTTTTTAACTAATAAAGAGAGATAAAATATTGACTATAAATTTTCAAAAAACAAAAATAAGGCATAAAATATCAATTTTAGCAATGATTAGAAGAAAAATTTAAATCATACGAAAAATAAAGCAACAAATACAAAAACAACAACAAAAATAATCAGAAGTGAAAAAATAAACAACATATAACAAATCAAAAATCAGTGGGAATCAAGTTCATGCATTTATGTCAATCACACCCAATCTGGTCCTTAAAATACTGAAAGTGTCGAAGGCCAGTGGTTTAGTAAAGATGTCAGTTAGTTGATTCTCAGTTGCCACATGGTATAACTTAATGTCTCCTTTGGTCACATGGTCTCTAATGAAGTGATGTCTTATGTCAATGTGCTTAGTCCTTGAATGTTGTATAGGATTCTTAGAAATGCAAATAGCACTAGTGTTATCACAAAGGATTGAGATTGTGCCTACAGGTAATCTTAAATCCAGAACTTGCCGCTTCAACAGAAGGACTTGGGCCACACAACTCCCTAAGGCAATGTATTTCGCTTCAGTAGTGAAAAGTGCAATAGAGTTTTGTTTTGTATAGGACCAGGAGATTAAAGACTTTCCTATGAATTGGTAAGTCCCAGAAGTGCTCTTTCTATCCACCCTACATCCTGCAAAATTAGAATTAGCATATCCAATGATCTCAAAAGAAATGTTGTTCCTAGGGTACTAGATTCATAAGTTTTTGGTCCCTAAAAAGTATCTAAGAATTCTTTTAACTACATTCAGGTGGGATTCCTTAGGATCAGCTTGAAATCTAGCATAAACGCTAAACATTATATCAGGTTGCTAGCAGTCAGGTAAAGTAGAGATCAAATCATCCTTCTATACTTCTTTTAATCAACAGAATTTCCATTTGGGTCATTTTTGAACTAAATAGCTGAGGTCATGGGAGTATTAATTGGATTGGCTTTATCCATTTCATATTTCTTCAAGATGTCCTTTGTGTATTTTGATTGATTTAGAAAGGTTCCATCGTCTAATTATCTTATAAAAAATCCTAAAAAAGTATGATAACTCTCCCATCATACTCATCTCAAACTCCTTACTCATTATTTTAGAAAAATCATAACATGGCCTCTTATTAGAAGATCCAAAAAGTACATCATCGATATAGATCTGAACAATGAGTAAATCATCTCCTACTTTCCTCAGAAAAAGAGTGGTGTCTACGCTCCCCTTAACAAACTCCTACTTTAGTAAGAATGGGCTAAGTCTCTCATATCAAGCTTTGGGTGCCTACTTCAATCCATATAAGGCCTTTTTTTAATTTAAAATTATGATTTGAAAATTGAGAACTCTTAAAACCTGGGGGTTATTCTACAAGCACATCCTCTTTTATTACCCCATTTAAAAAGGCACTCTTAACATCCATTTGGAAAGCTTAAATCCCTTATAACAGTTAAATGCTAATAGCATTCTAATGGATTCCAATCTAGCTACAGGGGCAAATGTCTCCTCAAAATCTATCCCTTCTATTTGGTTGTACCCTTAGCCACCAATCTTTCCTTATTCCTAATCACTACATCAGAATCATTCACCTTATTCTTAAAGACCCATTTGTTTCCCACTATACTTTGTCCCTTTAATCTTTCTACAAGCTCCCAAACATCATTCCTAACAAATCAATTTAACTCCTCTTATATGGCTAAGATCCAAAACTCATCAAAAAGGGCTTGATTAATATTGGTGGGTTCAGTCATTGAGATAAAGGCAGAGTGGTTCACTTCCTTCCTAAGTCCATGTCTAGTCCTAACTCCTTAAGAAGGGTCTCCTAAGTTCCGTTCTTTAGGGTGACTTGAAGAGTATCTCCAATCTCTAGGCAAGGTGTGTGTAGGTTCAACCCTTTCCTCCATATCTACATTTTCTACTCCTTGAGTAATCTCACATACTCCTTCAGTTTTTTGGGGCTCTACCCTCTTCTCCAAATTCTCACCTCCAGTGGTATTCTTTTCAACATCATCTTCCTCCTTAACTCTAGACTTCTTAGGATCAGATTCATCAAACACTACATAAGTAGTCTCCTCTACTCCCAATATCCTCTTATTAAATACCCTAAAAGACTTCCCGACACTAAAATATCCTAAGAACACTCCATCAAATTTTGGGTTAAATTTTTCTAAGTGAGACTTCCCATTATTATGAATGAAAACCTTACAAATAAAGACATGAAGGTGGGAAAGATTAGGTGTCCTACCCTTAAGGATCTCATAGGTGTCTTATCAAGTTTGGCTCTAACATTTACCCCATTCAACACATAACAAGCTGTGTTTATCGCTTCATCCCAAAAGTATTTTGGAAGTGAATACTTAGCAAGTATGCCTCTAGTGGCTTCAACTAAGGTCCGGTTCTTTCTTTCAGCTACCCCATTCTGTTGAGGTGTCCAAGGAGCTAAGAAGTTGTGGCTAATCCCCTTATCCTCACAAAAGTCTCCAAATCTCTCATTTTCAAACTCCCCCCCATGGTCACTATGGATGGTCAAGATCTCATAACCTAACGTTTTTTGAATCCAAGTGAAGAAGGCACTAAACTCATCAAAAGACTCATTCTTATGTGATAGAAATCTAATCTAAGTAAACCTTTAGTAATCATCAACAATCACAAAATCATAGACTTTCCCTCCTAAGTTGGTAGTGCTAATGGGTCCAAACAAATCCAAGTGAAGGACTTTTAAAGGTCTAGAGGTGCTAATGTCCTTAATGGAGTGAAAGGTGGAGTGGACTTGCTTTCCTATTTTGCAGACATTAAAAAGGTGGTCTTTTGAAAATTTAAGCTTGAGGATACCTCTAATTAGGTCTTTTTAGGTCACTTTCCTAAAGATTTTTATACTTGCATGATATAATCTCTTGTACCATAATCAAGAATCATTAGTAGCAATTTTTAAGTAAAATAAAGTAGCATATTCAATATTATTTAAATCAAGCATGTAAACATTATTGATCTGCTTTCCCTGACAAATAGTGTTATTATTTAAGCTTATGATGCAAGTGTTTGCCAAAAATTTTATGATGAAGTATTTATCGCATAGCTAACTGATGCTGAGAAATATATGTTTCAGTCCATCTACAAGCAAAATATTTTCAATCAAAAGGTTCTTGGAGTTTCCAATTATACCTGCGCCCACCACTTTCCTGGTGGTGTTATCTCCAAGGGTGACCTTGCCTCCAGCCCTAGCCTCCAGCAAAACAAATTGATTAGTATCTCCAGTCATATGTCATGATCATGCACTGTCCAGGTACCACATGCTCTCACGAGGCCTTTTATGAGAGCAAGCCTGCAAAATTAATCAAATATCAGATTTAGGAAACCAAACATGTTTGGGTCCCGTCTTATGGAAAGTAGTATGTAATGCATGTGTGCTATGTCATGAATCATGCAATTTGGGTCTCCACACCCAATGTGTACTACGGTGAATGGTGCAAGTGTGTGCAATGTGTCCTAACATGCCACATGAAAAATATCTAACACCAGAAAAAGGATGTACAAATCTACTCATGTGGGGATGCATCTTTTTATGTGATACATGCAATGATTTATTTTCAGAAGCTTTGAGATTTGCTAACTCTTTTCCTAACTCAGCATGGGATGACTTTAAAGAATCATGAGCATCAGATAATTCATTATGTTTTTGTTTAATACATCAAACTCATGAAGTAAAGATATGTGATTGCTATCAATTTGGGAATGATCTTTTAATAAGATCTCATGCTCTTTTTGCAAATTCAAAAATTCCAATTTCAAACTAGCATGCATTTTCTTAAGTTTTCTATATGATGAATGAATTCTCTCACAAATTTTAACTAATTGATCATAGGTTGGCTCACATACCTTTTCTTGATTAGATTGTTCATGTTGATTATCGGCCATTAAACATAAGTTTGTGGTTTCCTCCTCTACTTCAGTCTCAGAGGAGTTAGATGCAAAATTTGCCTAGAAAGCTTTTTGGGATCGCTTCTTTTCCTTCCTATATTTGGGTTTCTCCTCACCCTTCTCCTTGCTTGGGTGCTCCTTAAGAGTAGGACAATCAGCTTTAATATGTTCAGGGTTCCTATATTCTAAGAAAACAACATCAGAAGCTCTTTTATAATTTTTGCTATCCTTACCTCTTTTCCACTTCTGATGGTCTTTTTGCTTCTTCCTTAAAAAGCTTTTGAATTATCTAGTGATGAAGGCAACATCATCGTTCTCAGATCTGGAAGAATCAGTGTTCATATTGTTGGCCTTTAGTGCCACAGTTTTCTCCTTCTTTTTCTCACATGTATCAAGATTTCTTTTATTCACTCCTTGCTCATAAGCATTGAGTGATCCAAGTAAGTTATTAATCGGATAAGGGTTTAAATCTTTAGATTCAATAATTATAGTGATCTTAGCATCAAAAGAAGAATGCAAACATCTTAAAATTTTATTTACTTTTTCATATTTAGTGAGTTCTCTTCCTAAAGCATACAATGAGGTGACAATTTGAGTAAACCTTATATACATTTCAAAAATTGATTCAGAAGGTTTCATACAAAAAAGTTTGTAGCAATTTAAAAGAATATTCAATCGAGATTATTTAACTTTATTGGTTCCTTCAAAAATAATACACAATTTATCCCAAATCTCTATATCAGTTGCACAAGTTGAAACACGCATATAATCTTCAGATTTAAAAGTACAGAAAAAACAGTTCAAGTATTTTGCATTTAGTTGTGCTAAATCTCTTTCACCAAAAGTCCATTCAGCAAAAAAAATTTCAGTTTTAATGTCATTAAGTTCATGAGAAGGTGGTATATAACCTTCTTTAATAAGCATCCACATACAATAGTCAATTGATTATAAAAACGTAGACATGTGAGTTTTCTAAAATCAAAAGGAATATTATCAAACAAAGGTGAACGGGTAATAAAATACCCTTATGCGGTATTACGATTACCGGAGTTAGCCATGGATCAAAATTCAAAAAAAATTCAAACTTGTTTTTATGAATCCCACTCTGAAACCACTTGAAAGTTCATTAGGGATGTTAAGCCCTTATGAATAAGCCCGAGGCTAACCAAGAGAGGGGGTGAATTGGTGTTTTAAAAATTCTTTCAATCAAAAACTCAAAACTTAAACCAAAATTCACCACAACAACAACCAAAGTGTGGAAAAAATAAATGTGGAAGAAAATAAAAGAACACAAAGATTTATAGTAGTTTAGTCAACACGAACAACATCTACTCCTAGGAGGCACCCTCTGAGTATTGAACTAAACTCAGCGACTCTCCGTTTACTCCCACAGCAAGCCAGAGAAGCCCTTACAAAACCTCCTTTCCACCGACCCTGGGGCGGCAGAGAATTGACTCCTATTGTTTTCTCCTGAAGCAGGCAGAGAACCTCGATCAATTGCTGAAGAAGACCTCCCTTGAGCCTCCAAGAATGATGAACGGTGATTGGAGAAGACACCTTAGACCCTTGCTTGGAGAAACCCTTGTGAAACCCCTCATAAGACCCCCCTCACAAGTTCCTCCCTCTCTCTCCCTCTCTCTCCCTCTACTCTAAGCTCTCTCAGGTCAAGACAACAATAAAGGATGCTTATGCTTGAGAAAACATGAGTCCTTTAAATAGATTTTCAAGAATTGACTTTATCGTCCGGGATGATATTTATATCATCCTGAATGATCAATACAAATTAAGCTCAATCAGCTCGAACGACTTGGGATGATTAGAAGATTTATTAATCCTATCATCCAGGATGATACTATATCATCCTATACGATTAGTACAAATCAGGGAATATCATCCAGAACATCGTTCTAAATAGATGATGTATAATTTTGGTCATCTAGGAGTAATCAAGGTTTTTGAACTGATCATCTAGGCCGATCCTGCGATCATCTAGGATGATATGATCGTATCAATCAACCTTAATTACTTTCCTTAATCACCAGATCAATTTAGGCATAATTTATCCCCATCATCCAGGCTGATGTCCTGGACAATAATTAAAAAATAAAAGTTCCTAAATAGATATGGCGGATGATTCTTTCTGATTTGAGCATATCATCCCAGCTGATGCAAATATCATCCAGATGATATACTTAATGACCGCTGCCTTAACCAGGATGCCCTAATTAGGGTTTCTTTTTTAATTGATCTTCTATGACTATTTTAGGATCGACCTGGATGATGTTAGCAAAATAAAAAAAAAAACTCTAAGTCAGACAGAAAAATTTGTCCCAAGTGTGTGTGCCGGGTTACTTAGCATCACGCACCACAAAGATTACAATTGACTCAAGAAAGGGAATAAAATATATTACAAACTGATTCAGACCTAATCTACCCAATCTTGAGCTGGCTTGAGTTGCACTTGATCTTGTTGACCTGAAATGTTAGTGGGCAAGGTAGTCATAGAAAAAATAGGAATGTTTGTTATCATCAAAATTCTAATTCATAAAACCAGATTTGCAACAATAGGCTTAAAGTATTTAGAAAATTCTAAGGAATATGGAAATTAACCAAAAGGGGTGAAAGCTATAATGCTCAAACATAATGATATTATAACATTTAGATTAGGAGTTTTCTGGTCTTAAAATCAATTAGGACCTAAGTGCGAATAACCTAGGTGAACTCTTGTAATAAGCCTAGAACCTCAAAAAATTTATAATTAATTCAAATAAAATCCAAAAATTACAAATAATATATAAAGTGTTCATAATTAAATCCCAATTTAGAAATAATAAAAGCCCTATGATTAGACTACAATTTAAAAATAATTTAATTTTTAAAGAAAATAGATAATTAATTTAATTAATTAATTAAAAATATTTAAATCTTTCAAAAATTTCATAAATGCTTGGAAACATCCCCTTATGTCATTTTTTGACCTTTGGGGATGATTTGGATCGAAATATGAAGACCCCCTTTATTAGGTAATTTTAAAAATTCCTAAAATACTCAAACTTTGAAAATTCATAATTAATTACAAAAAAATCTAATTTAATCAAGCTCAAAGTCATTCAATTCTAATTAAAATCTAAAATTTTCTAAAAATATCAAACCTCTAAAATTAAGTCAAAGTAGAAAAATCAACTTTCCGATCAACCATGTTTCAAATCTAGGTCCAAATTTCAAAAATCATAACTTTTTATAAAAAAACTCCAAATTAAGCAAACTAATAGTGTAAATACTCATCATAAGGTCTCATATTTGTTAAAAATCTAAAACCTTCAAAATTAACTTTAATTAAAAAGCTAGCTTTTGGACCCTTAATTAATGATATTAAAAATTCCAATAATTTCAAAAATCCAATATTTATTTAAAATTATTGATAACTCTATTTTTTATTAATAAAATCCTTTAACCAGCATCCTAATATAACAATGACTATAAATATAAAGTTTTTAGGATGGACTACTCCGGATTGCAAGGCTACGTGTCTTAAGGAGGTATGGTTCCTCGAGCCTGGTGACACAATGCCATGAATAAATTTTATGGATTGTAAAACTTTAAATTAAATCATTCTTAATTATTTAACCAAGCTAAAATTTTTAATTCAATTACATCAACTAGGTTATTATGATGGACTACTACGGTTTGCGAGGCCACGTGTCCTACGGAGGCCGAGTTCATCGAGCTTGGTGGCGCAACGCTATGAACCAGTTGATGGAAAATATAAATTGATTTAACCTTTAAAATTAGTAACTAATCAAACTAATTAAATTCATTAATCCTTTAATCTTTAACTAATCAAATCCACCTGTTTAATCAATCTTTAAAATACATCTTAAATTAAACTCCAATATGTTAACACTTAGACTCAAACATAAATATCTCTTTCAACCTTTAACAAACCTAAACATTAAATAACCTTAACAAACCATCCAGCTTAGGATCTACCCCATTCACACGACCTTTTACACACACTTTAGATGGTTTGTTAAGACAACCAACTCTAGTCTAGGCTAGGCCGATGCTTATTTTATTATTATATCACTACAGGAAAATAAATTATTTCCGGCAGCATTTTCCAATGATAATGGTCTTTTTTCAGTAGTTTTGTAAATTTCTGATGGTTTTATGACGGCAAATTTTTTGCTGGTAAAATAGAAGTAGGAAAAATATTTTCGACGATTTTTTTCTGGTGGCAAATATTTCCAGTGATTTTTTGGCAGGAAAAAAGCCATCGAAAGTATCTAAAATTTAATTAAAAAAAAATTGGAAATCCAGGAACTTCCGCCCAGCCTTGCTGCCCAGCAAGCAAGATGAGCTGACCACTTCCCACTCGATCTTCAGCTCTGCCAGCCTGAGCTCCCGCCCTGCCCGCTGCCCGCTATGCAACCTGCCCGCTGCCCACCAGGCGGCCTGGCCGTGCTACCCGCCTGAGCTCCCGCTACCCACCTAGAGTCCTGCCCACCTGCTACCCAGTAAATTAGGCCACTGGAAAGCCATAGAAAAATAGGTCGCTGCAAGCCACCAGAAAAATTCACCAGTAATTGATAATTTTTCTGTAGTGTATGCTGGGTTTTCTAAGATTTCATTGCATGTTATGATTGAAATTGCTTAATATGTTTGCTTATTTTCTTTTATGTATTCTATGAATTGATGTGATGGGCGATAGTTTACTTTTAGATTAGAATTATTCTAGTTGTTCACTGAGTTTTCTACAAATGGTCATACTCATGCAGGGCAATAAAAGTGAGCTACAAATTTAATAATTATATAACTACTACAGGTGATTCAGTTTGCTTATCCCTCAAATAAATAAGAGCATGGGATTGAGTATTTAATTATATATATATATATATAACTGGTTGAAATTAAATTGATATTTAAATGCTTAGGATAACCTTGCATGAGAGCCTATATTTTTTGTTTTCAGTATCAATGTAATTTATTTAAAATATTGATTTGTTATAAAGTCTTTGGGTTTGAGATACTTAGATCTAAAATTAAATTTTAAAGAGGAAAGGATACCCCTCGGAAAGATAGTCCTTTTTCCATTTGGAAGCTCAATTTTAGATCACTCAACTACCCAAAGTGGGAAGCATAACCTTTCCTTCAGGGGTAGAGTTTTCTTTTCCATTTGAGTATCTAGGTATGATGAATCCAAGGAGTTTGAAGAGGAGAAGATCAAGGAACTAAAGATAGAAGAGTATCCCACTCAAAATCTACTTGTGTTTGTCTTAGGATTAGAATTTGGGTTTGTGGTTAGTGGTGCCCAGCCACTTTTAATTTCTGTAATTCTAGGTTGTAATAAATGGGGCACTTGCCTATGAACTTTACTTTCAGGAAATAATTATATTTATTAATGCATTTAATTTAATGTGATTGTTTATAAGATTTTGCTTATTTTTCTTAGTTTTTTGACATTTGTTTGTTATTTTTATTTTAGCCTAGATACACGAAGGCTTGTGAGGGCACGATAAAACTTTTTCTACTTAAAATCTAAATAAAATTTTTAGATAACATAAAAACTTTAAAGACCTAAGAAGTAAGCCCAAGACTATCGAGAGATCCCATATGCATATCATTACCTTCTCTTCCTTATTAGGCACCTCACTGCCTGTAGGTTCTGGCAAACCACCTAGCCTTTGAGGGTGAAGATCTATCAAGGGGATGATATGCAATCTCTAGGGAAAATTATTTTCAAGCCTTTAATTTTAAAATTGCTACATACCCATTTATGCATTTGATCAAGTCGATCAGCATGCATTGCATTATAAATCAATTTAAAAGTGAGTCTAAAATTTTAATTGTAGCCCTCTCTAGTATTTTTACCACATATAAGTCAAGGGACCTATTAGGATTTATTTTAGATGCCAATCTCAATTCTCAAAAACATTAATAACAACATCCTGCCACTCTTTCATAAAATGAATGGATTCATTGAATTAAATTTGACAAGGTGATTAGCTGGCTACCTAATCTAGGTCGAGCTAAGTCCAAACTTTTCACTGCATTAGTTAGGTTTGGGCTAATATCATTTGATGCCCAATTTAGATTTAGGATCTGGGGTAGATTCTGAATAATAATATCCCAACCTTTGAGAATATAATCATAAATTTCTAATAACTCATTCAACTCAAATTAAAGCCTCTCTTAATCCGGGGCAGATTCTAAATCATAAGACCCCAACACTTAGATTAGGTTGGGAAACTTCTAAAATATTTTAGAATCCAAAAGTGTCTCTTACCTTTTTTTTCTTTTGACTCCAAAAATAAGTGATCAATCTTGCTATAATTCCACTTAATATTTTAGTTTCACCTCCTTTGATATCTACTCCATAGAATCTCTAAATAAAATTTATGTTGTTATTTTAATCTAGAGTTTTTATAGGAGACTTTGGTTTCCAATGATATAATTAACTATGAGGTCTTGCACTCGTAGGAGATTTAGAGCACACATTAATTTTTTTTTTAATTCAATTAATATTTCTTTTCAAAAATTGAATTTATATTGATTATCATCATCATAATTGAATGATATCTAATAGATGATATATTTTTTCTTCGGGGAGATATTATTGAAATATGTTCACTATGAATTAGGTTGTTAAACATAAGATTATGTCCCAGCGGCCAAGAGGGGGGTGAATTGGTATTTAAAAAATTTTACCCTCTTTTAAAATTTAAAATCGAGAATTTAATTTTAGTGAATTTTATAGAAAAATTTTTTCAACCACAAGTTAGAAATAGTAAAATAAAAATAAAAGCAGCAGAAAAATAAAAGACATGAGAATTATAGTGGTTTGGTCAAACACAACCTACATCCACTTCCCGGAGGCATCCTCCTAGTATTGCACTAATACCACTAGTGACTCTCCTTTTGCACCCACAGCAAGGCAGAGAAGCCTTTACAAAACTCTCTTCCACCACTACTCGGTGAGGCAGAGAACCCATCCTTTTACATTCTTTCCAGTGTTGGTAGAGAACTATTCGTCCTTTCACACTCTCCCAGTGTAGGTAGATAACCCTTCGTCCTTTCATACTCTCCTAGTGTGGGCAGAGAACCCTTCATCCTTTCACACTCTCCTAGTGTGGGCAAAGAACCCTCCGGCTGTTCACACTCTCCTAGTGTGGGAAGAGAACCCTTCGGTTGTTCATACTCTCCTAGTGTGGGCAGAGAACCCTTCGTCTATACACACTCTCCAAATGTCGGCAGAGAACCGGATCTCCTTGACAGATCTTCTTCACAAGAAATCTAGAAGGAAGAGAGAAAAGAGTGAAGTAATCAAAAACCAAAAGTAGAGACTCTTACCTTTGAGTACCAAGTGAAACATTCACGCTCCAGTAGTAAGAATTCTCCTTCAAACACTCTCTCACACTCTCTACTTGACTCTCCTTTCAATTGGCATGAAGATCAGTATGCAAAAAGATTAAGTGGCAGTTTATATTGGACTTTATATAGGAAAGACACAAAAAATTGTCCAAAAACTGCTAACATTCAAGTCTATCAGCAGTGGATCATCCCGTACAATCGTGGATCATCCCGGACGATGTTACTTAATTCAATTGAAAATGAACTCAATGTATATCGGTACGAATTGACTTCGTACATGATAATCGTCTCATACAAACAAGGTTTATCCAGTACGAATGGTTATACCATAGGTCGGTTCCGAAATCTGCAGGAAGTTGCCAAATTTTCAAGAGTCGGTTCACTTCATCCTGTGATGAATATGAGTTCGTCTGGACAAAATTTTTCTAGAGGAAATTTCATCCTGGGATGAATTGTAGTTTGTCTTGACAAAAATTTTCCAGAGAGCATTTTGTCTTGGAACAAATATGGATTTCGTCTGAACGAAAATTTTCCAGAGGACATTTCATCCTGAGACAAATTGGAACTTTGTCTGGATAAAAATTTTCCAGATAGCATTTCATCCTGGCACAAATATGAATTTCGTCTGAACAAAAATTTTCCAGTGCCTATTTCGTACTAGGACGAATAGGAAATTCATCCTTGACGATCATGACTTAGAAAAATTTTCTAGGCTTCTTGTTCGTTCCATTCCTCTTCCGAGGAGTTAACTGACTTGATCGTCCCGTACAATCCATATAAATTTTTATAGATCTCCTCAAGTGTATGTGTGTGTGTGTGTGTGTGTGTGTGTGTGTGTGTGTGTGTGTGTGTGTGTGTGTGTGTGTGTGTTTGTTTATTAACTCAATTACAATCACTCCCTCTCAAACTCAATGCAAAGAAAAATACAAGCTTCAATTTACAAACTATCTTATGCTGAATTTGATTTGAAGTCTTCAGTAGTCTGGAGTTTGATTTTCCTGAAAGTGTTAGTTCACACAAGAGTAAAAACAAATCTTCCAAAAAGTGTTAGGAGATATCAACATAAAAAAAATAATATTTGAAATCATCAAAATTATACAAGTTGCAAGAATGTAAAACATGCAAATAACAACTCTCTTAACAGATATCTCATGTATTAACATCGATCAAATATTAAATTAACAATCATATCTCTTGATTATCATAGTCAGCTATTTGACTGAACTTCATTTTGACCCTTCGGGTCATATATGGTTCTCCCTTAAATCAGTCTATGATATTCAAGATAAAATCTATCATTTTTATGAACCTGTTATGAGATTTCATCTCCGCCTTTTGAGATGATATATTATCCCTAATGGCCACTTTGACTCCATAATTAAAATTAAATTTAATTCATGATTCTCTCAAAGAAATTTAATTTAGATTTATTTTGTACCTCGCAAGGCAAATCCTCTTTTCAAACACCAACACATACCATAGAGCTACTAATGACTTTCAATATATACAAAATAACTATTTTAATAGTTTTTTTAATTACTCATCAATATTGATATACAATAATTATACTATAATACATGGCTATAGATTGAGCCATAAAATAAAATAATTTAAAAACCTAGCTATGAATATATAAAAAAATTAGAAAGAAAATTACATATACAACCTCAAACAGATCAAACCCTAACTCAGCTACTCAATAGAATCTTTTCCTTTCTCAGACCCTAAAATAGAATACAAATAAAATATGAGCCAACATAACTTAGTAGGTTGCACTTGTCAATCTAAATTTTCAAAGAATAATTTATTATACATTTAACTGAATTTAAAAGTAGTTTATAAGAAATGTAATAGACTAAGTATAATATTACTTGTAGATATCTGAATTAAAATAGAATATGCACTAAAAAGTAAATAAACGCACACTTCATATATCATAGCAAAAAATAAGAAATTTCTCTCAGGCCCATACACCTCCTATCAAAATAGAACCAAGGAATTCTGGCCCTTATGACTCCCGTGCTGGCATATTATAAATAGACCCTTATGACTCACAATGCTTGGCGCTAGAACATAATGTACATGTAGCACTATAGTAGAATATGTATGTAGCACCAAAACAAAAAGTGCATGTATCACTAGAACAAAACTTCATCCACCCAAATTAGATCTCCTTAAAATTACACATTTCAATCAAATAAGTATATAATTCATTTCATTGCAGTAAAGGGAATGTAAAAGATCATTTCAGAATTTAATAATATATTTTAACATTAGGCAGTAGAATATACTAGTGAGCAAAAATGAATTGTTTTAGAATATAACCAAATTATTAGAAATTATTCAAAGTATTATTTTGAAGTTTTAATTATACTACAACATTATTTTTGGGAACCCGAATGATTTTCTAATTTGCCAAAAAACCTCACATTTTTTAATTTATCTAGCGAATTTCTAAGAAAAATGCCTAAATGTTCAAAACTATCATATCTATAATATATAGAAAATTATACACTAAAAGTTTTTCAGATATCAAGTTATACTCATTTTTTTCTAATGGAATTATAAATTAAATCAAAAAAATATTGAAAATTTCATTATTTTTTAAAACTTAGATTGGCAAAATACAACCTACCACGGGTTCGAAATTTTTTAGAACTTGATCTACTACTTAAAATGGATTCGATTCACCTAAAAATGACTTTCTTTCTCTAGGATTCCTCCTCTCACTCTCTAGCTAGCTGCCTTGAGGGAATGGAATGGTTTGATTTGGTTTAGTGGAAAATGATTTTTTTTATTTTAAATTTTCAACTGAGCGCCACAGCGTTCAATCGTGCGCATCGCAGTGCTCCGTCTTGGAGCCCATAATGCCGCAGCATGAATTAATTACCAAAACTCCATAGAGCTTCTTTGCCACCTACGCTAGCGTTGTAGTCTCCTATGAGAAAAAATTTAAATTTCATAAACATGCACATAGACCCTTGGGACCCACTTCAATACATATGCAGACCTTCACATGCATACAAAATAATTTGAAACACATGCTAATGGGTTCAAATACAAAAATTCAATGAGTTACCTCTTTCAGTTGTTCAAATTTTTATTGGGTCTGGTGTCCTGATGTTGCTCTACATCTAGACACCAGTCATCGGCGCCACGTAGTAGCCCGATAACCCGATGGAAACCTATCTTATTTTAGAGATTATGCGCGTGTTTTAAACTATTCCAGGTCGGCCCGACGTAGTCTAGATGAATTGGGTGCAAAAAGTTAAAAACAAGTGCCTTCTTTACATGTTTAATAACCATTTGGCGTATTATTCTAAAGATGTTTTATAGTTTTTAGGGTTTATATACCGTAGAGAAAGATTTTGCATTTGGTTCTAGGAGATGGAAGATACGAAAATAAATATCTATTTGAAAGACTTCAAATATTTTGAGGAAACTATAGGGACGTATAATGTTGAGGAAGATTTTTCTGATTTATTACAAGTAATTTCTTATCTATAAAGAGATTTAGAATTTAAAATTTTAAATTCTAGCTATATATGCACTTATTTTTTGCTGCTTCATTACAGATATATCTTGGTATCGACGTATATGATGTCTAATCAGTAGTTCAACGCTCTAAGAACATCCAAATCGAGCAATACCTCGATTATATACTACCCTGTACTGAGCTTATTCATGAATACCGATTTGAAAACTGAGATTAACATTTTAACACAACTCATTACAAATCGGTACTTATAGGTATTGCTCGGTATGAACTCATTTGATAGAAGTACCAAGAAAATCAAATATCTTTGTATGTAGTACCGATCTTAGTATAGAGAATATCAGATGTATCAACTTATTGGTACTGATAGGTATCGCCCGGTATGAACTCATTATACATTGATACCGAGCAAATCCAAGATCATACTTCCTAATACCGATCATTATACCGACACCGAAAGAGTATATCGATATTAATTATATATATATAGTTTACCGGTATTGAATCTAGGTATTTAAATGCAATATAAACTCGGTATTGATTTGCACTTGTAATTATAAATTGATAGAATGAAGTTATAAGAATGTGAATTTTTTTCTTAGGATATTTACAACACTGAAAAGGAAGCATATGATAAATATTGTCATTACGCGTATTCTCATGGATTTAGTGTTTGAAAAGAGCATCGTTCGTTCTGGCCAAATTTAAGGAAAATAAAATCAAAGGATTTTATGTGTTCCAAAGCAGGATTCAAGAAGGAGAATGACAAGAATACAAAGGTTAAATTTCAAAAATCATGCACAAGAATCGGATGTCAAGCTATAGTTAGATTTGTGGTTAGTGATGGGATTTAGATGGTGAATAAATTTATAGAGCGTCACAATTATGAATTGGCTAGACCAGATGATCAACATTTGCTCAAGTCATCTAGGAACATTAGTGATGATCAACTTTTTGTTTTGAAATCTATGTCAGAAGCTGGGATAAGAATAGTTAAAGCATTTACAAACCTATCCGATGAAGTGGGAGGTATAGGTAATCTGGGGTTCATAAAAAGGGATGCATACAACTACATTCAAAAAGAAAGAAGAGCCAAGATTGAGAATGGGGGCAACAACTCACTAATCTAAATATTTAAAGAACGGGTAGCTGCTGGCAACATATTTGCATAGGATGTACAAACTGATGAAGATGATAGGTTGTTAAATTTTTTTTGGGTTGATGGGTTGGGAAGAATTTATTATGACTGCTTTGGAGATGTGATTATTTTTTATACAAGCTATCATCTAAACAAATATAATTTAGCCTGTGCCCCTATTATTAGAGTGAATAATCACTGACAAAATATTCTATTAGGTGGGGCTTTTTTATCTAAGGTGATTATTGAGTCTTTTACCTGGCTATTTAGAATATTTTTAAGAATTATGGATAACAAACATCTCATGATTATATTTACTGATTTGGACTAAGCAATGGCCAGGGCAATAGAGATTATATTATCTAATATACGACATAGGTTATGCCAATGGCATATGTACAAGAAGGCTCCTTTCAAAGTCCGATGCTTTAACAATAACAATAAAGTGAAATTCTTATTTTATTATTATTTCAGCAAGTGTGATTCTATGGAAGAGTTTGAGAAAGAGAAATTAAATGATCACAGAAGGGAACCTCTAAAGCCATCAATGGTTGAAAGATCTGTACAAAATCAAGAAAAAGTGGTCTACAACATTCAAAAAAATTGTTTTAACCTACACAATGTAGGGAGTCCACCAATCATATATATCACAGATTTTCCAAGCCAAAAAGTTCTGTCACTAACTATTTCCTAGGGTTAGAAAAGGTGATGAAGACTTGGCATAGGAATGAACAAGATGAAGATTTTAGATGTAATCAAACGGATATATAACCTTATATGAAAAGTAACTCAATATTAAAGCAAGCCGCCCAATTTTATTCGAGAAAGTTGTACTCATTTTTTGAAGAGTTCTTACGTGGAGTAGGTGGACTATGCATTGAACATTCTTCATCGAATTCATCTACACATTCCATCAAGAATATAGAAAACTCATTTGAGTCACACAAGTGGATCGTTAATTTTAATTCTTCAGAAGGAATCATATAATGCAGCTGTGTAAAGTTTGAGATGATGGGTATATTATGTTCTCATTGCATGAGAGTTATGAGGCAGTTAGATATTGTTAATATTCCTGTAAAATATTTACTCCCAAGATGGTCAGCGCTCAGAAAGATTTATATTATGAAGGGAAGATCCCATGTATAGGAAATAATACGTGCCAACCAATTGAGGGGTCTAGTAACATGATGTTTAGAAATTATATTTGTCGATTTGCATATCAAATTAGCATAGAAGTACAGGGTAATGAGGAGGCTAAAAAATGTATGATCGATACGATGAGTACAATGGCTGGAAAAGTGCAATTCATCATGGAAGGCCAAAAAATAAACACATATCTGGGAGCGGCCATAAAACTATTCAAGATCCTGCAAAATGCTGGCTAAAGGGCATCTCTAATGCAAGAATGAAGGATCACTCGGAGAAAAGGAAGAGCAAAAAATTGAAACCCATAGAGAGGAATCCACCTACAAGCATACAGTTTATATCTGGAGAAATAAGGAGTCAATCATCTTTTATGTAACTGCTCATGTTGTATGCAAATTTTATAATTATTGGTTCAATTTTAAGATATCTGTATTACTCAATATTGCACTTAATTGTTCAATATTACTAGGTTCTTTTTCTTTAACATTAAATTTTTCCTAGAATGTTTAATTTAATGTTGAAATCCTGATGGTGTATGCAAATTTTATAATTTTGAAATTTTTGTATTACTTGGTATAACTAGGTATTGCAATGTTTTGGTCGATATTACTCATTTTTTTTAATATGATATATTTTCCTATAAAGTTCAGTTTAATGTTGGAGTCCTGATGGTGTATGTTCAGTTTTCTTAGGCTTACAAGCACCGATTAGCATAGTATGCCGACCAGTATCGAGTTTGTTTCTTATAGTCAGTACAACTAGGTATTATAAGTAATTACTCGGTACTCATCCATATAAGTTGTTACTACTCAGTACTAGGCCTTTATAGAGCAGTACCGAGTTTGTTTATTATAGTCAGTATAACTAGGTATTAAAAGTAACTACTTGGTACTCGTCCATATAAGTTGTTACTACTCGGTACAAGGCTTGTATAGAGCAGTACCAAGTTTATTTGTTATAGTCGGTATAACTATGTATTATAAGTTACTACTCAGTACTCGTCCACATATATTGTTACTACTCAGTACTAGACCTGTATAGAGTTGTGCCCGAGTTATATTTGTCAATATTATTTTGTACAATAACTAAATAAATTATTTACAAAGTACCGCCCCTAGATTATTCATATAATATTAAGTAGAACTGAAGATACACATAAAAAATTCAAAAATTATCTAAAAATGCATTTCGCCATATATTCCAAAATTTAATGAATATTAGTACATAAAAGGGCATATGCAAATTCAGCCATGAATAGAGGCATACTAGATTACCACTTTTTATGAACATCCCATTGAATTGGTTCATGTTACAATTTTCATATATTTACAAACAAACAAGCCACAGTCAACGTTGTTATCTTGTGTTGGCAAGTTTGATATTATTTCGCTAGGCCACTTCCATATGTCATTGTTATAAGCATTTTATGTTTCCTCGTATAAATGAGATATCTGAAAAATATAATTATAATTAACAAATAATATCGTTAATCCTAAAATAAAAGTCAAATATAAGTAGCACTTACAACATTTGGGAGTACGAACTTATGAGTTGCTTTAGGTAATGAATCGAAAAACTCCCATAATTTCTTGCTTAGAATTCCAACTAGAAGTGTCCAATATTTTTCATTTATTATGGGAATAATGATCAAATTGACACTCATAACAGCTATTCTGGTTATATGCAAGTGGTAACTCTAGAATAAATAGAATTGGTGATAAGTTGCAATATGTTTAAAACAACAAATAAAAATTAGTAATGGTTACTAACTCAATTGAAACTAGGAATAAAGAGAAAAGGTTGATTGAGGCTTGGGTAAAGTTCATTCTTCTAGGCTAATAAATGAGCAAATGCATCAATGTGTTTATTATCAAGCTCATATGATAGTAATAACTCGTCCAATTGGCTTTTATAAATAATTATATTCCCAAACTCGAAAATAGTATCGCTCCTAGATTATTCAAATAACTTTAATTAGAACAGAAGAATACACATAAAGGCTAACAAGCATCGATTAGCGTATTATACCGACCAGTACCGAGTTTGTTTATTATAGTTGGTACAACTCGGTATTATAAGTTATGACTCAGTACTCATCCATAAAAGCTGTTACTACTTGGTATAAGGCCTGTATAGAGCAGTATCGAGTTACATTTGTCGGTATTGCACGATACTGTTTGGTACACTAATAAAATAAATATATTACAAAACATCACCCCTAGATTCTTCAAATAATATTAAGTAGAATAAAAGGATACATAAAGGCTTACAAGCATCCGATTAGCGTGTTATATCGACCAGTATTGAGTTTGTTTATTATAGTCCAGTATAACTTGGTATTATAAGTTACGACTCGGTACTCGTCCATATAAGTTGTTACTTAATCGGTTAAGGCCTGTATAGAGCAGTATCGAGTTAAATTTATCGGTATTGATCAGTAGTGTTCAGTATAATAACAAAATAAATAAATTAAAAGCATCGCGCCTAGATTGTTCAAATAATATTAAGTATAACAAAAGAATACACATAAAGGCATACAATCACCTCTTAGCGTAATATACTGACCAATACCGAGTATGTTTCATATGGTCGGCACAACTCAGTATTATAAGGCACTAATCAGTACTTATCGGTATTGCTCGGCATTGTTCGGTACATTAACATTACTAATGAATTACAAAGCAAGATATATGTAGATACTCACTTATCCTTGAACTATTTCAGATTATTATCGATGAAAATTCGTTCATCTTCATTTATTAATACTCAGCCAGGATAATCTAATAATTATGATACATGCTGCATTTCTATTATTTTTGAATCATCAACCTCATGAATAATCTTAGAAGCAAGCCCTGTTGAATTATATTCTGATGTTAAAATTGTTGTAGATTCAATTGGCTTTATCTTTTTTTTTTTTAGAAATAACAGGAGCAGTCTTTGATGCAGCCTTTGTTGCTTTTGTTGCATTTTCCTTGTTCTTACTTATTTTAGCAGCAGGAGCAGGAGTACGAGTAGGAGCATGAGTTGGAATAGACTCAATGTTCTTCTCCTTGGGTGGTCATTTTTCTTTCTTATTTTTTTGTCACCAGTAGTAAAAAGAGTTGCTACCAATTACCTCTTCCTATCATTCCTCTATCGAACTCGTTTAGCAATGCCTATTTAACAAGATGAAGCAAATCCCTCATCCTCAGTTAGGCTAACATCCTTCTCTTCTAATCCATCAGCTTCCTGGGCATCCAATTTGTCTGCCTATGAACATTCCACTTCATGTGATGCAACAGATGGGGCTGATGGTGTAATAACCTGGTCCTGCCCTTCCAATATTCTTTCCTTTATAATATCCACAGGTATTGGGGCAACAAATGGGGTAGATGGGGTGACTTATGTTTTGTCAGATATAGTTCTTAAAGTAGATTTTCTTGAACTTCACTCCTTTAATATTTAAAAGAAGCATGAAAGTAATCATTCAAGAACTTCTCTATAACAACATATTTCAATTTACTCTCATCTTTAAGGTCAAACACTACTTGTTCCAAGGCCACAACATGTCTTTCTAGTAAACTATTCGATGCTTCGACCGAGAATAGCTTCTTGACCAGTAAGTTGTTCTGGGTAAAAGGTTTGTATATGGCTTGATTAAGATCTTCAAGTTTGATTCTTCTATAACGGGAGACTTCTTGGTTGGCTCAAAATTTTAGGTGGGCTTGGCATCCTTATTGGATTGGCTGGACTAGGTGGAGATGGATCAGAACCATTGGTTGATTCATTCTGTGAGCAGGGCCTACTGCTTGGTGGTTGGCTCAGAATTTCAGTTAGGCTGAGCATCTTTATTGGACTGGCTGGACTAGGTGGAGATGGAGTGGGAGGCCTATAAGAGATGTCTGTGGGGTTAGTGTAATTTGGAGATGTTCTTCTGGTGGATAATTCAAAGAACTATCAAATAAAGTCTTCTCATCATCTGTAATTCCTTGTCAATTTCTCAAAATCTGAACAAAAATTTTATATAATCATATGAAATATATAATTTAATCATACATTTAAATGAAAGCATCTAGTTTTGCTACCTCAACATCCTCAAGTTCTGCAAATATATTGTTAACGTCTTTCTCACTATACATAAAATTTTTGTCCCACTGAGTAAAACGGGGTCGGGATAGGTCATCCTCTACGGCGTGGATCGTTGTAGGTTCAAGAAACTATATCTGTAAAAAATAAGACCATATAAATCTATTTAATCATGTTAAAATTAACCTTTACCATTAGTTAAACTTATAAAAAAATATATGTATGTACTCACAATTACAATCATGACAAATCCATTCACGTATCCCAGTGAATAACCTTTGGATTGTTTATTTGCAATTGCATTGAATTCATTCACCAGGAATTCTCTAATGGATTTTGGTCAGTTGTACATACCAAAGTTATCAAGACTCTCTACAATGTCCAGGATTGCAGTAGGTATACGAAAGTTGGCCATGGGAAAGAACAGTTGGATAATAAGTAAATTATAAATTTTTTCACGAATTCTTCCATTGGAGTTGACACGTCCATTTTTAAAATATCATGTCGGATGTCATTTGCTATTTTTCTACTTATTCTAGCACTGCCTACTCAAATTTAATACCTCTATTGGGCAAGCCTATGATCAAGGCAACCTCATTAGATATAAATTGCAACTTTTATCCATTAATAAGAAAACACTCTTTCCTTAAATCCCACTTCGATGATAGCATATACACAAGTGAAATATTCTGAGGGATTGGAGGCAGAATCAGGAACTAATTGATTTGTAACTTATATGCAGTCTTTCAACAAACTGATTTCTGAATCTTTGAACTAATTAATTACGAACTTCTCTAAAAGTTAAAGTTCGACATCTGAAATAAATCTTTAGAGAATATCCCTCTATAAAAAATAATAAAAGAACAATATTTAAAGTTTCTATCTAGTATTAACAACATTAGGTACCGAGCAGTACCGAGTAACAATTTCATTGGAAAAATTTACATTCAATATCAATTACATAATATATTATATAACAACAATAAATATTATTTGGAGGATATATCTAAGCATATACTGAGTAATAACTTTGAGTACCGAGTAGTACCAAGCCATATTACAGAACTTTCAATCCGATTCATATTCAACCTTTTCAAAAAATTCACTCAGTAGTAAATATATATTATAATATATAACAAGGATAAATATTAATTGGAAGAAATATCTAAGCTTATACATATTATAAACTTGTCAATTTTTGATACGACTCGAACTCGACCCGGAAAAATTTGGGTTAGGGTCAACCCGGATCCGATACAGGCCGGGTTCAACAAATTAACTCGTTTTAAAAATTGGGTCCGGTTTGGGTTGACCCAGCAACCCGAAATTGACCCGAAAATGACCCAAAATTGACATGAAAACTCCGTTTTGACTCAATTTTGACCCAAAAATCAAAGATTGACCCAATTTTTTACCCAAAAACTAGCAATTTTAGGTCAACTTTGGGTCATTTGTGTTGGGTCGGGTTGACCCAGATCCGAATCGGGTCGGGTTCAAGTTGACCCGAATAGTGTCGGGTCAATTCCAGGTTCGACCCGAACCCGTCTTGTTGACCCGAATTGATACCCCTAACTTTGAGTTCTGATCGGTATCGAGCTTTATTACAGAGCTTTGAATCCAATTAATATACAACCTCATAAAAAAATTCACTCAATTACTAAATATATAATATATTATATAACAACGATAAATATTATTTGGAATATATATCTAAGCTTATACCGAGTAATAATTTTCAATACCAAGCAGTACCGAGCAATATTACAAAGCTTTCAATCCAATTCATATCCAACCATTTCAAAAAATTTCATTCAGTACTAAATATATAATATATTATATAACAACGATAAATAATATTTGGAAGATATATGTAAGCTTATACCAAGTAATAATTTTCAATACTGAGCAGTACCGAGCAATATTACAGAGCTTTCTATCTGATTCATATCCAACCTTTTTAAAATATTTCACTCAATAAAATATATATAATATATTATATAACAAAGATAAATATTATTTGGAAGATTTATATAAGCTTATACCGAGTAATAACTTATAATACCGAATAGTACTGAGTTGTCCCTAGTAGTACCAAGCATGTAAACCGAATAATGACTATTGTAGAAAACATATTTTTTTTAAATGCAAAACAATTTATGTATATTTTTCCAACAATATACTCTATTTTAAAAATCTCTTCATGTTCAAACCGAGCTATACCGATAAATAAAAATCAATACCAATTGGTAACAAGAATTACCAATCTGTACCGAGTACCGAGCTGTACAGACCAATCGGTAACAAGAAGCTTTGATTGATTAGAGATGATTTCACACGAGACATTCAATATTTTATAGCAGCCATTATAGTTTGTAAGTAAACCCTAACCCTAAACATTTTATTTTTAATTTTTTTACCATGAACAGTATATGAGAAAAATATTTGATTACAAAAAAAAATACAAACATGAAGCATTGTTTCGATGAAGTTAATCTACCGGAAACTTGCTTGAGAATGACGGAAGATTCTTGTGAATGCGAAGAAAATTAACAGTTGCAAAAAAAAATGCTTCGTCTTTGAATATGGTAAAGTGTAGTGAATAGCTGATGTTCTTTATTTGAAAAATTATCATTATTTTCGGGTCTGGTCGTCAGGCTGTCATCATTCAAAATACGCATGTGCTATAAACCCACTCTTCGCTGGGCTGGGTTCACGATAATGGGGCTGCTGCTATGTGGCGCCAGATGACTGGTGTACGGATGTAGAACTACATCAAGACACCGGACACAATAAAAATTCCTTTCAGATAGGATCAAATTAAGTGCAAATGTATCCTTATTCAATAGGTGTTACAAAAAGTTCAAACGGAATTAATAAATAGGTGTTACAAAAAGTTCAAACGGAATTGACCTGGGTAACATAATTAATATTAAAATTATTTGAATATGACCTAAATGATGTAATAATAATTATTAAAATCCTAACAATACTACATAGTTAGGGTTTTCAAATGAATATTTTGGAATTTCTACTTTTTGTCCTAAGAACATCAACCTTGATAAACTATGATATTGCTCAATAAATGAGAATTCAAATCATAAGAAGCTTTGTAATCATTCAAAGAAAATCAAACAATGAGATGAATAATAGGTATGATAGGTTTTTTCTCAAAACTTGCATCCTAAGAAGCGCAGAAAAGGAAAATTTGTTGTTGGTTAAGTGCTCAACAGCAAGGGCGTTGTGACAGCTCCACCATTGGAAGTCCAGCGATAAGATGATTCATAGAACAAACTCGCATTTATAAATAAATTACAAATAAACATTCCCTCCAGAATTTTTATTATTTCATCAGCTCCAGAATTTCAGATGCACATTCATGTGAAAACCCTAATTGTACCAAAAAAAAAAAAATGTAAAAACAAAAAACAGTAAATGGTGTCACATTCCTTTTTCTCCAGCAGGGTACCGATGCATTAATTCATCGACTGCACTTACCGTGATCTGTAAGAGACAAAATTTACTGCAATTTATCCTTTACATAACGCATAACGCATAAATGATTGGGTATGTAATACGGAAGGTCTGTACAGTAGCATGTATAAGATTTAACCGACCATTGTTTAGGTTGTTTGGTGGGCGAGTACGGTTGGGAACTCCCAACCCATGCTCGAATCCCCTCGAGGGACAGACCCTTCCTTAAGTGGGGCTCAATAATGTGCGGGTCAGGAGCTTTCTGAGGTGAGTGACTCTTCTAGGTCAACGGACGATTAGTCATGCTGTCAAGCGCCTTTCGGGAGTAGCAGCGGATGGATACCCCGTTCCCAAAAATAATAATAATAATATAGGTTATTTTTTTAAGGAGCATGATAACTAATTTAAATTAGTAATATGAGCAAAGTATTAATAAAATTTAAAAAAGAAACAAACTATCCAAATAAAATGGAGCATTCTTACCAAATATTCACCCTAGTCGGTCGAATTAAATTCTTAAAATAATGTAGCAATGCGCCAAACAGAATGGTGGTTTCCATTGAATGCGCCAAATTGATTGGCTTATTCTAAAGCCGCCAAACAATTTAGTGCATTCAATGGAATATTATTCTGTTTGACTAATTTGCTTCTTTTTAAATTTTTTTAACCCTCTGGTCCTATTCCTAATTTAAATTAACCACTATGCTCCTTAAAAAAAATCCTATAATATATTAAATAAATGAATATTAATCAAAATATCAATAAAATGGGAATTATTTTTTTATTTAAATTATATTATATATATGCATAAAATAATTTTGAGTTGAAAAAAAGTAAATATTGAAAGAGTTTCAATTAACTCATTTAATTTTTTATTCTGAAATGAATTCAGTTTATTTCTAATTTTATTGTTTGAGCCTTTAAGATTTGAAAATATCATCAAAATTTATATTTGGTTAGGTAAATTTTTTATGACAAATCAAAACTATTTTATAAATTTATATTAAAATATAACCAAATCAATCAACCTTATGGTAAATTTAAAGATAAGCCAAAATGAAATTTATCTGAACCAAATCAAATTCTTCATTTTTTTTTTAAGTATTATTCAATTTTCAGATCAGACAAATGCATCAGAATTGGACCCCGAGGACATAAACAGGCATGTTTGGCTGTTCCAATCTCTCTACTGCATTTTAAAACACCTACCCACTTTTAGCTAGGCATTGATTGAGTTAGAAGAGAGGAAATATATAATATTATATAAAATTCATAAAATGCCAAAAATGTGTAGCAGTGAGGTTTAATTTACATTTATGCCCTATAAAAATATATTTTATATAAATGATGCTTGGAAGATTTCATTATATTTTTGAGTTTTTTAGTGTCAATATAATGTAATCATCAATTAGATACATTTTTTATAAAATTTAGATATAATTTATATTTTGATTTTTTTAATTTTTTTTAAGTTAAATATCACTTCATTCACAATATAAAAAAATCAAGTTGGTGGCCCCCTTTCACTCATTTTGTCACCTATTAATTTATTGCTATTTTGCTTGCTATGATCCTTTATGTATCAATTAGAGGATTTTCATGAAGGCCACATGCAAGAAGCAAAATGCTCCTCATTTGGTGCTGGCCATTTACACAAGTATAACAAGCTTCTATTTTGAGGATGTGATTAGTTTTTAGTTCATAAAGGAAATATTTCCAAATAAAATATATAAGATAGATGTGGCTTTAAATATTGTATATTTTATTTTAAATAAAATTTATGAGATAAATTTGTATTCTTTGAGAAAAAAATAGATAGATCACATTAATACAGGTGGGGTCATGTTGTAATGAAGGCGCAAAGCAGTTTAATATATGTGGAAATATTACTAAAATTAATTTTAAAGTCATCATAAGCTATTACATAATTATATGTCCACAAGAGATGAGAGTGATTCAATATTAAAGATATAATAATTAATGTACTTATACATAGAAAAGATCACTATCTCCTTTTTTTTTTTAAAAGCTCAAATAATCAGTCACATCTCAAATAATTATCTCATTAAATTATCAATCTTTAAGAAAAATAAGATTAGCATCATTGTCGATGTTGCTCATCAATGTTATGGACCTACAACCATCATATCGCTAGAGAAAATTAATTTGAGAGATTTCCACTAAGGGTCTATTTCATAAATTGAAATATCAGGTCCGAGCACACTCATGGTTACACTATTTTTTTTCTAAACAAAATTATTTTTATTAAATAAAAGGAGGGATACAAAGTCATAGCACAATAGCAAGGGATACAAACAGAAAAGACCCAAAAAACCAAGCATAGCAAAATAATCAAGAAAAGGGGACTTAGGAATAGAGGCCTCCAGCACCAGCCTAACAGCCAAGCAAAGACCATCCATAGGTGGCAGAAAATGATCATAATTCATCCAATTTCGAGGCACCCAGGTTGCCAGCCAGCTTAGCCACAAAGGGGAAGCAAAAGCTTCCTCCTCATCATCCACAACACATTCAAAAACCATGACGAGAGCGCAAGAGCCAAATCATAGACCAACCGTGGGTGACAGCTATACAAATCCATCCAGCAAGCCACAAAAAGCTGCACCCATGTTGCCAACCTGCCAAGCAAACAAGGATAAAACCAAATTCACTTACTTCCTTCCTCTCCGTTTATACCTGCTAACCCTCGCATTATGAAAACCACGACCGACAGAGCGTCCAACGAATTCCTCCTCACTTACATGAAAATCCTCTTCATCCCCACTAAAAGGAGAAGAGAAACTGTCCTCTAAAATTAACCAATCTGTTTGAAGCAAAATAGAATTTTTTTTTCAGACATAGCCACATGATCTTGCATTTCAGCATTAGACAACAAAGAAATATGAATATTAAAAATATTAGCATTGCTCGCAAGCCTACGGCTGATGGTACATCTGATTGATCCAAACCCAAATTAATTGAAGAACAGCAGCCTCCTGATACACAGGAGATAATTCCTGAATAGGGGAGCCAGACAAACCAGATTGCTCAACAACTCACAAGGCACAACATTTCCAGTCAAACCACACGAGGCAGGCACAACAACCACATTAGATAGAACATGTATAGAATTAACGTCACAACACAAAGCACCGCCGTCACTAGCACAAACTTGAGAGCCCTGAACAATGGCATGAACCAAGCCAAAACAACATTAACCTGAGTTAAAGAAGCAGGAATCAAAGGTAAAACACCCTCTGAAACCTCCACAGTCCCCACAAAATTTGCTACAGGGGCACAAACAACAGCAATCGCTTTAGTTAAACAATTCTCCACAGAAAGCAACGACATAATAGGGGAAAAGGTAGGAGAATTATTCAAAATAGAATTAACAATTGAAACCACAAAAATAGACAAATCAGGACCCTTATGGCTCAAATTCATAAGACCAGAAGGCCCAAAATCATCCGCAACTTTGCCCAAAATAGAAGCAGGGATAGCAGACGGTTCAGACAAAGGGGAAGGACGGCAATTCCTTGTTAAATGACCCATGCATTTGCATGAGGCACAAAAGGGTGGGGGGGAGGGGGGGGAGGGGTGGAATCATCAAAGGTAACTTCCTACACATACCCTAAACTCTCAAAACCTAACCAAACCTGATTTGGTAGGATTTAGTAATATCAAGCTCCACAAGAAAAAACTTGCAAAGATTTATCATTTTCCCAAGTCATAATTTAATTTACAAATTTTCTGCTTTTTTTGCAGCATAATTATTTTTAATTTTTAAAAATTTATAGTAATAATAAATATTTTATTATCAGATCAATTAAAATTATAACATAATGTCAAAACCATTGCCAAATTTTTCTGAAAAAAAAAAAATTATGATACAATAATTTAAAAAAATCATAATTTCTTGCAACTAAAGCTTCCTTTGAGACTATTTTTAGTCATTATTTTTTCACTATTTTCAAAAACATTATGTACCGAAAACAATAATAAAATTGTAACTATCCCAAATGAAATAAGATTTAGTTTTGGGGCGGCACTAATCACTATAAAATCTATTGTATAATAGTTTGAAATATATATATATATATATATATATATATATATATATATATATAGGGACAACAGATTTCTTATGGCCGATTATTATCTGGAAAACAAAGCTGCAAGTTTTTTTTAGACATTCAGGCCAATTAAAATAGACTCAGACACACATCACATACACAAAACTCAAGATTCGAACTCAAGATCTCTTAGTTTGATAGCTTAAACTCCGAACTAATAGACTAGACCTAATTTAAAGGCAGCTGCACGGATCCATTTGTAACAGAACAAGTTGAAGCATTCATCTGCTGCAGTAACCTGTAAGTTTATTTTGCCTTCTAGGAAAAGACATCTCTGACAAAATTTAGTGTGAAGTATCATCTGTATATTACAGAGGGTAGTTGAGATGAAGGAACACGAAGCAATTATTATTAGTTACACTCCCCCAGCAGGATCAGAAATAGTTGAGCAATCTCACCCATTAAATTTATAAGAGGGGCCACCTCAGCCCTGTGCTTGAGGTCATGGATTCAAAATTCTGTCTGTATTTGAGATAACATATTCCAGCTCATGTACAAGAGTGTGTGTGAATTTCCGATTATGTTTGCTCAAAATTTTAAAAATAAAATAAAATTCTCATCCATAGAATTAATTATATGTTCCAACAACAATTCAGACATTAAGTCCCAAGAAAAATGCACAGTGAAGGATGAGAGAATAAGCAGTTGAGTGTAAGAGACAATGCTAAATTTACTCTTGCAGAAGCTTCAGCATTCTAATCAAACAAATCATTTTCAGAAAGTTCAAACATGATCAATGAACAGTTATGTATTACATAACAGTCGAGAGAATTAATCAAATATTAGAAATTTACCCATTTCAAATGGTAGCATTGATTCATTGAGATGAAATTTGAACTCCTGGAAATAAACTTTTCATATATAGTTACATAGCCATCAACCTGATCAAGAATTAACTAATGTAAAATTATCTCCAAGTCGTTTTCAAGTTTTCGCACATAAAATTGATGCATATCTCATCATATGGTCCATGCATGGATGTCGAGTCATTATGATAATATTATCTAACCCATTTCTACAATTTTAATTACCTATTAATTAAATCAGAATCAAACACTTAATTTAAACCTGTGAAATAAAATGCATTTCCATTCCCCAATATCCTCAAACCAAACACTCTTAATATGTTAAATTAGAGTATTATTTGTTGGACTGGAAATTTAGGGCTTATTTTAGCAAGACAAAAATAAGCGTCAATCCAGATAGTTTGGATAAGTTTAACTATGATGATGATGACATAAATAAGACTACCTTACCTGCATCATACCCCAACCACATGCATCATCAACCACTCATGGTGTTAGCCCTCAAATGCCTAAATAAATATATATGAGCAGGTAGGTAACTGCAACAAATACTATCAAGACAGACTGGAATACTTGCTGGCATAAATCATACTAAAATAACTGCACTAGTAATACGGATGAGGTTCATCATAAGTAGTCCCTGTAAAAATAATTATGAAATTATTGTAAATAAGATAAAAATTTTAAAAGTTATTGTGAATATTACAAACTTCTTCAGAATTTATTAAAAAAAAAAAAATAGACAGTAAGTTCATATAAGTACCATATCCTAATTGATCTCATCATGAAAAAATCCTAATCACAAAAAAATATGAAAAATAGCAAAATAGTTATGGTCAAATAGAGAAATGTAGCAGCGTTGTGTAAAATAAAACTTTAAAAAAACCATCTCAAATGAAATCTCAATCTCTCTTGCCCACTTATTTTCATTGTGAATGATAAAATATTACCAATATATCAGAACATTTATGTCAACCAAATTCCCCTCAAACATCCAACTCATCATTCAGAAGCAAAAAACATCTACAGCGCCTATGCATGTGCAGAAAGTAAATGCATAAAACATACTATGCATTCCAGCTTGAGTTGAGCATAAAGGTTCCATTCTTTAAAATAAAAATGAAGGTGGGCGCCCTTTTCTGTAGAGAGCCATTAATACTCATAACAACTTCTTTTGGAAGAATTCAAATTTAATCTTTATGAAGTAACTATAAGATGATATCGAATGAAACTCAGTAATCTGAGAAGATGAAACTGTATTTCGACAAGCCTCTAAAACAAAACAACAGCATTTTAAGATTACCAGATGTGAAGAAAAAAGAAAAAATCATCTGATCTTTAGAATTCCCTCATCCAGTCCGGCAATTTGTGATACTCGTATGCCCCGACAAATCCAAGCTTGCAGAGTAAAAAAGCTGGATATCATATCAACCCTCCTTTCATTTCATTCCCTGCATCATCTTTCATCTGGAGAAAGTACCTTACATACATGAGCATGTGCAGTAGTTATTGATTGCATATAAAATGAAAGAGGAATTTCGATACTTTTGTTGAGCATTATGTTAATTTGTCTCAAAAATTTTACCAGTTAAAACAGAAAATTCAAATTTTATTTTGACTTGATCAAAAATGCAACTTCATTTAGATTTTAAAATTCACCATAGACTCCTATGCATAGGTGAGCAATATAGGGAGTGTTTGATGATTGCTCCAGTGCTTATTATTCTTTTGGGGATATATGGATTTCAGCTTTATAATAAAGCCTCACATAAAGGGTTGGATTGTGTACTGATGCAGAATGGAAGAGTCATTGCCTATGCTTCTAAGCAACTGAAAAATCATGAAAGAAATTATCCAACTCATGATCTGGAGTTAGCTGCAGTGGTTTTTGCCCTGAAGATATGGAGACATGACTTGTATGGGATTAAGTGTGAAGTTTTTACTGATCACTAAAGTTTAAAATATATCTTCACACAGAAAGAGTTGAAATTGAGGCAGAGGAGATGATTTGAGCTTATTAAGGACTACGATTTAGATATCCAATATCATCCAGGTAAAGTAAATGTGGTTGCAGATGTCTTAAGCAAGAAGACTGCTAGTAGTGTCAATTGGATGATTACACAATAGCATGAGTTAATAAGAGATTTGGAGAAGTTAGAGATTTCAATAGTCCAACCCAATAATGCAGAGTTTGTGACTTTAAATAAGATGATCATTTAATCAACATTGAAGGAAAGGATAAGGGAAGCTTTTCCACAAGATGCAGAATTTGAGAAAATCTTAAATATGGTGAAGGTCGATCATGTGAAGGAGTATGAGCTTGATGAGAATAATTTGCTACAGTATAGAAGCAGAATTTGTATCCCTGATATTAAAGATTTAAGAAAGGACATTCTTCAAGAAGCTCACTATTCTAGTTATACCATTCACCCAGGTAGTAACAAGATGTACCAAGATTTGAAAGAATATTTTTGGTGGCCAAGGATGAAGAGAAGTGTAGCAGAAGTTGTGGCTAAGTGTACTGTTTGCCAAATGGTTAAAATAGAACATCAAAAGCCAGGAGGTTTATTGCAGCCCTTACCTATACCGGGATGGAAGTGGGAAGACAGCCATGGATTTTATAGTTGGTCTACCCAGGTCCAGAAGTGGTCATGATGCTATATGGGTGATAATAGATAAGTTGATTAAATCGGCACACTTTTTACCTATCAAAAAATTTGATGTTATTGAAAAGTTGGCAAGTGTGTATTTTAATGAGATTGTTAGACCATGGTGTACCAAGATCGATACTATCAGATATAGATGGGAGATTCACCTCTAAACTGTGGAGAAAGGTTCAGGAAGCACTTGGCACCAGACTTACTTTTAGTACAGCCTTTCACCCTCAAACAGATGGTCAATCAGAAAGAACTATTCAGACCTTGGAGGATTTACTCAGATTATGTGAACTTGATTTTGGTGCAAATGGGAGCCACACATACCACTGATTGAATTTTCTTATAACAACAGTTTCCAATCAATTATAGGTATAGCTCCTTATGAAGCTTTGTATGGAAGAAAGTGTTAAACTCCTTTATGTTGGGCTAAAACAGGAGAAAGAAAGATCATTGTAGTTGATTTAGTAGATGATGCTACTGAAAAGATAAGGTTGATCTATGACAGATTGAAAGCTGTGCAAGATAGACATAAAAACTACTATGATGTCAAACATAGATCAGTTGAGTTTGATGTTAGAGAGTTTGTATTTCTCAAAGTTAGTCCTATGAAAGGTGTGAAAAGATTTGACAAAGTGGAAAAGTTGAGTCCAAGATATGTAGGTCCTTTTGAAATTGCAGAAAATATCGAAAGTGTGGCCTACAAATTGATCTTGCCAAGTCACATGAGTGGAGTATATAATGTATTCCACATCTCTTTTTTGAGTAAATGTATTTCAGATGAAGCCCAAATAATCAGTACTAAATCAGTGGATATCCAACCAGATCTAACATTTGTAGAAGAATCTGAGAAAATCATATATTACGATGTTAAGAAGCTTCAAAGTAGGGAGATCCCTTATGTTAAAGTTCTTTGGAAGCATGGATTTGAAAAAGATGCCAAGTGGGAGAAGGAATCAGAAATGAGAGAAAGCTACCCTCGCATATTTGACTAAGATATGATTTCTTAAGCTTGTTTTAAATTTTGAGGACAAAATTTTTATAAGGGAGGGAGAATTGTAAAACCCAAAGTAACAATCTTCAATGCCGCATGCATTTGATGCGCCGCGATGAGATTAAGTAAAATTTTGTAGTAGTCAGAATTCGACGCAATAAATTTTATAAAATAGTACGCAAAATTCTGAGCAAATCGGTATAAAGAACCCATATTGAATTTCGTGTATTTTGGGAATAAAAATTTAACGAAGTCTTAATATGACAATATTACCCTTGATGTCATTTAAGTAGAAATAACTTAAGTGAGGGCATTATGGACATTAGGCGATTGAAAATGAACCTTCCACTCTAAATAGGCGACCGAAATGTTTCGGTCCCCATTTCTTCCTTGCGGACCGCCGAGCAGAAGAGTGACGGGAAGGAGGCGACGAGAGCGGTGATGGTGGGCTTTAGGAGCGATTTCCGGCGGCGGTTTGCGAAGGGAATTAAAGGGAAATCGTAAGAAAGGTTAAGGAATATTGTTTACAAGAGTTTTCTCATTCTTTCATGGAGTTTTCTCTAAGGGGTGAAATCAAGGGTTTTGTGAAAACGCAAAATCGCTTTAAGATGATGATAGGGAAGGTTTAGGGGATGTGTTGGCTCAAGAAAAATGGTACGAATGCATGAATCCTTCTTTGCAGCCATTGGATTCTATTTCCTTTAAATCAGATTGAAGTTAATCAGATTTCCCCTGAGGGTAATGTCAGGGTTTAAAGATTTGGGGTCCTTACTTCTTATGAATGCAAGCACTCATAATTAATTACCCCTCTTACTACGTAAGAGAGAACTCTCGAATAAGGATGAATAAATTTTAGATAATTTTACTCAATAGTTAGGAAAAATTGAGGGAAACCCGATCACGATCCCATGGTTCCGTTGTCCCGGGTATACCATAGATTTCAGTCTATCAGCACTAGCAATCATTGACCGTAGTGTCCAAGGAATCTGATTAGCAGCCATGGGTTGCTTCCTCTCAGGAATTCTGAATAGATTGAAGTTAGATTTGAGTTTTAATTTTGTTAGGTGTTTTGGGGTTTACATCTATTAGAATAACCAAAGATTTATTTAGTTTGAGATTTATGACTTCATTTAGAAGTAACCCAGGAATTTGGTTTGGAGTGGGTTTTATGGCTTCTTTAGGAAGTAGCCCAGGTATTTAGATTTAGGTTGGGATTTACAGCTTTCGCAGAAAATAACCCAGGTATTTAGATTTAGGTTGGGGCTTACTGCTCTATTTGTGAGTTACCCAAGGATGGGTCTTACAACCTAACTTTACAGTGAGGCTGTCCGAATGTTTTAATTGATAGGTAGGACTTACGATTTCTCTTAGGAAATAGCCTAAAAAAAAAGACGGATCTTACAATTTAATCCTTTAGATTAAGAAGCCCATTGATTTAAATTACATTTTTTGGATTTTAGTATCATTGTTATTTATTTAATAATTTTCCCAAAACGTGGGACTTACGACTTCAGGTAAAACTTGCAGAGGATAGAGCCCAAAGATAGTTGCAATAACTCATACAAGAGGGACTTTGGAGAACTTGCAGAGGAGTTTAGTTGAAGAGTTTTGGAAAGTTTGAGAGTGAATGTTGTATATATCATTTAGTGGAAACTTCTCTCCCCCTTCCTTTTTCTTATTGTATTTTTATTTTAAAATTGCTTCAATTAATAAAAAAAAAAATCAATTTTCTCAAACTTTAAATAACAACACTTTGATTAAGATTTTACTCTCATATTTAAAAAAAAAACTCTCGAATTTTTTTATTAAATCAATTTTGCTAATCAAAATTAATTATTTTGATTAATTAATCTCAATTAATTAATTAAAATGATTTAATTAATCAATTTTATTTGTAATTAAGTAATTGATTACTTAAATTACACTCTCCCTAATTGGTCCAAAAATAAAAATTTTAAAGCTTTTTTCCAGGAAATTTCGGCAGCCTCCCGACATCTATTCCCTACCGAGGGAGAAATCAGGACCGGACCTAACTCAAATTTAAATCATCCCACCAAGATCTAAGATAAACTGCGTATGTTCTTCGAATTAAAATCATCCCGGCCGGATCTAAAGATACGACGACCCGGGGTCTTCAAATTTAAAATCATCTGTCCAGATTAAAAATCAACAGCACAGGTCTTCGAATTTTAAAACCATCCGCCCATATCTAAGATCGATGGCACAGGTCTTCGACACCTGTTTGCGAGTCTTTTCCTATTTTTATTATATATCCAACATTATATTATTTTGAATATTATATCATATTATATAATATTATATTACTATATTATAATTTATAATATATAATGTATAATAAAGAAGGAGAGAGGGAAGAGAGATCACGCGAAATGGGGTCGGCTAGGAGATATGTCGGTTGTTTCAATTCAATTTTTTTTTTTTTTTAGTCAACAGGATGTTTCTAAACACAAAAAGGGGATGATTCCATGAAAAATGTGGATTTTAAAATTTAGGGTTTTCTCCGATTTTTGTATTCTTTCAAAATAGGTTTGTAGGAAAGTTTCCTAAAGATGTTATGAAGCTTATTTATGAAGCTAGTTAATTTTTATGAAGAAAATTTTCATGTTCCAAAGTTTAGGGTTTTTCCAAAACTATGAAAACTTTAAGTGTGCTGGTTCCTAATGAACTTAAGGAGGTTTAAAAGAAAAGATTATACCTTTAGCAAAAATTGTTATCTTTCTAAATTTTAAATTAGGTAAATACAAAAATTTATTGTATGTTAACTTAAGTTAAGTGTAAGAGAGGGTTTGTATGCATGAGGTGAGCAAAGGATTTGAAGGATGTTTCCAAAATGCTAGACTTATGATTAAGCCCCAATTTAGAGGAAGTAAAAATGGTATTTATCTTAAATTAGGAAAACAGAGTTCAGTGGAAAGTTTAAGCAAGGTGTATGGATGAGTTCCTTGTTCATAGATTAGAATTTTCAGAAGTTTAAAAGAGAACAAATTAATGTTCACACTTTATGTATATCTCTTGTAGATATTGATCGTGTAAAGGGAATGATTCGTAAGGATATTTGACGAATCACACCGTAGTGAAATAGGCAAAATGAAATTCTTTTAAATTTAGAAAGTTCTTTAATTTCAAACATGTGGGAATGATATTTCTCTTTATGTTATTCGTAGTATCATTTATGGTTAGCATGTTTTTATATAGAAGCTCATGAACACATGATACAAAAGCAAAGTTCTTATACATTGTTAAAACCAAATGGTAAAACTCATATTTCTTTCTTTACAAGTATTACATATGCCTCATTCTACATGCAACATACATTTGAGCATCTCTTGTAAAACCCGCAATATGTCATTTCAGACCTTGCACGCTTTTCGATGCGTCGCGACGAGTTTTAAGTAAACAATTCAAAGTTAACGGAATTTGACGAAAATAATTTCATAAAATTTTATGCAAAATTCTAAGAAATTTGATATATAAAACTTATATTTAATTTGGCTTAATTTTGAATTTAAAATTATTATAAATCTCATAATACCCATTATACCCCTTATATGCAATAAAGCTTCGATTGTTTAAGTGAGGGCAAGATGGACTTTTAGCAATCCCTAAACCTCTTTTCCTCTTAAGGGGACCGAATTTAGAGGTTCCTCTTAAGGAAATTCGGTCCTCACTTTGTTCGTTCGGCCGAAATCGAGAAAAGAAGCGGAGGCGGAAGGGAGGCACACGGGCAAGGCTTGGACGGCGGCATTAGTCGAGAATTCTGACGGCCGGGCTTAGGGGAAATTGAAGAGGGAGATTCAAGGAGGCTAAGGTGAGTTTTTAAGCAAGAGATTTATTCTTTTTCCTTAGATTTTTGAAAGAGAAATTTTCTAGGATTTTATCGAAAACATAGTTTTTCTTTAAGAACATAAGAGGGAATATCTAGGAAATGATTTTATGCATGAGAACATGCTTTTCTTCAAAAAAAATTAGGATTTCTAAAATTAGGATTTTTTTCAAATGTTGATTTTTATGAAATCTCTTAACAAAATTTATTCCTAAGGGTTGGAGTATTCTAATGATGAACTTTTGAGATTTTTCTCAAAATGCTATTTTTTTAATTATTTTAAATTCGAAAATAGAAATTAATTTAATTTAATTTAGGTTATAGAAAAAGGATTATTTTGGTTAAAATATGTAATTATATAAAATTATAAATTTTTAGAATATGTTTTGCTTTATGTGATCATTTGGAGAGAGGGAGAGGGAGAGGGAGAGAAAGAACTTATGGTAGTTTAGAAAGAGAAAGAGAACTTTTAGAAGTTTTATAGTAGTAATTTCATTAAAATTTAGATGATTAACTTTAGTCGTTGATTATTAAAATATTTTCTTATAGGTGTAGATTGTTGTGATATTGAAGGAAGAATGTATAGGGTATGTGTGTTATAGACTACTAATTCTATAGGTTAGAAAAGGTATAGATATAGGTTAGAGAAGGTTGATTTGCAACTAAAGTTGTATGTAAATTTCGAGGATGAAATTTTTATGAGGGGAGAATTATAAAATTGACAAAATGTCATTTAGAGCTGTCAACATTTGACCCGACCCGAAAACCCGACCCGAACCCGACCCAAAAATTTCGGGTTCGGGTTAGAGATTTCGACCCGTTTGTAAAATCGGGTCGAATTCGGGTTGACCCGGAAACCCGAAATCGACCCGATTTGACCCGTTTATAATTAATTTAATAGGATTTTAAAGGATTTTTATGAAATAAATAAATAATATTTCAAAAAATTATAAACATTGTTGCCCAGATTAAATTAATCTTGATTTATTTTAAATTAATTGAAGTAAATCTTACCTTAATTTAATTTAGATTTAAATAAATTGAATTAAATAAAAAACTTAATAAAATATACCCGAAGCGGGTCGAGTTCGGGTTGACCCGGACCCGAAGCGGGTCAGGTTCGGAAAACCGACCCATTTGCAAAAACGGGCCGGGTTCGGGTAGGGTTGAACAGTGTCGGGTCAATTTTGGGTTGAACCCGAACCCGACCTGTGGCCCATTTTTGACAGCTCTGATGCCATTTTAGACCTCACACGCTTTTTGATGCGTCGCGACGAGTTTTAAGTGAAAAAAATTGAAGTTAACAGAATTTGATGAAAATAATTTCATAAAATTCTATGTAAAATTCTAAGAAATTTGATATATAACACTTATATTTAATTTTGCTTAATTTTGAATTTAAAATTAGTAGAAATTTCATAATATCCATTATACCTCTTGTATGTAATAAAGCTTGGATTGTTTAAGTTAGGGCAAGATGGACTTTTAGCAATCCCTAAACCTCTTTTCCACTTAAGGGGACCAATCGTTCGGCCGAAACCGAGAGAAGAAGCAGAGGCGGAAGGGAAGCGCACGGGCAAGGCTTGGACGGCGGCTTTAGTGGAGGATTCCAGCGGCCAAGCTTACGGAAAATCGAAGAGGGAGATTTAAGGAGGCTAAGGTGAGTTTTTAAACAAGAGATTTGTTATTTTCCCTTAGATTTTTTAAAGAGAAATTTTTTAGGATTTGTCGAAAACCCAGTTTTTCTTTAAGAACTTAAAAGGGAAGATCTAGGAAATGATTTTATGCATGAGAACGTGCTTTTCTTAAAGAATTTTTAGGGTTTCTAAAATTAGAGTTTTTTCCCAAATGTTGATTTTTATGAAATCTCTTAACAAAATTTATTCCTAAGGGTTGAAGGAGTATTCTAATGATGAAATTTTGATATTTTTTTCAAAATGCTATTTTTATAATTTTTTTAATTATTTTAAATCAAAAAATAGAAATTATTTTAAATTAATTTAGGTTATGAAAAAAGGATTATTTTGGTTAAAATATGTAATTATATAAAATTATAAATTTTTAGAATATGTTTTATTTTATGTGATCATTTGGAGAGAGGGAGATGGAGAGAAAGAACTTAGAATAGTTTAGAAAGAGAAAGAGATTTTTTAAAAGTTTTATAGAAGTAATTTCATTAAAATTTAGATGATTAGCTTTAACCGTTGATTATTAAAATATTTTCTTATAGATGTAGATTATTATAATCTTGAAGGAAGAAGGACAAGTGAAGAGAATTTTTTTCTAATTTCTGTAAGTATACATGGTTCTTTAATTACAGTAATATCTTTTGTTTCTTTCAAGTTATATGATCTGATAGACCAATCATGATTCTTTAATCTTATCAAATGGTTGATCATGCAAATTACATGTTACATGTTATGGCATTATATGATAAAGTTTATATGTTATATGAAATGAGATGATATGAATATGATATGAATGTTATATTGAATGCTTGTATGTGTATGCTGAAATGATGGAGCTCACCCCCTGATGGTACTAGCTGAGAACGTTGTACTCGTGGACGTTAAAATGGTAAAAGATATGAAAAAATAAAATGTTAAAGGAGTACCTTTATGGCATTAGACGATGGCTCCTGTGACGGTTATAATATAGATGAAATGAGAAAGCTAAATATATTGATATGAATATGGAAATGAAAATGAAAGATATGGTTTTATTATATGATATGTTTAATTGCATGTTTTTAGAGAATGAATTTATGTTATGTTTTAAATGAAATTGGCATCTATGATATTGTTCATTTTGCCTTGATTACTACAGTTTAGAATTGTATTTTACTTACTGAGCTTCGGCTTAATGTTAGTTCTTAACATTTTTCAGGTAAGCTTAATTTAATCAAAAATGAGTAGAATGAGAGGAAATATTTACCGTAGAAAAGGAACTCCTAAGGAAAGGTAATTTTATGAATATTACTGATTTTATGTTTATATTATTTCAAATTTGATGTTTTAGAAGCTATTTCAAATATTAAGGAGATAGATTTAGAAATTAAATATTTGAGTTAACCGTCCGACCTCCATTCCCGCCTCACCTACGCAAGCTCACTGGGCCAGGTCATGATATGTCTTTTCTCATATAAGTAGCAAACATGTAATTCCATATGAGAATATACACATAAATGGTATACATAAGCCTCTTTTATGAATAATGAATATATGCATGTACATGTTTGATGCGAAAGTATCAATGATAAAGGGGATCTTTTGAGCTAATGGTAATGGGACTCTTTTGAGCCAAATGGTAATGGGGTTGGTTTGAACCAAATGGTAAAGGAATAATTAATTAATGTGCCCCAGTACAAATGATACTTCTAAGACAGGTGTTAAATATTATGTTATTATGATATTACATCTTTATGTTATATACATATGAATCATCTAATGAGACATGAATGCTTAAGGAGAAGGAATTGAAAGATTATGCAAAGAAAGATAACTTAAACATTGATTTAGAGGCATGTTTACTTTAGACAATATGTTATGACATGTTGAATGTTTATTTATTGAGAAGTAGAAGCATGTTGTAGTTCTTTCCTTGTCTCTAAATTATAATTGAATGTTATTTTATCTACTGAGTTGTGACTCACCCTGCTTATGGGACACTTTTCAGAAGAAACCGATAAAAGATAATGGCGGATAGACCACCCTTTACGTACTGTCATAGGGAGACGACAGACGACAGATTTTTTTCTTTTTGTTTTTTATAGTTTAGGATAGAATGACTCAAGATGATTTGTAAGGGAAGATATATGAATAACTTATGTTTTGGAACCTTTATGTTTAAATTGTTATGTTGATATATTGAATGATGAATAGAAGAAAAAAATTTTACTTGGCATTTATAGTGTCTCTTTCTTTATGATTTGGAGATGTTTTGTATATTGTAATGTGAAGGTTTTTAATTTCTACTTTTCGATCTCCATTCCAGCCTCACCTATGTGAGCTTATCAGGCCGGGTCATTTTAGTTTCATCATCTCAGCCTCTAACTCAGCTTACTCCTCCTTTTCCAACCTCTTTCTAAGTCTTATGTTTTTATTTCTTCTTTAAGATTTGGTCAAAACATAGGTGGAACTAGTCCCTTCTTCATATTGACTGGAGTGAAATAGTTTCTTAGGCTCTGAGTAGCTTGGGACAACTGCAGAAGGCTCAACTGTCTCATTTTGTCCCTCAACTACCATATGCTCAGGTAACACTGGAGTCAAAGTTGTTTGTCTTTCACTGGACTTTTGAACCTTAGGGAAGGTCAACTTACCAAATGCAGAAGGTTGAGAGGCTAAGGCTTTTGGAGAAATCTCATCCACCCTCTTCCTACTGTTTTGAGGAGGTGGCCTCTTCCTAACATGTAAGCTGACTTCAAGGACCCTCTTAGATGGGGGTTGGCTTTCTAAGATTTTTACTTCAAAAGGGGTTGGGCCTTGGAAAAAGACCTCCACATCTTCAAATTCTTGTCCAAATTTTATCAGATCTACTGGAGCAAATTAAGATCGATCAAAAGACAACTGCAGGTGGTTATCAAATTTGAAAATCAATTTGCCTTCCATCTCGGCATTCTTGAATTCCCAAACTTTAGAATTTTCCTGAAAATTATAATTCTCTACATTAACTTTTTTGTGTATCTTCTTGAATTTAATTATCATATCATCAATCAATCACTGCACTTTTTTTGAGTTTTCTAACCAATGACTTGAATCACTGACCACCCACAACTGTAACCCGAATTTAACAGTTGATTAATGAATTTGATAGATTTTAAAATTCCACACCATTTGACATTGTTTGGTTGTATATTTATACAACCACAACAATTATGGTGTGGGGGAAGTTTTTGAAATTTGATATTTGAGAATGAGGATTTATTTTTTAAAATGATTGATTTGAAAAATCAAAGTTCATTTTTCTCATTTTTGAAATTGATTTGGAAAGTTCATCTTAAAATACATTTGCTTTTATTGGAACCACTCAACCCAACATTTGAAAATGGGAGAAGCATATAATACAAAATTTATTTTGTAAATACTATTTTAGCCAATATATGGAATGACTAATTGAAAAACACTAATTTAGATGAAGAGAGACATCATCCCCAACGGAGTCACCATAAAATCTATTAAAGAATTTTATATTCATCAAACGGATTGCATACTTTATGATTGAGCACGAAATAAGAATGATGATATATTACCCCGAAGGGTAAAAATATCATTTCCTTATGAACTTAATGATAAAATTTACAATTTAACAGAGATTCTCCCATTCGATGTTTGGTCGAATGGGATTTATTTATTTCTGGAGTACAGATATCCCATAGATATCCCATAGGGGCAAGCCCTTATGATTAATTACATCTCAAGCTTTGATGTTTGAGAAAATTTTTGATTAAACTAGTGGTTTTCCTTATTTTTTGAAGTCATTTAAATATTGGCTAAATTTTGATTTTCAAATTCATGAAAGTCTTGTTTAAAGAGTTTTGGCCTTTAAGAATTTCAAGAAGTGAAAGGATCAACTTGGAAACAATTTTTTGGAATGAGGGTCAAAGGAAAGAAGCGTAACAGTACTTTATTCTGAGGGAAACTCAGAGGTACTCAAACTATCCTATGTCAGGCTTTACATTTTAGAAATCTAATTTTGCTCGAGTTGATTATTTTTATTAGAAGTTTGGGACTTATATTCCAACAACACATGTTGGAGGAACTGCCCAGAAGATGAGAACTTTGTATGGAGATTGAAATTAATTATTATCTCGGATCCTAAAACTAAGGTGAGGACTACCGAAAAGTAGTGCCTCAAATTTAAGTCTAACGGAATACAAAAGAGACTTATAAACTACACCTCACATGAGGCATAGCCTACCCGACCTCTGGATTTATTATCCCGTCTGGAGAGGACTACCAGCTAAACCCACCTAATCGATTTTAAAATCATGTTGTCTGGTCTTAATGCAAATGTAAAGTGGAGGGCTATTTTTATTTAGGAAGTAAGGATTACAACTTAACTTTGAGACCAAAATGCCTATATATGAAAGTATGCATATGCTAACTCATTAAGAAAATAGATTTTTATTATATAATCCTTAAATGAGTGATTTCTATATACAACACACTTTTGGCTATGTGTGATTGTTTTAAACTTTGGAAAACTTGGCTCCTTGAAAGGGAGTCATGCAATTTTCTTTTATTAAGAAATCATGGAGCCTAATTTCATTTTTTGATTGTTTAGATGTTAAGAGGTAGAAAACTTGTATTTGTCCTAAGAGCTTATCGCATCAAACAGTCCAGGCCACACCCATGCGAAAGCAAGGAAAGAAACCTAAGAAAAACATGTGTTTCTATTGCACAATCAAGTAAACAATCAAAATATGCTTGTATATATATATATATATATATATATATATATATATATATATATATATATATATATATATATATATATATATATATATATATATATATATATATATATATCAAATGTAAGGAATATAAACAGAATCCATGTTATTACAACTAAATTTGGCAACTGAGTTGTCTGTTATTATATAACCCAGTCAAATTATTACAGACTCTACTTGTGGGGGGAGGGGTTGTTCAAGCCATTGACTTCTGAATTGACATAGGACTTTATCTTTGGCGGGTACATCCTTCTAGTCCACTTCCTTCTTTTGCTCCAAACCCCCACAAGTTTTATATCCTACTTCTTTCAAATACATTTAGAAAATATAAAAGACTAAAACCTGCAATAAATTAGAAGTAGTTTATATAATAAACCATCACATCCAAAATTTTGTTTAGCACTTAGAGTGTCAAACATCTACTTCTACCCTATTTATCACATCTTTTGGGGGAGTTTAAGCAATTGATGTAGGCAAGGGGGGGTCAATCTGAATCCAAAAATTTGGGTTTTTTAACTTCCCTTGAGCTTGCTATCTCTTTAATTTTTGAGTTAAAATTTAGCTCATTATGAGCTGGTTTTTAGTTCATTTATTGAACTAAGAGTTAGCTCATTATGAGCTATGTTTGAGTTCATTTATTAATTGGTAGCTCATTATTTTTTGGCCTTTTCTCCTCTCCTTTTCTTTTAGAAAATTTTTCCTTGTCCCACGGGTTTCCGTGGCTGATTTTTTGGGTTTCCTGTGCTGGTTGTTTTCCGTGCCTTGGCTCCTTGGATTCCACGGTTGGCTATTTTTCGTGCTTTGGCTCCTTGGTTTGCACGGTCGGCTGTTTGTTTTCTGGGCTGGGTGGCCTTCTCGTGTCTTTGGTGCCTTGGTTCTGTGCGGGCCTCTTTGGTTCCTGCGGCTGCCTCTTCGGGTCCTTGGCTGGGCTGCTTCCCGTTGGTGTTGGGGGCTTTTCCGTGGCTTTTGGTGCTCTATTTCCTGTGTATAAATGGGAAATATTATGATGTGGCTGTTGGCTTTCATTTCTCTCATTTAATTAAGAATATGAAGGGTTTTTGGGGCTGTTTGGTTTCTCCTCTCTTGCCTATAAATATGAAATACTTAGAGAGGAGGAAGGAGAGAATTTTTTATAGAAATCTATGAGATTTTCTTTGGAAAAGGTTGAGAGCTTTTGCCACTTCTTCTTCTCTCTTGGAAAGGCTTGCAAGCTTTTTTCTGCCCTTCGTCTCGGCTTCTAACCTCTTTCGTCTCTCCGCAAGTACCCATCCACCTGTATCTTTCTTCTCGATGAAATGCAACTTTAGGAGTTTATGTTGTCAAGGTTAAAAGTGTCTTCTATTGTAAGGTGCTTGTGTTTGTGAGTGTTTTGTAAGTGTTTTTTTTAGTTTGAGTCGTTTGCAAGCGTCAAAAGTTTATAAGTCATTTTATTTTATAAAAGTGAATTGTTTGTGGTTTATCCTGTCGTACTTTGCTTAGCTTTGAAAATTTGAAGTATTTTATTTTATCTAGGAAGAGTTTGTCTTTGCTCGTGAGAATCTTGGGTCCCCCTCCCAATGTTTTTGCGTGCATCAGCAGCACTTGTCATGCAAGCAATTTATTATTTATGATTTATAGCGCCCCCCTTTTAGATATGATCACCTGCAAAAAGAACATGTATATTTCTACACTATTCACTTAAGGGTAAGTGCTCACAACGCAGACAATCCAATAGACAATCACTCCACAACATCAAACACATGTGCAGAAAAATAAAAATCATAATCCTAGCATTCCTAGGGGGTTTTGCACCTAAGTGTGTGAGACATGTGTAGCATGTCACACTAAGGGTGTTTGGTTTTATTTTAAAATAAATATATTTAATCTTTATCCAATGGTGGTTTCACTTTAAGTTGTTTGTGACTTGAAAATTTTATTTGATTTTTAAATTTTTCATATTTAGGAGGGTTATAAATAACCTATAAAGTAACAACTGCTTGTTTTTAGGCAAGCATGTTACTTATGAATCTCAAGATACAGTGATGTAGGCATCCCACCTTTGGTGGAGATGATTGATCATTGTAACAAAAAAGAACCTAGGTAATTTTTAGGTGTTTTGAAATTTTCTTAGTGTTTGGATAAGAGAGATGTCTATCTAATAAGATAAGATAGACATGCCTAAGGGGTTGCACTTAAGACTTGGTTAAATTTATCCAATAGAGTAGGATGAACTTTAACAGATGGGATAACTCCTAAGGGATATCTATGTATTTAGCATTTTAAATGTCATAAGAAAGATCACTCAATTTGATTAAATAAAAATAATTGCTTAGATTTTGGGTCTAAAGAAGGTGTCTAATAGAAGAGAGATTATTAGGTGCGGAGTGCAGACGGGGAGAACCGTCCGCACACTAGTATAAAATCCAGCTAGGTACCGTTCGGTACCGTTGAGTACTACTAGGTACCGCTTGGTACCCTGTGTCTGTGCAGACGGTGCTCTCCCCGTCTGCACTCCGCACCTAATAATTTTTCCTAATAGAAAGGTGTCTAACATGTAACTTTTGGGCTATGATATTACATCTTCTAAGACCTTTGGAACCTATAGAAGTGAGTGGATATTAGTAGCTTTGAGGCTACAAATCAAAAGGATGTCTCCTTAAATTTTTGTATTCAAGGAGTTGGGTTTCATTTGCTTAATTTGAATTAGGCAAACAAAGGTGAGAAAGATTTGTAACTTTGGAGTTACAAATCAAGTGGAACTGTCACTAAACTTTTATGTTCAATGATGAGTATTTAGTTTTGCTAAATTTATACTAAGCAAATATAAGAGAAAGATATGTAGATTTGTGCTACACATCAAGGATCCCTTGGACTTTTGAATATCCAAAGAGAGTAACTCATTCATCAAATTTGGGTTAGGAGAATTAAAGAAAGCTAGGATTTTGACTCCTTTGCTTAAGATGGAATTATTTGTTGAGTTTGGTTCAACAAATAAATGATTTAGATTAAACTATTTGATGATTTTGATTCAACAAATAGGTAATTTGTCATAGGTTTAATTCACTCAATATGGGTTAAATGAATGAGATTTTCATACAACTTTTGGGTTGTATGAAGAGAAGAATTTCTCTACATTTTTTACTTGTAGGAAAGAATGGAGAAATGCAATTTCGAGATTGCAAATCAATAAAAGTTCTTTGAACATTTGTTATCCAAAGAGGGGAATGCATTCTCCTATTTCGGGTCTAGGAGAATGATGGGGTTTACTGCAACTTTTGAGTTATAGAAATGAGGGAAGGAACATGCAACTAGTGGGTTGCAAATCCATGAATGCTCCTTGAACATTTGATGTTCAAAGAGAAATATTCATTTGCCTAATTTGAAGCTAGGCTAATGAAGAGGAATTTGGAGGTTTCCTATAATTTATGCTTGTAGGAAAAGAGGAGGTAAAAAATGCAACTTAAATATTGCAATTTTGAGGAGTTTCTTTGAATGCTTGGTATCCAAAGAGGGGATTCATCCTCCCAATTTGGGTTTGAGAGCATGAAGATGGATTTGGATGCTCTCCTATAATTTTGGCTTGTAGGAAGGAGGGAGGGAAATGCAACCTAGAGGTTGCAAATCATAGAAATCCTTTGAACATTTGGTTCTCAAAAGATATGTTCACTTGCCTAATATGTACCTAAGAAAATGAAAGGGAAGAGCTCAAGTTTTGATCTCAAACTCGAGTGCTTTACAACATGATGTATTTAGGATTTTGAGGAAATCCACGATACAAAGCATGAGGAGGATTAGGTATTCTCCTGTAGTCTTAAGTTGTAGGAGAATGGGAATTAGGATTTGAGACCTAAGATTGAGAGATCATTCATTGGTTTTGTGTTCCAACGAATAAATAATTTGATAAACTCTCTACAACTTTGGGATTGAAGGAGGGATATATAACTTGAGAGTTACAAAATTTCATGAATGTTCTTTGAATATTTGGTATTCAAAGAGGTAGGATCATTCACCTAGTTGAAGTCAAGTGAAGGGAGAGGGGATACTTATTTGTTGATTTTGTGACTCAACAAATGAAGGATGTAGCAAAGGATTTGGCCCTAAGCTCCAAATGATTCATGCAATGATATATTTGGAGACTTGAGAGATCCCAAATAATCATGCATGAAAGAGGGAGGTAATTGTTTGTTGATTTTGTCTCAACAAACAAGAGGTGAGTGACTTAGAATTTGTTTCTAAGGTCTAACAACCATGTAATGATATTGGTTGGAACCTTTGGAGGCTCCAAATCATCATACACGAAAGGAAATGTGTTGGTTTTATGTTCCAACAATAAGAGATGAAGGAATTTGGGAGTTGGTACCAAGTTGGAAGGATTCACATAGTGATATATTTAGAGGCTTGAGGAACCTCAAATCACCATGCATGAGAGGATATATGTTGGTTTCTTGTGTTCCAACAAGTAACATGTTGAAAAACTTAAAATTTGGTTCTAAGCTTCAACAATTCATGCAATGACATTGCTTAGAACCTTTGGAGGTTTCAAAATGTCACACACATGGAGGAAGAAGTGTTAACTTATTGATTTTGTACCAACAAGCAAGATAACACGAATTTAGGATTTTTCATCCTAAGGTTATAAGAATTATGCAATGAAGCACTTGGGACTTTGAGGAAGTCTCAAACACCATGTGCGAAAGAGGTAGTTGTTCGTTGATTTTGTCTCAACAAACAAAGGATAGAAGAACTTGGGATTTGGTTCCAAGCTCAAGGTCTCTTGGCATGCATTTAGGATTTTAGGGATACCCAAGTAGACATACACAAGGAGAAATATATGATTGTCATTGATTTTGTCTCAACAAATAAGAAATTAAAGACTTAGAATTTATTTCTAAATTCCAAGAATCATGTAATATGGCACTTAGAGCCTTGAGGAGGCTCCACTTGCAATGCATGAAGGAGGAGAAACATGATCGCTTGTTGATTTTGTTTCAACGAATATAATAGAATGCATCCTGGATTTTGATCCTAAAGCTATAAGATTCAAGCAACAAAATAATTGGAGCCTTGAGGAGTCTCCAAACATCATGTGTGAAAGAGAATTATATAGGAAAGAGAGTTCCCTATAGCTTGAATAAATGTTTTGGATTCATTTGGAGAGGATAATTCACTCCTACGATTTCTAGGAGGTTTGGAAGACAACCTTTGGCGTTATCTAACGAAACCAAGAGGCATGTAAGTAAACCACCAAATTGTATGCTCATGGATAGTTCCTAAGGATCACTTTGCTATGATCTAAAGAAAACCTATAAATGAGTACATTTGATTCGAAAATTTACTTGATTTGGCTCTCCAAATTCAGAGAGATTTCAAAGATGATTTCAATTAATCAATTCGTTATGGGATTTAAAACATAAACCATAATTGTTCATGAAAGCCCCCACCACTTTATAAAATAATTGAAACGCACATTTGAACATCCAATAAATTTGGAGAAAACCATAAGTAGCATAGCAACACAAATCTTCTACATGCATGCATTATTTTTTTCATAACATACAAATTTAGATGACAAACAACTATGCCACATTTAGAGAAGAATTCTACGCCTCGACATTCGATTTTGAATCAAATGTAATCACCAATCCTATGGCTTAGTTGTAGGTGAAGGCGTTGGAAAACAAGATGATGCTATTTCATGCATTTGGAGGGATTTGGATACCAATCCAACGACCCTACGCACATTGTCATTTCATTTTGGCTCTCACATGAGAGCAACTTGGCAAAAATCACTGGATTTCCCCAAGTTTACAAAGAGGACAGCGAGCATGGGATTTCGGGGAAGCATAAATTTAAGTTTCTGAAGGACCTATGGCTTGGGGACGTCAACCACACATCAAATGGCCTTGGGGGACCCTATAAGTTTTAGGGTTTTACCTCACCCAGGTTTTTCTAGTGCTCCAATCCAAGTTCCAAGTGCTGTCCAAGCCGCTATCCAAGCTCGAAGGTCGCTGTCCAAGCAGCTCCGAAAGTTGCCGCTGCTATCCAAGTCACTCTGGAAGCCTTCTTTGCCGTCCAAGGCGCTCCAAAGTCTCCCAAGCACTATTTGGAAGCTTCCAACAGCCTCCAACCTGCTGTCCAAGGCATTTCGATGGGTGAATTTGTTGTCCAAACTGTTCCGGACAGCAGTTTTCGCTGTTTGAGTGCTCCCGGAGGCCGTGACTTGCAAACCAAATGTTCCAAACAGCAGTTTTCGTTGTTTGGAAGCCTCCGGAGACTGCGTGGCTGCTGTCCCAGCTTTCTAGGAGACAAATCTGCTGTCTAAGGTGTTCCAGGCTGCTGTCCTTGATGTTTGAAGGCTCCTGGATGCTGATTTTACCATCGAAAGGTTGCCGGAGATGGTTTGAAAGTAGAGGCTTCCTACCCTCTCTTGGCTTCAGCAGGGGCTGATTTCAGCATGTCTTTGCCCTAGACTTTAGAAGAGAAGCTCACCAACAGCAGCAAGATGAAATTTATGTTCTCCAATTGAAGGGAGAAAGCAGCAGTGAGAGAGAACTCATTTTCAGCCCAAATAAGGAGAAGACGGCAGCTAGAGAAGGCAAAATCCCTTCTTCTTTCTATTTCGGCTCCAAGAAACGCATGCAAGGAGGAAGAGACTTGGCCAACCCTCCCTCATGGCTAGGTCACATGCAAGAGGCCACTGTCGGCCTCTTCTCCTGTAAAACCCGAAAACTGTCAATCGGATGTGTCGCACGTATTTTGATGCGCCGCGATAAATTCAGGCGAAACTTCAAAGTCAACGGAATTCGATACAATAAATTTTATTAAATTTCACGCAAAATTTTGATCGAAATGATATAAAAAACATATACCCAATTTTGCACGATTTGAGAATTAAAAATCATCGAACAAGTTAAAGTAAATTTAGCCATTGTTGACTGTATAAAAAATTATTATGACAAAAAAAATAAATAAATTAGAGCAACTGACATACCTCCAAGCCGGCCCCACCACGGGCAGTTGGTCTCCAAATGACGCATCTCTTCGGAGGTACCGACAATTCAAAGCTACAAAAGGGAGCAGGAGAGCACGAAAAAAGAGAGAAGTTACGCTATTTTCTTCGGCTTCCTTGTCGGTGTTCGGCTTCATTGCTTCGCACGAGCGTCTAGGGTTCGCCGTTCATCTTCTCCTTCCATCATTGTTGTTCGTGTTCGTTGATTTGGAAGAAGGCAGAGAGGGCACGGTCGCTCCTTCTGCTCCTTGTGGTTGTCTGACTTCACCTCCCACGCCCTAATCCACATCCGACGTCGACCGACCCCGCCGTTCGACCCCAGCAAGCCGAACTCGAACGCTCGACGCGGAACTCCTCTCCCCCGTTCGTGGCTTCCGCCTCCGACCCATGCCCGATCGGGCTCCTTTCTCTATTTCTCGCATATCAACTTTCTCCCTCTCTTATATTATATGTAATATATAATAATATAATTATTATATTTTATATTATAATATATTGTTATAAATATAACTAAAATGATATTATTTATATAAAATATATATAAAAAAAGAAAAGGTTTCAATAGGTGTCGAAGACCATACGCCGTCGATCTTTGATCCGGGTATGATGGTTTAATTATTGAAGACCATACGCCGTTGATCTTTGATCCGGGTATGATGGTTTAATTATTGAAGACCATACGCCGTCGATTTTTAATCTGGGTATGATGGTTTAACTATTGAAGACCTCGCGCCGTTGATCTTTGATCCGGGCTGGAAGAATTACGGCAGTGCAATCCCAATTTCTCCCATGGTGGGGAGGAGACGCCGGGAGGCTGCCGAAATTTCCTTAAAAATTCAAAGGGAAATTTAATTTGAATATTTAATTAACTAAAATATCAAAATTAATTTTTTAAGTATTAATTAACTAATTTAGTTAATTAAGATTTAATGAAATTATTTTGATTAAAATTAATCAAAATGATTGATTAATTGAAATCTTCAAAGTCTCCTATGTCATCAAATGCACGGAAGTGTGGAAGTTACAAACAGTCATTGCTCTCCCAAGTGTCGCTCAAAATAAATGATAATTTGTTGGCTTTCATCTTAGCCCAAAAAAAAAAAAATTTCATTCATTGAGATAACTCGAAGGACTTTAAATGAAACTATCTTAATTGTCTCCAAATGAGACCTCTCTTTAAAGATTCTAACGCAAGTAATATTATGTGGAAGACTTTAAAATATTTTGATATTTTAAATAATATTTCTCTTTGAAACATTTGAGATCTCTGATCTTCAACTCATTACCTCTCCTTCTAGTTAGTGAGATAACAAAGAATTTTAAATATATAAATCATTTCAAAATTAAGAGAATTTTAAATTTTTAAAGTTTTAAAACCCAAGAGTTATTTAATTTTTTTTTTTGAGAGCAATGAAATTTAGAATTAGTTTATTGATTGATTATTTGATTAATCAAATGAGATAATCATAAAATAAAAATGTCATAAAAAAAGAAAAAGAAAAGGAAGGGGAAGATAAGTTTCCACTAAATGACATATACATGCTCTCAAACTCTCCAAAATTCTCTCCAAATAATAACTCTCAAACTAATTGTACAACCTCTCTAAACAACTCAGAATTTTTTTAAACTCCCTTTGCATGTTCTCCAAGGTCACTCTTGTATGAGTTCTTGCAACCAACTTTGGGCTTTATCCTCTACAACTACGAGACCTGATTACTACAACCACTGGTTACAAATACCTACAAACAGACATATTAGTAGTCAGTGCATCATAATTAAATTGAATGAATCCAACTACTGCAGGCAGAGCAAAGTACTGAAAAGCAAGAAAGTCAAGTACGAAAAAGCCAGTAGTGTAACAGTGCTGAAAAGACAGATAAAAAAAAATGAACTACTGTAGTAAGGAAAAAGACTACAAGAACAAATCAAAACAACAAAAACACTAATGCAGTGTCAAAACTCCAAGATGTCAAAATCATGAACTAAAACTAATTTACAACCCCTTTCAATTTCTCTAAATAACAAATCTCCAAATAATCAAACTCAAAATTAATGGGCAGCCTGATTTATAAGAATCAAGTTGTAAGACCCACTAACGGGCTACTTTCTACGAAAGCTATAAGTCCCAATACTTAGGTTACTTTCTACAAAAGTTATAAATCCCAATCTAAATTTAAATCTCGGGGCAGCCTTGTTTATAAGAACTCGGTTGTAAGACCCATTACTCGGCAACTTTCGTAGGAAAGTCATAAGCCCGACCTTAGGAGGAAATTTTAGGTAAAAATTGACCTAACTCCTAACCCCTAATTAAAACTACCCGGCCACTTCGAATAGAAGTCGTAAGTCCGACATTTGAGGAAATGTATAGGTGATAACACAAACCTAAACCCCTCACCCGGGCATCCTAGTCTAAAGGGACTAGGTTGTAAAACCCATAACTCGGGCCGCTTAGCTTAAAGAGCTAGGTCGTAAGACCCACCGTTAGGCAACTTCTAAGGAAGCCATAAGACCTATCCAACTGAAATTCTTCGGGCAACTCCTAATTGGAGCCGTAAGCCCCAAACTAAACAAACTATCCGGGCAACTCCTAATTGGAACTGTAAGCCCCAAACTAAATAAATTAACGGGCAACTCCTAATTGGAGCCGTAAGCCCCAAGCTAAACAAACTATCTGGGCAACTCCTAATTTGAGCCGTAAGCCCCAACCTAAACTAAACTAAATTAAAATCCACACCTAACCACTTCAGTCTATTCGGGATCCCTGAGAGGAGGCAACCCATGGCTGCTAATCAGATTCCCTGGACACTACGATCAATGATTGTTAGTGTTGATATACTGAAATCTACGGTATACCCGGGACGACGGAACCATAGGATCTTGATCGGGTTTACCTTCATCTTCCCCACAATTGAGACTAAAAATATCTAAAATTTATTCATCCTTAATTGAGAGTTCTCTCTAACATAGTAAGAGGGGTAATTAACTATGAGTGCTTGCGCTCATAGGAAGTAAGAACCCCAGATCTATAAACCCTGACACTATCCTCAGGGGAAATCTGGTTAATTTCAATCTGACTTAAGGGAAATGGAATCCTACAACTGCAAAGCGGGATTCGAGCACTCGTGCCATTTTTCTTGAGCCAATAGATTTCTGGTGACTCCGCTGGGGACTACTTTTCTCTCCATCTTTGGATGAAAAGACAATTTATATTTAGTCTCAAATAATGAAACATCTATAGATAAATATAGATGTTTATTCAATGCAATTTTGTGTTTTCTTTTCCAGCAGAATTCAGGTTGACTCTAATCCCTGTAAGTTCTGTTGGCAGGTTGATAACATGACGCCTGCAAAGTCCTTCATGATTGTAAAACTGGGTGAGGGAGCCAGAGTGCAGTTCCCTCAAGCTGTTCTGAACACAGGCTATGCTGGAGCAACTATTCAATTCGGAACTATTTCCGAAGTCATGCAGTTCGAACAGTTCATTCCTGAGAATACTGTCAGTGCACCTACTGTCAAAGGTGTCGCTAAGAAGTCTACTACTGAAGCTGTTGATGAGAAGGCTCCCAAGAGGGCCTCTGTATTTTCAAGACTCTCCGTGGCACCTATTGTTGCTCCAGCGATTCAAAAGGAGATCCCTGAGCCCAAGCTGCAATCTGTTGGCATGAATACAGCCAGTCAGAACATAATCCAGGATGAAGTGCCTGAAAAATACAATGCTGAAATTCCTGAAGCAAGTGCTAAACTTTCTAGGAAAGCCAGAAGGAAGGCCAATGCTCGCCTACGAGCTAATGGCTGGGTGCTTGAGACCCTTCAAGAATCATCACCGCAGTTAGAGGCGAATATATCAGTTAATAACGGCTTTGAACCGTTAAAATGGGTAAAAAGGAATGATGATAAGGGTCACTTGAAGAAATCTTTCTGGGAGACTTCACGTCAACAGCCACAACCATCCAAGAAGGAAGAATCTGCCTCTTCCAAAATATATAAAATACTGAATGCTGTCAAAGATAAAAATCTACAACGAAGACTGAGGAAATCTGTTAATGAAGTTATCTATTCAAAAACTACTCATTCTCAGAATAATAATTTCTCAGCAAGATCTTATAGAGAGGAGTTTAAATGTCCTCCATACTACCAACAACCAAAAGAATTCTGTCCTAATATGGGTCAATATCCATATTATGGAAGAAGACAGTCGGGGGAGCCTTCTGATAGTCTACATTTAAAAGGCTATAATCGAAGATATGATGAACGAAGGCCCCGACAATGGTATCATGAATCTGGCCATTCAAAAGTACATTCCGATGTTGGTGGTCATCGGTATGTAACTCCGAAAGGATAGCAGGTTTGGGTTCCAAAAAGACCCAAAAATCCTCGAGCTCAGAAAGATGATCTTGATCAACAAATCTATAAAGGGCGACTGAAATCTCATGTCCAGAAGTTGTCCCCTAATAAGGAGGCTTCTGTTGATGTGATTATGCCAAAAGAGGAAAGCTGTCATATCTATAAAGAATCCCCCGACTCTCCAGTCATACATTGAAAGCGGCGGTCCCAACTTGGAGAAGATCATGAGTTGGATGAAGATGATAATGAATATGATAATGATGAAGAAATAGAAGAGGGTATTGGTCCCATGGACGTTGAAGTTGTCCGAATGGTTGATCATATACTTGATCGAGCTAATCAACGATATACTCGTAGAAGTGCTGCACTGAATTTACAAAATGAAGAACAACTACGAGATGATCAAGAACAAGCAACAGCTGTGAATAAAGCTCCACAACTAGAAGAAGTTGAGGAAGAAGAAGCTGAAGAAATCGTAAAGAGGTTGCAAGCAGAAATGCAGTCTATGCAACAGAAGAAAGATCAGGAAATCCATCATTTAAATGCCCGTCTTGATGAGATGAGTAATATGTTGAAACAGTTGTTTGGACAACTTGGTATGATGGCTACAACTAATCAACCACCTATAGCAAATTCTCAAGGGAATGTCCAAACTATCCCTGATGCATTGGCACCTCCTGACAAAAGACCAGAAGAGTTACAGGAGCCAACTTTGATGGCTTCTAAGGAAGACGAAATAGTCAGTAAATCTCAAATTGAGAATCTCATCAGTCAAAAAGTTAAAGCAGCTATTGCTTCTGAAGCTGTTGAAGCCTTGGTCGGAAAAGGTCGTCCATATCTGACAGAATATGATCAAGAGAAATATCCAAAGGGGTACATAGTGCCAAAGTTCAATTTATTTGATGGCACTGCAAATCCTCGCCAACATCTTGCACAATTTAAAGCTACCTGTGGAAATACAGGAGGCAATGATGCTCTGTTACTACGTCAATTTGTCAGTAGTTTAACAGATACAGCTTTTGAATGGTATGCTGAGTTACCCAACGACTTAGTGAGAACATTCGCTGAATTAGAGACGATGTTCATCAAAAGATTTGCCAGTGCAATAAAGAAGGTGACTATCGCTGACCTCGCTCTTGAGAAAAGGAAAAGAGAGGAATCAGTCACCAAGTACATTACTATATGGAGAAATCTCAGCATGAAATGCGAGCAACAACTCACTGAGAAACATGCTGTTGAGTTATTACTGGGAAACATAGATGATTATATGGCTCCATATCTGGCGATGGCTACAATCAATACGTTTCAGGAGTTACTTGATCGTGTAGCCAAATTTGAAAGGTTACCCAGGCCTAGAAGTGTTGGTTTCAACTACAACAATAATCAACCAGGGAAAGGAAAACAAATCAAGATCTATGATCCGAAAAGGGGTGAAGTAAATGCTACATTCCCGTCTTCCTTGGAAAAGAAAGAAAAAGATGATTCAATGAATCCATCGAAGATATTGAAACAAATGAGAGAAAGGTAAAAGCCTCCTACCTTGTAGGAGAAAATCAATAAGACATATTCTTTCAAAAAAGAATGTACGGGAAAGATTTTTAGGCAAGCTCTAAAAATCGGTCTTCAATTGTCAGAATCTCGCCGACCAGAACAGGCTGGCATGACAGATGATCCAAATTAATGTCTGTATCATAGGATCATAAGTCACCCAATCCAAGACTGTTTCATATTCAAAGATTGGGTTGAAAGAAATTATCAGAATGGTGAACTTACACTTTCTAATAGTGTTCTTGTCAATCCTAAGAGGGAGAAAACCAATGTTATCTCCTCTACTCCTTGTCAAAACATGAAGAATGAAAAAGGGAAAGCACCCCAGGAAGATGAAGGTGGTTGGGAGACCTTTATCTCAAAGAAAACTAAACAGATGATGAATGTCCTATTGGCCATTGAAGGCATTCGTCGTAAAAGTGCTTTAGAATTAGAAGTTGATCCAAAACTTCTTTCTTCGAAAAACCCAGTGATAGGAGGGCCCAGTTCGAGTAAAAAGAAACCTTCAAAATATTTCAAAGACCAAAAGGATAAGCGTAAGCCTGGATCAAAATCTTAGAAAAGAAAGAAGAAAAATTTAACAAAGCAGAACTCTGTAATACAAAAATACATCGACTCCATCGATGAATATCAGCAACCTCTAAGGCGTCCTGTCAAGTTAGAGGAATATATGGCTGATTTGTTTCTTGACTCGGAGTCAGAAAAGGAAGAGAGTATTCCAATTGAGACTTGCCGAGTCATAAATCAACGAGGTGGAAGAGCTGCAAGAGGACGCAATGCACCTCTTGCTATCTATAAAGCTGACACGAAAGTGCCTTCTAAGGAAGTACATCGTACACCAGCACCTTTCACCGACTCAGATGAAGACTTATATTTTTCCGATGAAGAAAGTGATCATAAGGGAAAGAACATGCCTAAAGAAAAATGTCCAAAACTCGGAAGCGGCTCAGACTCCGAGGAAGTTGATGATTTGAAAATCTTAAAGAATTCTTAAGCTGAAGCTAGATCATCTTCAGAGGTGACACAAATTCAGCTGAGAAGCAGAAAACATGTTCCTCCACCTCAAAAGAAAACAAAGGATAATGAGAAGAATATCCAACTCAATGAAGTTGTTATTCCACAAGAGCCTCTTAAGCCCAAGGTGACTAGTTCAAATGTGGATTACAACATATTATCTCATCTCCGCAAACTACCTGCACTGTTGAGTGTCTACGACGCGCTTCTGATGTCTAAGAACCTTCGGGAAACACTCATTAAAGCTTTGCAAAATCCTGAGCAGTATGAGGCATTCTTTGCTGAGCAAAATTTGAAAGAAGCTTTGCATACCTAGAATACTGCTACAATCACATTCTGTGATAGTGATATGCTCCTAGGAACTGCAGATCATAATCGACCATTATATGTTACGGCAGAGAGTAATAATATTGAAATAAATAGAATTTTGATTGATCCAGGTTCCTCTATTAATCTAATGAGCCTCAAAACACTCAAAGGATTGGCCTTGGATGTCCAGTATTTGAATAGAAGCACAATGTTTCTACAAGGGTTCAATGAACAAGGGCAAAGAACCCTGGGATCTTTAGTTTTGCCTTTGAACTTTGGAGAACTTAATACAGAGGCAACATTCCATATCATTGATGCCAACACATCATACAAAGCACTTCTTGGAAGACCATGGCTCCATGAGTATGGTATAGTGCCTTCAACACTTCATCAATGCATGAAATACATTCGAGATAATGAAGAATATCGCATTGATGGTGATGAACAACCATTCTTGGTGCACGAAGTCAAAATCTACGATGACGCCAAGTACTTTATAGTTCAAAAGTCAAAAGGCAATGAGCTTCCAAAAATTCAGTCTCTTACACTGGACAAGAAAAAGCTAAAAGATAAAAACAAGAATCAATCAAAACAAATTTGCTCAGTGCCTCATCTCGGTAGTGATTCCGAAGAGAATGATATCTCTACAACTTTCAAACCCTTGATCATAGGAAAAAGAAAGAATGAAGTATCAGCTGTCCCTTTTGATTATGAAGCTAATCATACAAATAAGGTACGGTGTTCAAGTAAAACGACCATCGAAGGAGAAGAAGAATTTGTGTATCAGCCTAAGGGTACTACAGAATCTCAAGAGGAAGGGGACCCAGGACCCAATTCCATATCTAAGAAATTGCAAAAAGTATCAATTTCAATGATAAGGGTATCTGAAGAACAAATATCTACAGATGTCATCAAAATAGTGCCTATGCCAACGGCACATTCCAAAACATTGACTACCTCGCCAAATACAAACATAGAAATAGTAAAAACATTTTATGTCCCTCCCAAAAGAGGTCTCAATGAGCGTGGATCCATTTTCTATGAATCAAGAGTAATACCGCAACATATTACTCATGAAATGGAAAATGAAGATGAATGGGATGATGAAGATATGTGGATAATCATTCCTCAATATCCTTCACCCATTATGAGAAAATTGATAGAAAGAAGAATCTTTTTCGTGCAAACAAACAAACGAGCTCGTTATTTCAGAGAACTCTAGCACAATGAGCATGCACAAAGACCTATTGGTCATGGCTTATCTACAACATGGGGTCTTGGATATGCTCGACATTCACACCTCACACGAGCATCATCCTATCATTATCTTGAATACCCTCAACATCCACGTCTTACATATGCAACCTCCTATAATGTTACACACAAAGAGGAGAGACTGTCGGAGTCTGAAAATCAAATTGAAGATCTAATAGTATATCTAAAAGAAGCTCCAAAAGAATTCGAAGAAGGTGGCCAAGCTACTGTGGATGAGCTCAAATAAATAAACTTGGGTACTGAAGAAGATCCAAAACCTACATTCATCATCTCTGATCTCTCGCAAGACAAGACAGAGGAGCTAAGAATGTTACTTCTCGAATATAAAGACTGTTTCGCATGGAACTACACTGAAATGTCTGGTTTATCACCAGAGGTGGCAGTGCATAAACTCTCCATCGATACAAAAATACTGCCTGTTAAGCAAGCACCCAGGCGAATGTGACTTGAAATTGAAGAATAAGTCATTGCTGAAACCAAGAAGCTTATTGAAGCTGGTTTTATTCGAGAAGAGAAGTATGCTAACTGGATCGCTAATATCGTTCCAGTGAAGAAAAAGAATGGTCAAATTCGTGTATGTATAGACTTCCGGGATTTGAACAAAGCATGCCAAAAAGATGATTTTCCACTGCCCAATGCAGAACTTATGGTCGATAACACTTCGAATCATGACATGTTCTCATTCATGGATGGATCATCGGGTTATAATCAAATCAAAATGGATCCGGAAGATGAAAAACATGCCTCATTTCGAACTCCCATTGGCATATATTGCTATAAAGTAATGTCATTCGGTTTGAAGAATGCTGGAGCTACTTACCAAAGAGTGATGACTCGAATCTTTGATGATCTTATCCATAAGCAAGTAGAATGTTATGTGGATGATTTGGTTGTAAAAAGCAAAAATCAACATGAACATGTAAATGATCTCAAAATTGTATTCAAAAGAATTCGCAAATTCAATTTGAAAATGAATCCGCTTAAATGCGCTTTTGGTGTGTCATCCGATAAATTTCTCAGATTTATTGTACGCCATAGAGGGATCGAAATTGATCCTGATAAAATTCAAGAAATAGTGGAAATGCCACCTCCAAAAAATCTAAGACAACTTCGTTCATTACAAGGAATATTGGCATATATCCGAAGATTTATATCTAATCTCTCGGGTAGATGTCAACCCTTTTCACGATTGATGAAGAAAGATACTCCTTTCGTGTGGGACGATACTTGTCAAGAGGCATTTAATAGTATAAAACAATATCTATTGAATCCTCCAATCCTTGCTGCCCCAATCCCAAGGAAACCCCTAATCCTATATACAGGTGCTCTTGAAGAATCACTCAGAGCATTGCTAGCACAAACAAATGAAGATGGCAAAGAAAATGCCCTTTATTATATCAGTAGACGATTAATAGGAGCATAATCTAAATATTCACCAATTGAAAAGCAATGCTTAGCATTGATCTTTGCCACTTAAAAACTGCGGCATTATATGTTATCCCATAAAATCACTTTAATATCTAAAGTTGATCCATTAAAATTTCTGATGACTAGACCCACTCTCACTGGTCGTCTAGCTAAATGGACTGTCTTGCTAATGCAATTTGACATAACATATATGCCACAAAAAGCAGTGAAAGGACAAGCTCTAGCTGATTTTCTAGCAGCCCATCCCCTACCTGCAGGTTCTCCACTCAACGATGAATTGCCAGATGAGCAAACACTTGAAGTGGAAGAAAAAGAAAATCTGCAAGAATGGGAGCTCTATTTCGATGGAGCTTCATCAATAAAACCATCCAAGCCACCTAAATTCCCAACAATCCAAGTAGGCATCAGCCTTATATTCATTACACCGCAAAAAGGAATACTTCGATATTCCTATAGCTTAACAGAGCCTCGCACTAATAATGAGGCCGAATATGAAGCCTTAATAGTAGGACTTGAGTTGGCGATTAATATGAAAATAGAGAAACTCCATATATATGGAGATTCTCAACTCATAATCAAACAAATAATAGGTGCTTTCAAAATCAATAAGCCTTAATTAATCTCTTATCATGAGTATGCTCTAAAACTCCTACGACAAATTCCTGAGGTAACTCTCACAAGGATTACACGTAGTGAAAATGGTAAAGCTGATGCGCTAGCAAAGCTAGCTAAAGAACTAGCAAATCCACAAAATGATCCAATTCTCATAACTATTCAAAACAAGCATGCATTAAATCCAGCTATCATACAAGATGATGAAGGAAAAGAAATGCAAGAAAGCCTAGTCATATCTGATGAAAATGACTGGAGAGATCCATTCATCAGATATTTCAAAGAAGGGAGATTACCCGAAAATAAATCCACAGCTTCTCAAATAGCATGAAGAGCACTAAGATATGCTTTTGTGAATGATACATTATATCGTAGATCATTTGATCAAATGTGGCTACGATGTTTAGGTCCCGATAAATCCCAAAAAGTTATAAGTGAAGTTCATGAAGGATTGTGTGGTGCACACCAATCTGGACCCAAAATGAAAATCAAAATCAAACGTATGGGATACTATTGGCCATGTATGGTTCAAGATTGCATCGACCATGCTAAAAAGTGCCATCAATGTCAAGTGCATGGAGATATCATGCATCGACCTCCGAATCCGCTACACCCTACAGTAGCATCATGGCCATTTGAAAGCTGGAGTACTGATATAATAGGTCCTATAGAACCACCATCTTCTTTAGGACATTGGTTCATCCTAGCAGCCACTGACTATTTCTCAAAATGGGCTGAAGCAATTCCCTTACGAAAAGTTAAAGCGGACAATGTGATGAAATTCTTTCGAGATAACATTATCTATCGATTTGGAGTGCCACGTCGAATTATATCAGACAATGGTACCGCATTTAAAAATACCAAAATTTATCGATTTATAGAACGTCATAAGATAGACTGGCGTTATTCATCGATATACAACCCAAGAGCTAATGGTTTGGCCGAAGCATTTAACAAGACTTTGGTTAAACTACTCAAGAAAATTCTCTCTAAAAATAAAAGAGAGTGGCACGATAAATTGACGGAAGCTCTCTGGGCATATCGTACCACTTATAAAACTGCAACGCAGGCCACCCCATATTCGCTAGTTTTCGGAACCGAGGCAATATTACCTCTTGAGGTTGAATTGCCATCTCTTTTTATTGCTGTTCAATACAAATTAACCAAAGAAGAAAATGATCTTCTACGACTTGAAGAACTTGAAGCTCTTGATGAAGTTAGACTTCAGGCTCAGCAAAGTTTAGAGTCCTACAAAGCAAGAATGACTAGGGCACATGATAGAATGGTTCGTCCTAGAAGCTTCAAAGAAGGTGAACTTGTTCTAGTTCGCCAAAGACCTATAATCCCTCACCGTCGCCTTGGCGGTAAATTTGATCCAATATGGGAAGGACCCTTCATCATTGAAATCGTGTATGAAGGAGGTGCATATCAACTCATAGATCTAAATGGGCAAAGGCCCATGCCACCAATTAATGGTCAATATTTGAAGAAATATCATACATAAAAATATTATGTATGAAAATCTGCCTATCAGACAAAAAGTCATCTAAATTCCCTCCTGAAAGACAGAAAACAATTTTTATATTTCCTCTATAAGGAGCAAAATGAAATATACTCCCCTTCTGAAAAACAAGAGACAATTTTTCTATTCTCCTGCAATGTGAGAAATAAAATTCACTCTCCTCCTGAAAGACATGAGGTAATTTTTATATTCTCTTATAATGGGAGAAAGTAAATTCACTTCCCTCCTAAAAGACAGGAGGCAATTTTTATATTTTCCTGCAATACAGGAAGCAAGTTCAATCCCCTCATGAAAAGTCAGGAGACAATTTTATCCCATTTAGTAAATAAAATGAGTGAAGTATGGAATCTCCTATGCTCATAAACTTAAGGGTCGAGCTAAAATACATTGGTTCAATAAGCCTAAGGGCCGAACCTTTAAATCTTCTATGCTCATAAACCAAAAGGTCGGGCTAAAATCCACAAAGTTCAATAAGCCTAAAGACCAAACTTTGAAATCTTCTACGCTCATAAACCTAAGGGTCGAGCTAAATCCCTGAAGTTCAACAAACCTAAGGGTCGAACTTTATAAATTTCATATGCTCATAAACCTAAAGGTCGAGCTAAATCCACAAAGTTCAATAAGCCTAAAGGCCGAACTTTGCAAATCTTATACGCTCATAAACCTAAGGGTCGAGCTAAACCCACGAGGTTCAATAAGCCTAAAGGTCAAACCTCCGAAATCTTCTAAGCTCATAAACCTAAGGGTCGAGCTAAATCCCTAAAGTTCAATAAACCTAAGGGTCGAACTTTATAAAATTCATATGCTCATAAATCTAAAGGTCGAGCTAAATCCATAAAGTTCAATAAGCCTAAGGGCCGAACTTTGAAATCTTATATGCTCATAAACCCAAAGGTCGAGCTAAATCCACAAAATTCAACAAGCCTAAGGGACAAACCTCTGAAATCCCTTGAGCTCATAAACCTAAGGGTCGAGCTATTTTTCATCAACATATCTAAAGGATAGAAATCACATTATCAAAATTTGCAACGAATTCATTGTGTGAATCTCACACAACAAATTCGTTAGGAGGCAATTTGTTGACTATATAAAATAATTATTATGACAAAAAATAAATAAATTAAAGCAACCGACATACCTCCAAGCCGGCCCCACCACGGGCAGTTGGTCGCCAAATGAAGCATCTCTTCGGAGGTACCAACAATTCAAAGCGACAAAAGCGAGAAGGAGAGCACGAAAAAAGAGAGAAGTTATGCTATTTTCTTCGGCTTCCTTGTCGCTGTTCGGCTTCATTGCTTCGCACGAGCGTCTAGGGTTCGCCATTCATCTTCTCCTTCCATCATTGTTGTTCGTGTTCGTTGATTCGGAAGAAGGCAGAGAGGGCACGGTCGCTCCTTCTGCTCCTTGTGGTTGTCTGACTTCACCTCCCACGCCCTAATCCACATCCGAAGCAGACCGACCCTGCCGTTCGACCCCAGCAAGCCGAACTCGAACGCTCGACGCGGAACTCCTCTCCCCCGTGCGTGGCTTTCGCCTCCGACCCATGCCCGATCGGGCTCCTTTTTCTGTTTCTCGCATATCAACTTTCTCCCTTTCTTATATTATATGTAATATATAATAATATAATTATTATATTTTATATTATAATATATTGTTATAAATATAACTAAAATGATATTATTTATATAAAATATATATAAAAAAGAGATGGTTTCAACAGGTGTCGAAGACCATACGCCGTCGATCTTTGATCCGGGTATGATGGTTTAATTATTGAAGACCATACGCCGTCGATCTTTGATCCGGGTATGATGGTTTAATTATTCAAGATCATACGTCATCGATCTTTGATCTAGGTATGATGGTTTAACTATTGAAGACCTCGCGCCGTCGATCTTTGATCCGGGCGGGAAGAATTACGGCAGTGCCGTCCCGATTTCTCCCTCGGTGGGGAGGAGACGCCGGGAGACTGCCGAAATTTCCTTAAAAATTCAAAGGGAAATTTAATTTGAATATTTAATTAACTAAAATATCAAAATTAATTTTTTAAGTATTAATTAACTAATTTAGTTAATTAAGATTTAATGAAATTATTTTGATTAAAATTAATCAAAATGATTGATTAATTGAAATCTTCAAAGTCTCCTATGTCATCAAATGCACGGAAGTGCGGAAGTTACAAACAGTCATTACTCTCCCAAGTGTCGCTCAGCATAAATGATAATTTGTTGGCTTTCATCTTAGCCCAAAAAAAAAAAAAAAATTTCATTCATTGAGATAACTCGAAAGACTTTAAATGAAACTATCTTAATTGTCTCCAAATGAGACCTCTCTTTAAAGATTCTAACGCAAGTAATATTATGTGGAAGACTTTAAATTATTTTGATATTTTAAATAATATTTCTCTTTGAAACATTTGAGATCTCTGATCTTCAACTCATTACCTCTCCTTCTAGTTAGTGAGATAACAAAGAATTTTAAATATATAAAAGCATTTCAAAATTAAGAGAATTTTAAATTCTTAAAGTTTTAAAACCCAAGTGTTATTTTTTTTTTAGAGCAATGAAATTTATAATTGGTTTATTGATTGATTATTTGATTAATCAAATGAGATAATCATAAAATAAAAATGCCATAAAAAAAGAAAAAGAAAAGGAAGGGGGAAGATAAGTTTCCACTAAATGACATATACATGCTCTAAAACTCTCCAAAATTCTCTCCAAATAATAACTCTCAAACTAATTGTACAACCTCTCTAAACAACTCATAATTTTTTTAAACTCCCTTTGCATGTTCTCCAAGGTCACTCTTGTATGAGTTCTTGCAACCATCTTTGGGCTTTATCCTCTAAAACTACGAGACCTGATTACTACAACCACTGGTTACAAATACCTACAAACAGACATATTAGTAGTCAGTGCATCATAATTAAATTGAATGAATCCAACTACTGCAGGCAGAGCAAAGTACTGAAAAGCAAGAAAGTCAAGTACGAAAAAGCCAGTAGTGTAACAGTGCTGAAAAGACGGATAAAAAAAATGAACTACTGTAGTAAGGAAAAAAACTACAAGAACAAATCAAAACAACAAAAACACTAATGCAGTGTCAAAACTCCAAGATGTCAAAATCATGAACTAAAACTAATTTACAACCCCTTTCAATTTCTCTAAATAACAAATCTCCAAATAATTAAACTCAAAATTAATGGGCAGCCTGATTTATAAGAATCAAGTTGTAAGACCCACTAACGGGCTACTTTCTACGAAAGCTATAAGTCTCAATACTTAGGTTACTTTCTACAAAAGTTATAAATCCCAATCTAAATTTAAATCTCGGGGAAGCCTTGTTTATAAGAACTCGATTGTAAGACCCATTACCCGGCAACTTTCGTAGGAAAGTCGTAAGCCCGACCTTAGGAGGAAATTTTAGGTAAAAATTGACCTAACTCCTAACCCCTAATTAAAACTACCCGACCACTTATAATAGAAGTCGTAAGTCCGAAATTTGAGGGAAATGTATAGGTGATAACACAAACCTAAACCCCTCACCCGGGCATCCTAGTCTAAAGGGACTAGGTTGTAAGACCCATAACTCAGGCCGCTTAGCTTACAGGGCTATGTCGTAAGATCCACCGTTAGGAAACTTCTAAGGAAGCCATAAGACCTATCCAACTGAAATTCTTCGGGTAACTCCTAATTGGAGCCGTAAGACACAAACTAAACAAACTTTCCGGGCAACTCCTAATTGGAGCTGTAAGCCCCAAACTAAATAAATTAACGGGCAACTCCTAATTGGAGCCGTAAGCCCCAAACTAAACAAACTATCTGGGCAACTCCTAATTGGAGCCGTAAGCCCCAACCTAAACTAAACTAAATTAAAATCCACACCTAACCACTTCAGTCTATTCGGGATCCCTTAGAGGAGGCAACCCATGGCTGCTAATCAGATTCCCTGGACACTACGATCAATGATTGTTAGTGTTGATATACTAAAATCTACGGTATACCCGGGACGACGGAACCATGGGATCTTGATCGGGTTTACCTTCATCTTCCCCACAATTGAGACTAAAAATATCTAAAATTTATTCATCCTTAATCGAGAGTTCTCTCTTACATAGTAAGAGGGGTAATTAACTATGAGTGCTTGCGCTCATAGGAAGTAAGAACCCCAGATCTACAAACCCTGACACTATCCTCAGGGGAAATCTGGTTAATTTCAATCTGACTTAAGGGAAATGGAATCCTACAGCTGCAAAGCGGGATTCGCGCACTCGTGCCATTTTTCTTGAGCCAACAGCCATTTTATTCCCAAATTGCCCTCATGAGAAGGAAATCTTTGTTAGTGAGGGTACATGCGTCTTTTGGTGAGCTCTCTCCCTCATATAGGCAAAACACCTCCTAGGGACCAAAATATTTAGGTCTCTCTTGTGTTTCTCTCGGCCGAATGAAGGAGCGGGCGGAAGAGGAGGAGAAGAGCGACGTGTGCTTGCAAAATCTGGTGATCAATGGCGGTTTCTGGCGGGCTTTTGGAGGGAAGTGGAAGAGTAAGCTTAGGGAAGAAGAGAGGTAAGTTTTAAACTTGAAAATCTTGTTCTTTTCCCCTTAGATTTTCATGAATCAAATATTTAGGGATTTGCTTTTGATGGGGTTTTCTTTAGAAAAGTGTTATGGCTTGTTTATGCCTATGTTTCCAAGTCATAAAAAATGAATTTTCTTAAGAAAAACTTTAGGTTTCAAAATTAGGGTTTCTTTTAAAATGAGATTTTATTTAAGAATGTTGTTAGGAGATGTTTAGAAGCAAGTTTAAACAAGAAATTGAATTTTATTCTAAAGATTTTTAGAGTGGTAAATTAGGGCTTTTCCTAATTTTGTAATTCTAAGCTTGCATGTTAACTATTTTTGTTTCTAAGGGTCATGGGAGGTCTCTAATTAAGAGAAAATGGAATTGTGATAAAAAAATATTTTTCCTAAATTCTAAATTATTTTAAATCCGAAAATAATTAGTATCTCAAGCATATTAGAGTTCTCATTATGTGATAGTAATCAAAGCATAGAAGCTTTTTTATGAAATTTTGCCTCATACTCAATACATATGCTTCATATGAAAAATGCTAAACTACCTATATATGTTTCTATGAAAAAGAATGGTTGAATGATTGTATATGTTGAAGGCAGAGTACCAAATATGATGCAAAAGCATAAATATGGCTCTTATGAGCAATATGGCCTTTTGGAGCAAAAGAGGAGAGGAAAATGAATGGCCAAAAAGATGTTTGTGTATCTGATTATTACACTTCTGGTACTCCGGTACGGTTGTATAAGATAAAGTATAAACAAGCATAGACATAAGACATTGACATACATAAGACATATGACATACATAAAATATTGACATACATAAGGTATATGACAAACATAAGACATATGAACTATCATATCACATGTAGCATATACATAAGAACTAGCATGGATAGCAAAACAATCAAGACATTTCACTTCTACCATACATGTAAATTTTCTTTTAAAAGGCATGTGAAGATGTTAGAGTTAGTGTTTCGGTGTTTCCTATTGAGCTTTAACTTATTCTCTCGTTTTGGGACATTTTCACGAGAACCAGGTGCAAAGAATGGCTAACCGCTCTTGGTTCACCTACAGTCGTAAATGACTGGCTGACAGGTTCCTCTTATGTTTTTTTCTTAGTTATAGTTTAAATATTTTTTTGGGTGGTTTAGCATGAATGATGGATTTTTATAACCACCATTGTATATGTGAATCTCCTTATGAAATGTTATGCAATGTTTAATGAAATTTGAAAATTTTTAGAGGCACTTTAATTCCCTTTTTAAAGTCTTTTAGACTGTTAAATGCATGTTTTAAAAAAATTTAAATGTTATGAACGTCTGACATCCGTTCTCGCCTCGTCTATACGAGCTCACCGGACCGAGTCGTGACATCTCTCACTTGGACGGGCTACACGCAAGGGGCGAACCTCCCTCTCCCACCCTCTTTCGCTTTGTCTGGGATGGGCTGGACACGACGCAAGCAAGGGGAGCCGATCTCCCCTCTCCACTTTCCCTCTCTTTCTCTCGCTCTGGATAAACTGGACACGGGGCTCCCCCTCTCTCCCTTGCGTGCTCTTGGAGAGCACGAGCAGCAGCAAGGCATCGCTCAAATGGACCAATGTCGCTCCCTCGTTGCGTGAATTGAAGAGTTTACCACTCGAGTGGATTCTCTGATAGATTTGACACAAATTTTGGTGGGATTTGAGATGAGATCTCAGCCCTAGATCTAAAATTTTGATTTTGAGTCTCAACCTAGCCCAAATTGACTGATTTGGGCTGAAATTGAGTTCGAATTAAACTCGAGTATGATCGATTTGGGTCGATTTGGGTCCGACCGAGTTAATTTCATGAAATTAAACTCAAATCGACGTCGAATTGGGCTCGATGATGCTAGACGGGGTTTGATTTGATTTGATTCGATTTAAATTTAATTTAATTTAATTTAACTTAATTAAATTGAGGCTAATTTGATGAAATTAAAATTCAATTTCAGCAAATCGGGGTCCAATTTCGCTTCGACGGCGTTCAATTTAGTGGGTCGAGCACTATCGAGCATAGTCGGCCTCGAGTCGACTCGATCCGGGCTGGAATTTCGTCAATGTGAAAATATATGTCAACATTTATATACATATTTTATTGCTATACTATAAACTGTAATTAACCGCCATTGCTATTTAAACTTAAAATTATTAAATTGAAATTTTCAAGTGAATCTCATATTGATCAAATAGTTGATAAAAAATGTTTCATGAACAAAAGAACATGATCAATTGAAAATATAGGTAAGAACTATTTTACAGTATAATCAGATTGAAAATCATTTCGTGAAACTTTAGTTACATTTGAACCTTTAATTTATTGTTATGGAAAGAACTATGATATCCGTTTGATTGTCTCTTCCTGTCTCATTAACTTGAGCTTCTAAGCCGGCTCGTGACATCTAAGCTAGACCCATCCAAGCATTATAGTAAGATAGATGTTCGATAAATAATTAATTAATTAATTATTGAGGGGGATGAGAAATTTGAGTCAAATTATCCATATTTATATTTAATCCTGATAGAATTATATCTATAAGATTTACTTTAAAACAAATATAATATAAAAGCTGATTGATTAGACATTTATTATACTCATCTTAAAGAAAATCTTATAGTATGATTAAGTTTAGGGGTTGTTTGGTTGGCTAAAAATAGAATACACTGCAAAAGGAATATTTTATAGGGTTGTTTGGATGAGTGTAAAGTAAATGCATGTGAATGATTTTTTTTTTTTTTTTTTGGTTTGAAGTAAAATAAGTGTAATGTAAAGTCAAAGGATGGTGACGGCATCCAACGGTGGCGGTGACTGGCAGTGGGTGGTAGCTGGAGGAGGACAGAGGTAGGTGGCGGCTGCCGCCGCCAGCGATGGGTGGCAGCAATGGTGGTAGCCAGCAACTGACAGAGGGAGGTAGTAAGCGGCAGCGGCGATGTCCGGTGGGAGGTGGCAGCGGTGGTGGGTGGTGATGGGTGGCGAAGGCAAATGGTAGTGGCCAGCGGGTGTTGACAATGATGGCCGGCAGGTGGCGGTCAAGCAAGTTTTGTTTGCAGTGTAAACAATTCTCGCTCAAAACTGGGCGAGTTAGTTTACCTCAAAAATAAACTAAAATAATTTACACTACATTTACTTTACTATGCATTGCTTTTTATTCTAACCAAACACAAATATTTTCGAAACCCCTACATTTGAAATACTTTGCACTTATTTTACTTCCAATCAAATAGCCCCTTAGTTAGACAATCCTGACCCCAATTCTCTCTTCAAACTCCCAATTCAGACCTTAACAACAAAATCATCAGTACCAAGCTATGGTGCTCTTGAGAATACTCCAAATGATAGGCAAAGTTATACGCTTGACTGCCAACATTATGCTATGCTTAAATTTTCTCATGACCTTTATTGATAAGGATAATTTAGGAAAAAGAAAAATGTCCAGGCAAAGTTTAAGTAAAATAAAATTCGCCGATGAGTAAAAACTTCTTACAAATGTATGAGAACAAAATTTAACTTCTGTAGAAGAGTATATTTACAAGGGTTCAAGAACAATTTCTAATCTTAAAACTGGAAGAGTAAGATCATAAATATACGCCAACTTATTCATTCAAGGTGCAAATGACATGTCCGAGCTCAGGAGCTCCTGTTTAAAGCCCATTTGGCATAAAAAAATAAAATGCAGCAGAGCAGTTAAATCAGATCTCATGAATCTTAAAGATCAAGCAACAGAAAATACCAATTCCTGTAGGAAGTTGTATTGAGATTTCATATTAGACATTTTGTCACGACCAAAATTCACCAGATTTCATTCCTCGGCTATATCCAATTGCAACCGCATGCTCACTCACACCCCCCTGAAGAATTTGTCTTGAACCATGGCCAAAATTTCCAAATCCTACCAGTCCTCAATGGACCAGAGCTTGAAAGCCTTCGGAAGGAACCAGAAGCGTATCCTATGAATCTGGATGAATTATTGAATGCAGTTGGAAATGCACTTTCTGCTCGAAAATTTATCCCAGATGCGGCGGTAGATTCTGAATGAAATATTGTGAAGTCTTCATAATTACAACTGACATATCCTAAATGATCATTACTCTCATGGTAGACCAATTTTAGGGCTTGAACAACCTCACCCATAGATGGACGTTGAGAAAATTCAGCTTCAACACACATGGAAGCAATTGCTGCTACTTTCGTAATGCTGTCAAATGGAACAGCAGAACGAAGAGATGGATCTAATATAGTCTCAATACCTTCTTTACTTGCAAGAAGTGGGCGAGTCCAAGTGACCAGATTTTCCTGCCCAGGAGGTCGCATTATATCAACTGGCTTCCTGCCTGTGAGGAGCTCAAGGAGGACAACACCATAACTATAAACATCACTTTTAACAAGAAGATGCCCTGTCATTGCATATTCAGGTGCCACATAACTGTCAATGAAAATAGATTGTCTCATTAAGAGTAGCAGCTTTGAAAAACAGCAAGAAAGGTTATGATTATTAAGCAAACTACCCGAAGGTTCCAACAACATGAGTTGAGATGTGCTCATTCCCTCCATTCAGAGCTGTTCTGGCCAAGCCTAAATCAGAAACTTTTGGGGTAAAATCGTTTTCCAGCAGGACATTGCTGGATTTGAAATCTCTGTGTATAACACAAGGGTTTGAATCTTCATGTAGGTAAGCCAAACAGCGCGCTGCACCTAAAGCAATCTTCATCCTAGAATTCCATTCAAGTGGGGTCGATTTCCTGTGCGCTCCTGCACAATGATGATAACCAATTCCATTTCACATTGTAAACTCTCGAAAGTTATGATGAGAAAAGAGAAGCAGAAAATAGAAGATTGTATGAATGAATTTTATTCCCTTATTCTTTATTAAAAAAATGAAAAGTTGTATACAAAAAGATAGATAAATAACTAAGAAAAAAACTAAATCTAAAAAACAATATTTATTCATAGAATCTTATATTAACTAGGCTAGAAAAATGTAATGCAACTATCTAAGGACTATTGCATAGTTATAGATGGAATACTGTTATTCACATATTTTTAGATTTATGTACATGGGAAGCTGTTGTCAACATAGTATTGGATTATTATAAATGGAAAGGTGTTGGCAACAAATTCAGAATTATTTCAACACTCCCCCTCAAGTTAGATTGAATATATTGATCATAATCAACTTGTTTATTGATTTATCAAAACTCATTTTGGGTAAAACCTTGGTGATAATCTGTACAGTTTGCATGTTAGGACATAATTTGATTGGGCTAGTCCATTTTCAGTTTTTTAAGGTGAAGTATAGGTCTATCTTAATTTGTTTAATCCTATCATAGATGCACAGATGCACCTTCCTCTTTTTCATTGTATTTAACACATTAAATAAACATTAAAGTAACCATTTCAAAAGAGGGAAAAAGAAGGGAGGGAGCCAGCCACTTCGAAGGAGGGAATTTTCAAGTTCATGCATTTAATGCATTAACCATTCTAATGATTGTTGGCCAGCCTTGGCATGTCCCAATAGCGATTTAAAATGCAAATACAATTTATTGAATGAAAAATTTAAATTCAAAATTCAAATTTTGAAATTTAAAATTTGAAATTAAAATTAAAACTATATTTTTCCAATATCAACTTATTTGATCTTGAATGGGCTCATGTAATGAGTCATTGGTTAAGTTGACAAGTGGCACTTGCTCAAGCTCTTGTGATGGGTCCTATCCTAGCTTGATCACCTCAATGTTATACATCATCGATTTCTTCCATTACAGTTTTCTGTCACTCAAGAGTTTTGAGAGCTTCATGAATAATATTTTGGATGTATATTACAATAGAAGTAATAAAAGTACGAAATCCAGGTGAAAACCCTTTAAAAATAATGAAATCATAGATTGATTATTTGATGCATAACCTCATCTCTTTCCTTAAATGTTGACCTTCACAGCATATCAAAACAAAAATCGGATAAAAATTTTATGCAAAATACATTTGCCATACCTCTGCCTGCCTCTAACATGCCCTGCGTAAATCCAGCTCAGACCCATCGTTTTCAACAGTGTCGTAGTCTGCAAACGGCGCCGAAGGGTCGTTTCACGCGTGCATGATCGCACCTCGATATCATTTCGTTTGCGTCAATAAAATGAGAGGGAACTGAACCTTCGACCTCTTCTACCTCACATGCAAAACTCCCACAAGCTCCAGACGCTACTTCTGATCTCTTCCTCCTCTCTACAAATTGCAAGCCCTCTGACATCCCTGTTGTAGTCGAAGTTGAACCCAATCGGAACCTCCGATTCACCTACAGCAGCCGATCCCAAGCTCCGACTTCCTCCCTTACCGATTGATCTTCTCCATTCGACCCTACCTGATTCCTTTTACTGTCCAAGCCCTAGCCAAGCTCGCTTGATCATGTCAGCACCCACTGTCCTGTCTGATCCATTCACCTGTAGCCGCAACCAAAGCTTTAGTCGAACTCCGCCTAATCCCATCCTCTTCCTCCTAGTCTAGCCGAACTACGACCTCTAATCCCGACTCCAGATCTGTCGCAAGCCGCAACCGAAGCCCATTCCTCTTCAACTCGCCGGCTCCAGTCTCCTACATAACTCTTCAACCCATCTCTAACAGCCAAACGCTCCCTACTCAAGACCTGTCGCAACCCCTCCTTGCATCCGACCTCCATCCCTCTTTACCGCAAGGAAGACACCAGGCTCGATCTCCCTCTCCCTATCCTCGTATACCCGACCGAACCCAAGACTCCAGACCCATCGCCTCTCTGCCCAATCTCCACAAGTCAGGTAGAGACTGAGTTAATTTATGTATTAATAATAGTTTAATTATTAGTACTAACTATGTTATTATAACTAATTATCTTAATTATTTTTATTATAAGTAGATTAGCTATAGTTATATATATATATATATATATATATGAGTTTGTGTGTGTAAGTATAAAAAAAAGAAGCAAAAAAAAGTGAGATGGATATAAAAAAAAATAATAATAATAATAAGAGGGTAGAGGGGGATCATTTTTATTCATTTAACTCAAAATCCCGCTCTCGGCGTGTGTCGAGCCGGAAAATCACCTTGTTGACCTGCTGAAATAAAAAAAAAAAAGAAAATAAATTTCAAATCTTACCTACTCTGCCGAAGCACGTCGCACGACCTTCTCCCACGTCGCACATCGCTTGAGCTCCACGCCCCACGTTCTCAAACGACTTTGCGTCGTTAAAAGGGATGAAGGGACGCGGCCTTCGGCCTCTCCCTCGCGCTCAAATTCCCGCAAGCTCTCTCTCGCGTCGACTCTTCTCCCGATCCCTCTCTCGCTCTTTCTCCTCCCAACCGGATCGGAAGTTACAACAGTTGATCGGAAGCAACTCGGGAGCCCGCTTGCAGTGAAGCTAACTTTCTCCCTTCCGCTTCTTCTCCGGTCCCTCCAGGGCTGTTCGACTTTGCTCCTCCGACGTTCCTTCCAGTCGGATCGAAGTTACGGCATTTTGTTCGGAAGCAACGGGCGGGAGCTCGCTGGCTGCAGAGGCAACTTTCTCCCTTTCTACGGCTTCTTCAGCTCCTTCAGGGCTGTTCTACTTAGCCCCTTCGCTGACTTTCCCTTCCAGTCGGACCTGAACCATGACATTTTGATCCAAAGCAAGAACGGGAGCTCGCCGTTCGTGAAGGTAACTTTCTGCCTTCCGAGCGCATCTTCGGCTGAATCCCGTAAATCCGTCAAGCAAAAAAAATTATATTAATTTAAATTAATTGAAATTAATCTTAATTAATTAGGTTAATAATAATCTAATTATTTTTAATTGTAATTAATTAAAAATAACTTCTAATTAATTATGATTAATTAAATCATAATTAGTTATATTATTTTTAATTAATCATTGTTAATTATAATTAATTATAATTAATTAAATTTAATTATTATTAATTGAAATTAATTAAGATTAATAATAAAAAAAGAAGAACATGTTTCTCCCGCCTCGACATCCGAGCCCCCATCGTCGCCGGTCCACTAGTCCACCGGTCGCCAAAGGTATAACTTCTAGAACCTTTGTTCGCTCTCTTACCTCGGCATGCGTGTCGAGTCGGTGGTCTGCCTATACACGTTTTTCTCTAGCGTGATGGGAGGGGCAACCGGCGCGACACCCACGACAATGTAGGCGAGCGACCCTCTGTTCCAAACCTGTTCTCGACGTTCGTGGCGCACCGGCAAACCACCTCTACATGCTTTTCTCTAGCGTGGTGGAAAGAGAACCCGGTGCGGCGCCTATGACGAGATCGGGATATTCATAAGTACCCACTTGCGGGGAAACAACTACTTCTCTTGCAACAGGTACCGAAGACCCATACACGCCTTTCTCTGGCGTGGTGGGGAAAAAGACTTTACACGGCCGCGGTGTCCTCGTAAAGAGGGCACCTACCGTACACGCTTTTCTCTAGCGTGGCGGGAGGCCCAATTTTCCGTTGTTTTTCCCCTAAACGGGGGAGACGCCGGGAGGCTGCCGAAGTTTCGGGTGAAATACTACTACACTCGGACCTGTTTTGAACTCAAAAGAACAAGCATTGAGACTCAAATGAACAGAGGACTTGTGGACTTGTTGACTTGTTGACCTTTGAACTTGATTGGACACGAACAGAGGACTTGTGGACTTGAATCAGAACAAAATTCAAATGATGTCTAAAGGTCAAAATCCAAATAAAATCAAGACAGAACTGAAGATCAAATTCAAATGAAATGAACTCGAAATGAGACCAAATTGAAATCATTTGAATGCAAAATTGAACTCAAAGGATTTCAAAAAGATTATGAACAATCAACTCGGACAAGCACTTGAATTTGTACTTGAACTCAGGTTGTACGACATTAAGAGGAGACCTGTAAACTTGATGAAGTCAAGACTGAATGAAACTGAATTTGGATCCAAACATATACAAAGAACAAAGCTTGAATCACACACGAGGGAGTTCAAACTACAAGAACATTTATATGGTTAATAGTGACTCAAAGTACGTTACAAGACCTCAATGCGTGAACTCCTGCAACAATCCCTACAAATGCCTGTTGATTGAGAAGGCAACACTACTATTAGATAGTCAAAGATCCGTCCTCTATAAACAAATACAGACATCAAACCACCTGAGATTGGTGAAAGGTGGTTTCAATGCAAAAGCAAGGGTTCTCCTACGAATACTACTAGGAGGTCGTAGCGGATACGACTGATCTCCAGCAAATGAATACTTGTGGATAACAACAGTGTGTATGTCGTATGTATAGCGAACCACTGTGGACACAAGTACATCTCCTACGACGATCCCTACGAGGTCAAACAAGTACAATCAAACCACCCGAGATTGGTGAAAGGGTGGATATGATGCAGAAGCAATGGGTCTTCTACATACATTTTCAGGAGGTCGTAGTAAATGCAGCAGTCCCCTGCAAATGGATACTTGTGGATAACAACAGTGTATTGAAAGTACAATGAATCACTATGGACACAAGTACGAATATCACCTACGACAGTGGTGATCAAGAGCTTCAAGTATGTCGAGTACAAAGGCAGCCCGATGTACGAAAAGGACACCCACTGGCAGAAAGGAGGGAAATGTTTGAACAAATTAGAATCAAACTTCCTGGTGTTCCAAAGTCTCTTCTTAGTTATATACTCGAGAAGAAAACAGTTCTGATGTCTACAAATACCGAAAATGACGGTCTACTACACCAAAGATCCTGAAGGGAGTTCTCCCCAAATCAGTAGCCTTTGACTCCCGAATCCAGAAAATCCTTCCCCGGTGATTGAGAAAGGGGGGAGTCAATATCAAGACTAGAACGCCACCGGATCTGCAACACTTATACAAGCAGACAGAAGGCGTCTACGATCTACAACTCAACGCCACCGAATCTGCAACACATATACAAGCAGACAGAAGGCGTCTACAATCTACAACTCAATGCCACCGGATCTGCAACATCTATGAAAGCAGACAGAAGGCGTCCATAATCTATAAATGCCACGCCACCGGATCCGCAATACTCGTGCTAGCGGATAGAAGGCGTGTACAAGCCCTCAAATGAAAAGTTGTGCAAACTCAAATGGCTGTTACTTGCACAACTACAAAATATTTCAAAGTACCCCCACACAAGTGCAACGTAGTATTGTATACACATAGGTACACAAAGGGGTAAATTCGATCGTAACCCACTTGGGCCCCGGCAAGCGTGTTATTGGTACATACGTGATGCCTAGGGATGTTGCGCGGGTCGATAAGTGAATTCTAGTTCGAACACGATCCTTCTATACGGATCAATAGAAGTCGACAGGGTTCGAACCTTTAAACGAATACACGGCTGTGACGACCAGTGTATTTATTTCAATACATTCGTATTAGGCACTGCAGGCTTAATATCAAAAGAATTCACTAAACAAAAGGCATGAAGCCTACGAAACCCGATCCTCCTAAATAGAGAAATAGTAGTAGACAGGGTTCGCGATATCAAATAAATATGCGGTCACGAAAGTTGACCAGGATATTTATTTTGCACATTCATATTCGGCCTTCAAGGCCTTTTAACAAAGAAAATTCATGAACAAAGGCATAAAGCCTACGAGAAACCCGATCCCCTATCGTTAAGTTGATAAGGTCGACAAGGTTCAATCAAATGGAAATGACCCCAAACACCCCGATGATGGCCGTGTTGATTGCTTATCTCAACCAGAGGGGTCCATAATATATTTCAAAAATGCCCTTAAACCTATACAAAATCCAAATATTTTTCAAGTGACCTCAAGGTCACCCCGATGATGGCCATGTTGAAAGCAGATCTCAACCGGAGGGATCCATTCCAAATAATTTCCAATGCCATTCCAAATGCCTATCAAAACCCAAAAACTCCACAAAAATCCAAAAAAATTTCAAAAATCCCAAAAATATTTAAAATTGAAAATATCCATCTCAACGCTTAAAGCAAAATCCATCCACCCTCCACAACAGTTTGCCGAGGTGGATAAATCTGAAAATTACTTCAGCTCACAAAGAGCTAATGCCTAGTCGAGAATATCACTATGATCCATTCTCAAATAATCTCCTGCCAGTAAGGACGTGGTACGTGTCCTCTAACCGGCGGTTAGCCGCCAAATGGCACCGCAGGATAAACGGTTATGACGACCCGGGGCCCTCTGAACCGAGTGGTTTTGCCGCCAAATGGCACCACGAAATACCGGTTATGGCTAGCGCCGATACGCTCCTTATTGGCATCAAATCCTTGAGATATGAATCAATAGGATATGATCGATAGGGCATAAAGCCCTCTGTAAGCTAAGGTGGATTCAAATTTGTCCCCTTAGACAAACATTCAACCCCGGTCTACAAGGTCCCCTTGGACGAAGCAACCCATGGCTGCCGACAAGGATCCTTCTGTCAGGTTGGGTCGACTACCTCCTCTGACTAAGTAGACCAGGGACCACGATGGCCCGGGACGACGGAACCATGGGATCTTGATCGGGTCTATCATCCATTCCCCCACCATCCGCTTTAAGTGTAGGATGATGCAATTTCTTTTTTAAATATCAAATCATCCAAATATCCAAACATTCCCAAATCCAAACCCAATTTCCAAATCCAAACACATTGCTGCTACTATATGCCAGATAACACGTATTCTATACGTATCTGATTGACGACTAGCCTTAATCGAAAGTTCTCTCTCGTGATCGGGAGAGGTAATTAACTATAGGGGCTTGCGCTTATAGGAAACCAGAACTCATATCATAAAGTCCTCGCAAAAATGAGCGCGAATCTCTGGGTAGTGTCTTATCTACAAACCCATCTGCCTTCCAAAATTTACCCCGGAACTTAGTTCGTTAAAACTCCCTCGCCGAATAAGAAAAGCGGGCGGAGGCCGAGGCCGAGTTTTCGGAGCCCACACACCTATGCGCGCTCTTGTAGCACGGTAGGAGAGAATCTGGTGCAACATATATGACGCGGCAGGTAGGCCCTATACACGCTCTTGTAACATGGTGGGGACAATCTTAAGTACTCGTATGCGGCTCTGTACATACAGGGAAAGAAAAATGTGATTTTTAACAGGTATTTTGAAGCCCTTATACACGCTCTTGTAGCATGGTGAGATCGAAGATGTACAGCCTCGGTGTCACCCGACACCTACCATGCACACTCTTGTAGCGTGACGGGATGGCCCTATTTTCCATATTTTCCCCTAAACGAAGGAGATGTCGGGAGGCTGCCGGATTTTTCAGTGAAAACAGGAGAGGCTTGAATGAATGCAAAAAACATGAGCTTGGATTTGATGTGAGCTTAATTGAACAGCAGGGAACTCAAATAAACTTGAACTTGGATGAATACAAAGGAGCTGAATTTTAATGAACCTTATAAAATTAAGACTAAAATACAATGGACCAAACTTAATTTAAATGACAAAGCACTTGTAAGTATACAGCAGAGAAAGTTGCTTGGACTTTAACTCAAGACTATAAGAACTTGAATAATATGGACCGCAGGGAGCTGAACTTCAATTGGACATCTAAAATAAAAATGAAATCAAATAGCAAATAATCGTCATAATAATAAAACCAGATGATAACCCATTAATAAGCATTCATAAAGAACTTGTGAACTTCAACATAACTTGCTTATAATCAAGTTAAAATGATTGCAATAAATGTAATGCATCCGTAGGAAAAAAACTAAATGAAAAATGAAATGATGTGTCTACAATCAATAGCTAGGAATTTCAATGAAATATCAATGGATTGTCATACAAACATTAGCATGTGAATATATACCACATGAGATACAAGTTCTCTTCAAAGGAGACAAAGGACCTATGATATATGACATGATTCATGCAGAAATAGTGACTAATGAATATTATGGAAGATGCAATGACATACTTGCAAGTAATGTTGTGGATTTTCCAATAAATAATACCACTCCTTTGCAAACATAAGCATACATTCAACACATTGTCTGCGAGCAAGTGCAGGAATGCTATAATAGATGCAAGCTCTTATGGGTAGAGCTACAGAAGACCCGTTATATGCATCACAGGAAAGATGCAGAAGAAATGCATCCAGTACAAGCTCCTACAAGCCACTGTAAGAGACTCGTCATGCGTAAAAGCATCCACCTATGGATGACAACAAACATTATGCAGTAAATGCTAAGGACATCCTTGCAGTCAACAATTACACTAAATCTTCTACAAGCAATGATAAAAGAACTGTAATACATACGAATTCTCTACGAATATAAAAGTACACATCGCATGCCACCTGTGGGTAGATGCAGAAAGACTTCAGTAAATGTAGTATCATGTAGTCAATTTCAGTATGTAAAAGAATACATTTACCTATCTAGGAATGCTACACGGGTTAATAAATGAACCACAGTTCAAACTCAATTCTTCTATATGCATAAAGCCTACGAAACCCGATTCTCTGTCGACAGCTCAACATGGTCAACAAGATTCAATCCACAAATGGAAATAACCCCATACACCTCGATGATGGTCGTGTTGAATGCAGATCTCAACCAGATATCTTAATTCCAAATATTTCAAAATGCTATCCCAAATCCCCACGAAAATCCAAAAATCATCAAAATTCAAATATTTAAAAATTGAAAATAAATCATCCAACCACTTAAAGCAAACATCCATCCACCCTCCGCAACAATTTGTTGAGAGAAAAAATTGAAATTTACTTCAGCTCACATAGAGCTAATGCCTAGTTGAAAATATCACTATGATCGATTCCAAATAACCTCCTGCTAGTAAGAACATGGTTCATGTGCTCTGACCGACGGTTTTTGTCGCCAAATGGCACTGCAGGATAAATGGTTATGACCCGGGGCCCTCTGAACTGAGTGATTTTGCCGTCAAATGGCACCATTAAATTACGATTATAGTTAGAGTCAATACGTTCTTTAGTGGCATTAAATCCTTGAGGTATAAATCAGTAGGATATAATCGATAGGGCACAAAGTCCTCTATTAGCTAAGGTAGATTCAAATTTATACCCTTAGACAAATACTCCCCCTAAGTCTACAAGGTACTCTTAGACGAAGAAACTCATGGCTGCCGACAAGGATCCTTCTGTCAGGTTGGGTCGACTACCTCCTCTAACTAAATAGACTAGGGAACATAATGACCTGGGATGACGAAACCATGGGATCTTGATCAGGTCCATCATCCATTCATCCACCATCCGCTTAAAGTGCAGGGTGATGAAATTTTCTAATTTTAAATATCAACCCTTCAAATACCTAAACCCATGCTGCTACTATATGCCAAATAACACATGTTCCTACGTATCTGATCGACGACTAGCCTTAATTGAAAGTTATCTCTTGTTATCGGGAGGGGTAATTAACTATATAGAGGCTTACGCCTATAGGAAACCAAAACTCATATCATAAAGTCCTCGCAAAATGAGGGCGAATCTTTGGGTAGTGTCTTATCTACAATCCCAATCTGCATTCACAAAATTTACCTCGGAACTCAATCCGTTAAAACTCCCCCGAAAAAGCAACAGGGGGAGGCCGGGGCTAAATTTTTGAAGCCCACATTAAAACAACAGGATAATGGAGATCATTATCATCATCTATGAATCTATTCTCACTAATTTATACTTAATTGTTCCTTCAACCAGGTTTGTGTTCTTAGGTATGCTAGAGATATATAAAATACACCTGACACGACATTCACTCTTTGCGAGTTGAGTTAATTTCAAATTTATCATCCCCGACAAACGGATTCGGAAGGAGGATATATTTTAGTTTTAAATTTTTTTATGGTTAAAGTTTCATTTAAATGTTTAGAATTGACCCTCCGGTTGATATTCACTTTCAACACGACTATCATCGGGGTGATGTTAAAGCCACTTTTAAAATTTTTTGTATTTATTTTTGTAGGAATTTAGGAGGCATTTTAAAAGTTTGGAATCCCCGATGAACTCATTCATTTAGATTTGTATTTTCATTGCATTTTTAATTGTGTAGGTTAATTTTAAATTTCTAAACCCATTTACCGTTCAGACGAAAACCTGGCAGCCTCCCAATGTCCCCTCCCCACGAAGGGATGTTGAAAGGGCACTTGCCCTTTCAAATCCGCCCAGCAGATAAAATTCGACGGTCGGGGCTTTGGGACGTTGATTGATCCCGGCAAGTCTTCGAGCTTCAATTGTGTGGTCGTGGTACATGTTAATTTAATTTAAAAGTGTTATATATTATTTCACAAAAATCCGACAGCTTTCCAACATCCCCACCCTATAAGGGGAGGTTGGGAGGACACTTGCCCTTTCAAATCCGCTTGGTCGGATTCAAATCGATGGCTGAGAGCTTCGAGGGAATAATCAACTCCATAATCATTCTTTGAGTCCTCAATCGTGCGCAACATGTTTTCTTGTTCAAGTTTCTTGGCAATTGAGATTGCTCTATGTCTGGACCAACCACTATGGTTTGCACAACCTTCAGCTTGCCGAATGACATGAGTAAGGGAACTTTACCTTTGACTAAGCTTTTACTATGACTTTGCTCGTCATAATCCTTCCTTCCAGATAGAAGACCTATGTCTCCATTCTGTTGCAAAAAAGATCCCTCTCATACCCTTGCACATTCTAACCCTTTTCCCTTGTGATATCTTCCCATAACAAGAGAATCAAACTATAGTCTCCAACAAAGGCTTGAGCCACTTCCTTTTATAGCATTTTCTTTAGGCATCCGCCTGAAAAGATTTTCAGATTGTTAGCAGTAAGAGGTGAGATTAGAAATTGATCGTTGATTATTGATCATCCTAGAAGAAACATTCTTTGGATCATGCATATCATCGGTAACTTGAACATCTTATCTAGCATCTATCTGAGGGTTACAGCTGATTTCAAGAATCACAGTGGCATTAAGAAAAGATGCCAACTCTTGCAAAATCTGTTCTCTGAATTTTTCAGCTTTGGATTTGCTATCAGGTGATCCGAAGTTTAATTGCACTGTATGTGCATAACCTAGGCGGACAGAATTCAACCTTCCTCTTCAGACAGAAATTGTATGAGTAAATCTAGTTGAATCTTTTCAATAACTTCTTTCCATGTCTTTTTTATAATCCTTGCATCTTCTGTCAAACTTATAGCCCAAGTTTTTTTTGTCGACTCCAGTCAACCGCCTCAAAGCTTCCGATTGTGAGATCATGTGTGAGTAGGGTAGTGGGCAGTTATGAGATCATTTGAGAGTGGGGTAGTTGGAGCCAGTTAGAGGTCAACATTTACTCATAGCCACAAACCGCACGACACGAACTCGTCGGCCTCTCATGTACAACTCACTCTCCTGATCTTACTCTTCTCGCCCACACTAGCTCGTAGGTTTTTTCTCTCTCTCCTGCTCTCAATTTATCTCTCTCAGTTAAATAGACACGAGTGAAACTAGATCAACCTTTGCCATTGGGTGTTTGGGTGGAGAGCATGGCGGATTTTTTCAAAAATTAGAATATGAGAGAATTTCCACATTGTGCTTTGAATGTGGAATGATAGGACATGTAAAGAACAACTGCAAGAAGAGAAGCACATTGATAAAAAATCAGACTATTGAAGCCACAAAGGGAATTCAAGATAATCAGGGTGGATCAATACAAGAAATGGAGAACAACACAACTTATGGGCCTTGGATCCATGTTAATCACAAAAGAAATAATAAGTTGTATAATAATGTTAGGCCAACACAGAAGACATTCATTAAGAAGGCAATCCTGAATCCAATAATCAAGGAGACAGCTAAATCCAACATTCAGGGGATAAATGAAAAGGAGTCAAATATGGCAGAGGAAATTGAGGAAATTGGAAACAATGCAATGGTAGAAGAAGGTGAGATTATTACTGAAATGGAGCTGTGTAAAAGAAATAAATACTATTTCAAATCCTTGTGATATGCTCAGATCTTCATCTGAGGTGATGGAAGAAATAAATGACAGAAAGATTGAAGTCTCAACACATAACGCTACTATGACAGAAACAATACATATGGAGGAAACCAGTGGTGGAAAGGATTCAAGTGTGGGCTCCGAAAATTCGGCCCCGGCCTCCGCTCGCGCTTTCTTATTCGGCGAGGGAGTTTTAACGAACTAAGTTCCGAGGTAAATTTTGGAAGGCAGATGAGTTTGTAGATAAGACACTACCCAGAGATTTCGCCCTCATTTTACGAGGACTTTATGATCTGAGTTCTGGTTTCCTATAGGCGCAAGCCCCTATAGTTAATTACCCCTCCCGATAACGAGAGAGAACTTTCGATTAAGGCTAGTCGTCGATCAAATACGTAGAGTATACGTGTTATCTAGCATATAGTAGCAGCAATGAGTTTTGATATTGGAAATTAGGTTTGGTTTGAATTTCTGGAGTATTTGAAATAGACTTTGGATTTGGGAATTTGGATAATTGGATATTTGGATATAGTTGATATTTAAAATAGAAATTTCACCATCTTCTACTTAAAGCGGATGGTGGGGGAATGGATGATAGACCCGATCAAGATCCCATGGTTCCGTCGTCCCGGGCCATCGTGGTCCCTGGTCTACTTAGTCAGTGGAGGTAGTCGACCCAACCTGACAGAAGGATCCTTGTCGGCAGCCATGGGTTGCTTCGTCCAAGGGGACCTTGTAGACCTAGGTTGGATGTTTGTCTAAGGGGACACATTTGAATTCACCTTAGTTAACAGAGGGTTTTGTGCCCTATCGATCATATCCTATTGATTCATATCTCAAGGATTTAACGTCATTAAGGAGCGTATTGGCTCTGGCCATAACCGCTATCTGTGGTGCCATTTGGCGGCAAAACCACTCGGTTCAGAGGGCCCCGGGTCATAACCGTTTACCTGCAGTGCCATTTGGCGGCGAAATTGCCGGTTAGAGGACACGTACCACGTCCTTACTGGCAAGAGATTGTTTGAGAATGGATCCTAGTGATATTTTCAACTAGGCATTTCGCTCTTTGTGAGCTGAAGTCGATTTTAATTTGTCCACCTCGACAAACTGTTGCGGAGGGTGGATGAATTTTGCTTTAAGTGATTAATGGGTTGAATTTCAAATTTAAATATTTTTGGAATTTTTGAGAATTTTCTGGATTTTGTGGATATTGATAGACATTTGGATATTTGGGAGACATTTGAAAATGTTTGTGAACCCCTCTGGTTGAGATAAACATTCAACACGGCCATCATCGGGGTGTTTGGGGGTCATTTCTTTTTATGGATTGAACCTTATCAACTCTGTCGGGCTGTCGACAGAGGATCGGGTTTTGTAGGCTTCGTGCATTTATTAGTGAATTCATATTGTTGTAGGCCTTGATGGCCTAATATGAATGTTTTAAAGCAAATATATCGGTCGCCACAACTTTATATTTGCTTAATGGTTCGAACCCTGTCGACTTCTATTGACCCGTATAGAAGGATCGGTTTCGAACCTGAATTGACTTGTCAACCCGCAAAGCATCCCTAGACGTCACGTATGTACCAATAACACGCTCGCCGGGGTCCATGCGGGTTTTATAATTATTTTTACCCCCTTTAGTGTACCTATGTGTATACAATTTATAGTGCACGTGCAGGGGTACTTTGAAATATTTGTAGACGCCTTCTGTCTGCTTGTAACAATGTTGCAGATCCGGTGGCGCGGGATTCTTGGTGTTACGAGGAGTCTTCTCATCTTGATATTTTCTCCCCTTTTCTCATTCAACGGGGAAGGCTCTTCTTGAAGTCTATGAACATTATTTTGAAATGGACTCTTTTTAAGATCTTTAACGTAGTAGACTTGATATTTCTGATATTTGTGGATGCCAGAGTTGTTCCCCTTCCTGAATACAGGATCGAGAAGATCTTGATCACCGTTGTCGTAGGTGACACTTATACTTGTGTCCACCGTGGTTCGATGTGCTTACGAAGTACCCACAGTTGTTATCCACAAGTGGCTTATGTTTGCTGGCGGAGGATCGTCGTATCTGCTACGAGCTCCTAGGAGTATTCGTAGGAGAACCCTTACTTTTGCATTGAAACCACCTTTCACCAATCTCAGGTGGTTCTTGATTGTACTCTTTTGTAGAGAATGGGTCTTTAATTGCTGGTCTCCAATATTGCCATCTCAATCAACAGGCGTTTGTAGAAATCGTCGTAGGAGATGTACTTGTGTCCACAGTGGTTTGATAGTGCCTACGATATGCCCACTATTGTTATCCACAAGTGGCTCGTATTTGTTTGTAAGGATCTGTTGTGTTTGCTACGAACTCCTAGGAATGTTCGTAGGAGACTCTCGTTTGTCCACCTTTCATCAATCTCAGGTGGTTTGTTAGGTTGTATTTGTTTATAGGAAGGCGGATCATTCATCATTGGTCTCCCGTATCGCCATCTCAATCAACAGGCATTTATAGGGATTGTTATAGGAGTTCATGCATTGAGGTCTTGTAACGTGCTTTGTGTCACTTTTGACCGTACGAGTGCTCTTGTAATTTGAATTTCCTCGTGTATGATCCGAGTTTTATTCTTTGCATATGTTTGAGTCTGGGTTAAGTCTCATTCAAACTTGAATTCATCAAGTTCACAAGTCCCCACTTGATGTCGCATAGCCTGAGTTCAAGTGCGAGTTCAACTGCTTTGTTCGGACCAGATGCAAGATTGAGTCTCTTTGTATTCTTGAAGGTTCAAGCTTTTGTTCAAGTCCCCTACAATCCAACTCAATTACTCGCTTGAGTTCAAATTGCTCGAGCCATTAATGTTCAATTTGAGTCCAGAATGCAAGTTTAAGTATAGGTCCCCTGCAGTCCGAGTCTTGTTCAAATGATTGTTCAGAGTCTTCTGGAGTCTTTACAGGTACAATTTTATATTTAGATTGACTTGAATTTGATTTCAACTTTGATTTTATTTCATTTGGCCTTTAGGAGTCATTTGAGTTTTGTTCATATTTGGGTCCACAAGTCCTCAGTTCACTATTCAAAAGTTCACTGCTCTTTCTCATTTGATCCAAACTTTTATTCTTTTGAGTTCAAAACAGGTCCAAGTGTAGTAATATTTCACCCAAAATTTCGGCAGCCTCCCGACGTCTCCCCCGTTTAGGGGAAAAACTACGAGAAAACTGGGCCTTCCCACCAAGTCCAATAAAGGCGTGCATGGTAGGTGCCCTCTTTCGAGGACACCTCAGCCGTGATTTTTCTTCCCACCACGGCCAATAAAGGCGTGCATGGGGTCTTTGACGGTACCTGTTACAAGAAGAAGAGCAGTTGCTTTCCCCCCGCCCGGGGGTACTTATAAATCATTCCGGCCGCGCAAAGAGAAGGGTACCCCAGGCTCGCCTGGCCTCGCCGTGTACGTCGAACCGGTTTCCCTCCTACCACGCTCACTAAAGGCGTGCTTAGGTGGTTTGCCGGTCCGACACGCATGTCGAGACAGGAGGGCGAGGGTCGCTCGCTTACCTCAACACAGGTGTCGTGCCGGTTGCCCCTCCTACCATGCTCAATAAAGGCGTGCATAGGTAGACCGTCGGCCCGACACGTTAGTCGAGATAAGAGGGCGAAGGTCGCTCGCTTACCCTATCGTAGGTGTCGCGCCAGTTGCCCTTCCCACCACGCTAAGAAAAGCGTGCATAGGTGGACCACTGACTTGCCACGCATGACGAGGTAAGAGAGCGGGAGGGGAGGCGACTGTCTGCCTCGTCGTAGGCGTCGGACCGGATTCCCTTCTACCACACTCACCAAAGGCGTGCTTAGGTGGTCTACCGGTCCGTCATACACGTCGAGGACGGAAGCCTGAGTTTAGGGTTATACCTTCGGGCGATCGTCGATAAAGGCTCGGGGACCGAGGCGAGAGAAGGCACGAGCATTCTTTATTAATTATAATTAATATTAATTAATTAAAATTAATTAACAAACTATTTTAATTAATTATTTATAATTAATTATAACTAATTAAGATAATTAATTAAATTTTATTAAAATCAATTAAAAATCATTAATTATAATTAATTTGCAATTAATTATAATTAATGAAATATTAATTAATTTTAATAAATCATAATTAATTAATAATAATTAATTAATAATTAATTTTATAATTAATTAAAATAATTTTTGAATTAATTGGAATTAATTAAAATAATTATAATTAAATATAAACCTTTTTTTTTTTGTAGGATTTGGCCGAGAGGAGTGCGTGAAAGGGAGAAAGTTACCCTTACAGCCGGCGAGCTCTTGTTCTTGAGCCCGATCAAAATGTTGAACTTCCGATCTAACAGAGAGGGAGAGTCGTTGGAGGAAGCGAGGTCGAACAGCCTAAGGAGCCGAAGAAGCGGCGCCTGCAATCTCTACACCTCCTTCCTCACCAGCGAGCTCCAGTTCAAGCGTCCGATCAAAATGTCTTAACTTCCGATCCTACGGGCAGGGAGAGTCGTCGAAGGAGCTTCGTCGAACAGCCAGGAAGGAGCCGAAGAAACGCACGGAAGGGAGAAAGTTATCTTCACAGACGAGCGAGCTCCCGAGTTGCTTCCGATCAAAATGTCGGAACTTCCGATCCATCCAGGAAGGGAAAGTCGACGGAGGGGCGGCGTCAAACAGCTACAAGAGGAGCTGGAGAAGCAGCGCCAAAGGGGAGAAAGTTATCTTCACTGCAAGCGAACTCCCGTTGCTGGTTCCGATCAAAATGTCGTGGCTTCCGATCTCACCGAGAGAAGAGAGTGAGAGCGAGAGAGATGTCGGGGGAGAGCCAGAGAGCGAAGAGGAGAGGAAGTGTCGTGTGAGAGAGCTCCTGTGGAAATGAGCGAGAGCTTGGCTTCTATTTAACGACACCTGTGGTCGTTCGATCGAGGCGACGTCGCAGGAATAGCGGAGAATAGACTGGAGCGGCGCCGTTTGCAGCGTGATTCCGGGGATTTCAGTCGAGATTTCGGGCAGATATCGTGGATCCGCCGGGTATGAGGTATGCGTGATTTCTAGAAATGAGTTCTTCTCCCTTTGGTTCTTTTGGGCATTACATGAGGGTCAACATCAAGAAATGAAAATTCCTGGGAACAAATGCAGAAATATGTCATGAGCAGAATAATGTACAAGGAATTAACGAAGATGATTCAATATCGAAAGCAGATAAAGACATAATAAGTGACCATAGAGGTAAAAATGAAGTTGTAACTAGTGAAAGAAGTAAGGATATTCCCAAGGTATCGAACAGCAAAATCAAACTGGCCAAGGAAATAAAGATGCTTGGACCAATTAAGGTTAAGCAGAGAACAAGAATGTTGACGAATATTTTCGCATTGACTCGACCTCGATCGAGCCCGACTAGGCTCGATCGCGCTCGATCAACTCAATTGATCATCGTCGAGGTGAAATTAACCTGAATTAAACCTCAATTTAATTAAATTAAATTAAATTTAATTTAATTTAAATCAAATCAATTTAAATTGAACGCCGTCGAGCGTCGTCAAACCCAATTCAACGCAATTCGACACCGATTCAGGTTTAATTTCATAAAATAAAAATGATCGGACCCACTTGGACCCAAATCGAGCCAAATCGATTTGAGCTGAGTCCAATTTAGGCTCAATTTCAGCCCTAACTAATGAGATCATAGCTGATTTGATTTTCGTAATCAGATTTCTTTATCAAGGGCTGAGATTGGATCACAAATCACACCCAATTTCATTTCAAATTGAGCAGAAAATCTATTCGAGTAGATTTTTCTCTCGTTTCTCGCAATGAGGCAAAGAGACGGGACGGATCGGGCGGCGTCTCTGCTGTGCGTGCGCCTCAAAGCAAACGAAAGAGAGAGGGGAGCGGCATTCAGCTCCCCGTCTCAATTATTTCGTGCGGTCCCGTCCCGACAAAAAGAGCAAGAGAGCGTGAGGCGTGAGGCACGATTCCTCCAGGAATTTCTGCTTCTCCTTCGGTTTCGTCGGTCCGAACCCGAGCGCAAGCAGAGAGCGGGAGTAGGGAGGCGGAGGCGGAGCTCACATCCGCCATTTTTTGCTTGTGTTTCCGCCCCAGGAAAAGAAAGCAGAGCCGACCGGCTCTGCTGGTGTGTCCGTCCGACCCGAACGAAAGAGGGAAGCCGGCCGGCTTCCTATGTCCGTGCAATCATAGATGGAAGGCGCTGAAGTCGCGACTCTCCCGCTGTTACCTGACCTAGCAGGGGTTCGACAGTCGATTTAGGAAGGTTTGAGAGTTTCCTTTCACTCTCAAATCAATTCCAACGACCTCGAAGCAACAAGAAAGCTATTGGAAGCTTCCAAACAGCAAGTGGAGCTTACAAAACCTTCCAAACAGCAATCTTCCTCCTTGGGAGAGTCTCGGAGCAACCTTGGAGCTTGGAGTGAAGCTTGGACAGCAATCCGGAGCTTGAATCGAAACTTGGACAGTGCTTGGAGCTCGGATAGCAGCGCTAGGACAAACCGGGAAAGGTATACCTTTGAAACTTAGGTGAAACCTTAAGGCTCCCTAGCCAATAGCATGTGGTTGACGATCCAAAGCCTTAGGTCCCTAGAAACTTTGATTTTTGGTCTCCCAAAATCCTAATTTTTGTTGTCCATTTGTTTAAATCATGAAAATCAAGTGATTTTTCATGATTTTATCTCATATGAGAGCTAAAAGGATGGCGGCAAGGCGGTGGGGCGTTGAATTGGTGTTCAATGTCCCCATTTTTGCATGTTATATCATTCATGTCATAGTTGATGCCCTTACCTATGACCAAACCATAGGTTTAGTGGCTCATTCGATGTCGAATGAAATGTAGGAGCGTGGAGTCTCTTATCTAACTGTGGCATACGTTATTAGATCCCTAAAACTTGCATGTTACGACAAAACTAACATATACATGTGATAGGGTTGCACCGCCATGACATACACAATTCCCTCTAAATTTGCTAGATGTTCAATTATGCATTTCAATTTTTTTTATGAAGTTGTGGGATCTTTTATGAGCATTATTGGTTCATGTTTCAAATCCCACAACCAATAGATTGATTGGAAGACATCATTGAACTTCTCTAAATTTAGGGAGACAGCGAAATTTCTCTTTATTATGTGCTTTCATTTCTTAATGCTAAATTGAGCTTATGCGAGTTGTTACCTTTTGAATATTCACTTTATGTCGATGGCTATGGTCCTTGTACTCCTATAATTTGCAAAGTCATAAATGTGTCCACCAAACTCATGGGTGCTTGCAAAGCAAAGATGGAGTGGTCTATGGCTTCAAGGAGCTTATAGATTGCACCCTATCATATATTGGAGTTTGTTGGACGTGTTTAGTGTAGTTTGAAAGTTGACGGGTCAAGAATATTAACACATAACTTAGGCACTTGGTGAAGCTTTCGAAAAGGCAATCGAAAGCCTTCGCCCCTAGGCTTCCCTTGGACTCTAGAAAACTAATTCTTAGAGCATATCCATAGGGTTTCCAATGACATTCCATCCTATGTCTTTAGGTTCCTTAGATGACACCATGTGTTATCTTCCAAGAAGAGTCGTAGGAGCAAGTCCACCCTATCAAACCTCTCAAATCATGCAAAAATTGATTTAGAGATCGTTTCATGAATCGGGAATTCTCCAAACAAGTCTTCCGTTCCTCATGTATGGCAATTTGGAGCATCTCAAAGCTTCATTTTTTCGTTGCATGAATGATCTTAACTTAGGATTCCAAAAAGCCTAAGTTCAAACCTCTCTGCTTGTAGTTACAAAATCTACAAGCATTCATCATTTCTTCTTATGCATGGTGATGGGAACCTTCTCAAGGTTCTAAATACATGCCATTGTATGACGTTTGGAGCATTTTCAAGGCTCCAAAATGTTAGACTATGTGAATTCTAGCTCTACCCTAGGGGCTACAAATCATTACATGTCTACTCTTAGGTCCCTCTTACATCTTGCCAAAATGGATCTTTAGGATGTTCCTATAAACTTTCAAATCCCCAAAATCATATCAAATTTGATTTGCGAAAACCCTCCAATGCATTAGGGAGTTAACCTTCCCTCTTTCAAGCAAATCCAAAACATTTGTAGGAGAGTAGGAGGTTCTCTTCCTTGTGTAGATGTCCCTCATGCTTAACAGTTGGAATGTTCTCTAAGTCCCAATTATTATAGCGCATGAATCAAGATTTTAGGAAACAAATCCTAAGCCCCATTCCATTTGCTAACAACACAAAGTTAGCAAATGAATATTTCTCCCTTCATTCATGATGATTTGGAATTCCCTAAAATTCAAATTTATCCTTATATGAAAATCTTGTAGCTTAGAGCCAAAAATCTAAGCTATCTCTCTCTTTCATTCGTTTGAAACACAAAGATCAACGAATGAATTCCTCCCCTTTTTTTAGGCCTAGAGCTCTAATCTTAGCCTATCTCATTTGCCTAAGCTACTAGGTAAACGATCTTGCATTATCAAGTACAAAACTTGATGGTTGCTTCTTGATTTGTGATTTCAAAATTACAAAATCACCCCCTTCGTTTACCTCACTTTTGGAGCTTCTTTTTAGCCTCCAAGCATATCATTACGTGAATTATTTGGAGCTTAGGGCCAAATCCTAAGCTACCTCTATTTGTTAAGTCACAAAATCAACAAATGAGCATTTATCCACATTCACTTGGCTTCAACCAAGTGAATGATCTTTCCCTTTGTTGACGAATATTTTCGCATCGACTCGACCCCGATCGAGCCCGACAAAGCTCGATCGTGCTCGATCAACTCAATCGATCATCGTCGAGGTGAAATTAATCCAAATTTAGCCTCAATTAAATTAAATTAAATTAAATTAAAATCAAATCAAGTTAAATCAAACCCCGTCGAGCTCAATTCGACGCATTTCGACACAATTCGGCATCGATTCAAGTTTAATTTCATAAAATTAACTTGATCGGACCTGCTCGGACCCAAATCGGTTTGAGTCGAGTCCAATTTGGGCTCAATTTCAACCCTAATTGATTGACTTAGGCTAAATCAAATAGCCAAATCTGAAATTGTAATCAACGGCTAAGATTTGTTTGATTTTCAAATTTTGCGGCCGTTAGTTACTCGTCAAATTTCGATTCCCGCGGGCGGCTATAGCAGAGAGATCGCAGGAGATCTCTTATCTCCTGCGACAAAATACTCGAGTGAGGATGGGCATCCCGTATGCTTGTCCGTTTATGAGATCGAAGAGGGAACGGACTCTGGTTTCTCTGGTCGATCCCGAAGAGAAAGAGAGCAATAGGAATCTAATCTAGGCGGAACTCCTCCCCACGTCCTGAGCCTGCTCGCAAGTCCTTCTTCCTGTTCGGTTTCCTCTTCGCGTGCGGAACACTTGTCCGCTCCAAAGAGCTCCGCTCGCACTCCCCGATCGCGTGCGAGACCTCCGTCTAACCCAGTGCTCATGCGCGGAACCCCTGTCGGCTTCCTTGGTCGCGGGAATAGAGACCGATTCCCCCAGTTTCGATCGCAGAAACAGAGCCCAATTCCGCCTCGTCCTGGATCCGAACCTCCTGGTAGTTCTGCTACCCTCCTTCGAGGCCACACGACTCTTCTTCGCTGCAACTATTGAAGGCGAAAGATTCCTTGTCCTTCCTCCTTCAATTTCGGCGACATCAGGCAAGTGGGAAGTCGTTGGAAGCTTCTGAACGGCAAAGGAAGGCTTTGAAACTCTCCTAAACCTCCCAAACAGTGATTTGAAGCCTTCAAATCACTTTGGACAGCAGCGACGACCTCTAGAACTTCTTGGACAGCGACTTGGAACTTGAAGCGGAGCTTGGACAGCAGCTAGTACTTGGAGCGGAGCTTGGACAGCAGCTTGCACAGAAAATCGGAGCGCTTGGACAAACCGGGTGTGGTAAAATCCTTAAAACTTAGGCAAAACCCTAAGGCTCCATAGCCAATGGCATGTGATTGACGATCCAAAGCCTTAGGTCCCTAAAAACTTTGATTTCTGGTCCCCCAAAACCCTTTGACGGCTGTTCTCTTTGCAAAACAGCAAAAATTTGGTTGTTTTCCGTTGTTGGTTCTCATGTGAGAATCCGTAGAGGATGTTAATGCGTATAGGAGTATTGGATTTGTGTCTAATGCTTCTCAAATGTATGTTTTAGCATTCATGTTGTTTCCCAAACCTTCATTTACCAATGACCGTAGGCTAGGTGATCTTTTCTCGTCCTAAAATGAATGTTGCGGGGTAGATTTCTTTGCATCATGAGGCATGTTTTCCCACTTCATTAAATGACACAATGAGATTTACACAAAATTTGGGATTTCATATTTGCTAACTTGTATATTATCCATGGCCTTCATGAATGCACAAAATGCATTTTTAGACGGATTTTAAATCCATGGCACACTTCTTGTAGGATTTCACACGAATCTCCAAAGATTCATGTTGCAAATCCTAGGATTGGTAAAACTTTTAGAAATCCATTTTTGAGTGTCTTGTGAAACTCATGGAGGTGATAACAAATGAGCACTTCAACTTATGAAATCTCTAGGATTAGAGATGTTTGCCCATGCTTCTAACACATTAAAGTAAAAAGGGTTTGCAAGCTTCAATTTTATTTGGTTATATGCATCTTTATTTCAAAGCTTAGATTGCAAAAATAATTTGTAAATGCAAAGTTCCTTCATGTGATGAAGCTTGTAAATTTTTGGGATGCTTTGCAAATGTTTGGAGGCAAATTTAATCAATTTGGTGAGCCTCTCATGTTGTGAGATTGCACATTAACCTTCCAAGGCTTATGTTGAAATCCCACAAAGAGAGCATAATTGATTAAGTTTGTATACAATATCTTGCAAAGTAAAAATAGAAGCAAAAGTTTTATATTGCTATGCATTTAAAGATTTGCAAATTTACTAACATGCTTATCAAATCTCCAAATACTTATGAAACAAGTATGAGATGAAGTTGATAAACATGTTCAATGAAATTTGCAAGTTAATTAGTGTTTAGCAATTGAAATGATCAAACATCTCAAACAAAAAAATGGTGAATCTTGCATACATATTCTTAAGTTCTTGATAGAGCTTATCAAATCGATCTTTAAGGCATCTATAAGATCTTTCAAGTCCTCTAGGTCATACCAAAATTGATTTAGAAAACCTTTCAAGCTTGACACTTGGAACTTCGCATGAGTGCCAACAAGCATCACCCTTCATTTTGGATATTTTTGGAGTTTCCTCAAGGCCCCAAGATATTCCATCAACTTCAACCATAATGACTTTAGGAACAAATCCTAGGTCATCTCTCTTTTGTTGAGACAAAAAAAATCAACAAATGCTTGCATTCCCATAGGTGGTATTTTGGAGCCTCTCTAAGCTCCAAATGTCCATCATATGGACCACTTGAACTTGAGACCAAACTCTCAAGTTCTCATACTTAGTTTGTTGAAGCACCTAATCAACAAATAATTCACTCATGTGTTGTATTTAGAGACTATCCAAGCCTCTAAATGCTTCTCCTACATATGAATCTTTGTAGTTTGGAACCAAACTCTAAACTATCAACCCTTGTGTTGGAACATAGAACCAACCAGTATTTTCTTTCCCTTCGTTTGCCAAGTCATAAAGTTGACAAATGAATACCCCTCCCTCATGCATGGTAATTTGGAGCACCACAAAGCTCCATTTTTCCATTGCATGAATGTTCTCAACTTAGGATTCCAAAAAGCCTAGGTTCCACTACATGTCTATTCTTAGGTCTCTCTTAGATCTTGCCAAAATGGATCTTTAGGTTTCTCCTAGAAACTTTCAATTCCTCAAAATCAAGGGAGTTGACCTTTCCCCTTTCAAGCAAATCCAAAACATTTGTAGAAGAGTAGGAGGTTCCCTTCCTTATGTACATGTCCTTCATGCTTAGTATTTGGGGTGACCTCTAAGCCCCAATTATTATAGTCCATGAATCACGATTTTAGGAAACAAATCCTAAGTCCCCTCTCCACTTGCTAACAACACAAAGCTAGCAAATCCCTTCATGTATAGTAATTTGAAGTTTCCCCTAAACTTCTACTTACCATTGCATGGTGTTATTGAACTTAGAACCAAACTCTAAGTTCTCTCTCAATTATTTGAACCTAAGTCAAACAATTGAACACCCTACTTAGGCTTAGAATTCAAAACCTAGCCTTTCTTCTCCATTCACTTAACCCACGTTTGAGTGAATGATCACCCATCTTTGAATACCAAATATTCAAAGGCCTTATTTGGATTTTGTAACTTTCTAAGTTACATTTTCTTACTTCAACCTCAAAATTATAGAAAGATTATCAGATCTTCTATTTATTGGATTACAAATCAATGAGTAATCCCTTAGATATAAGATTCAAATCCTAGTCTTCTTCACTTGCTTAGTCATTAATTAAACAAGTGAATGCTCCTCCTTGAACACTCAATGTCCAAGGAATCTACCCAACATGCAAATCCAAATTTTGCTTGTTGTTTCTCTTTTCTACAACCCAAGAAGTTGTAGGAAAACCCTTTCATTCTCCTAAAATCTAAAACTAAGAGGATGTACACATCTCTTTGAACACCAAATGTTCAAAGAACGTTCTTGGACTCGCAACCCATAACTTGCATCTTCCTCCCTCTTTCCTACAAGTCAAGATTGTAGGAAAGTATTTAAATCTGTCTTCATGCTCCCAAACTCAAATTGGAAGGATGAATCTCCTTCTTTGAACGCCAAATGTTCAAGGAAGATCTTCCACTTTGCAACCTCCAAGTTGCATTTCTCCATTTCTTCTCTACAAATCAAATTTGTAGAGAAATTCCCTTTCTTTCTACAACTCAAGAGTTGTATAAAAATTTCATTCATTCAACCCATGTTGAGTGAATTAGATACATGAAAGTCATTTATTTGTTGAATCAAAACCAACAAGTAATTCAACCCAAAATCTTTTGTTTGTTGAACCAAATTCAACAAATAATTTCATATCAAGCTAAGAAGAATTCTTTCAACACTTAGCCCAAAAGCTATGTGTTGGATTCTCTTTCTTTACTTTCTTTAGCCTCAAAGCTAAAAGAATTCATTCTTCTCCTAGCTCCAAAAGTTAGGAAAAGATTTCCTCCAATATTAAGCTTAAAAAGCCATATGTTGGACGTTTCTTCCTTAGACCCAAACTCTAGGAGGATCCTTAGTGTGACATACCACACAAGCCTCACAAACTTAGTTGCACAACCTCTTAGGCATGCTAGGATTAGGATTTTTCTTTATGTACGCATGTGATTGATGTTGTGGAGTAATTGACTTTTGGATTGTCTGCGTTGTGGGCACTTGCCCTTAAGTGATTAGTGTAGAAAGATATAAATGCTTTTCTATGCAGGTGGTTATATCTAAAAGGGGGGCGCTCATAAATAATAATAAACTGCTTGCATGACAGGTACTGCTTAAAACCCCCCAACGATGTGGCCAATAGGGTAGAAGCAGGGGGCCTAGCACTTAGCACTCTAAGTGTTAGGTCAATTTTGAGATGATTATATTTCTGTTATACAAACTGCCGCCTGACTCTGTTTTGCAGATTTGAGTCTTTTTTTTTTTACACCATGTATTTGATTAGATCTAGGGTGTGAAACTTGTGGGGTTTTGATTAGCAAGCAAGAAGGATCAAGGGAGAAAGTATCCCTCAGAAGGTTGAAGCTTGAAGGCCCCCACAAGTAGAGTCTGTAAATTTAACTGGGTTGTATAATGGCATGTAACTCAGCTGCCAAATTTGGTTGTAATAAATTGGACTTTATCTACATTTCCTGCAATTTATTTATAAATAAAAGCATGTGTTGTTTGTTTATTGGATGTGTAATAGAAATGCATCTTTTTCCTAGGTTTCTTTCCTTGCTTTGTTTGGGTGTGGCCTGAACTTTGTTGCGTTAGGCTCTTAGGACAAAATAAATTTTCTACCTCTTAACATGTAAGCAATCTATAAATAAAATCAAATTAGGCACCATGTCTTTCAAGTAAGAAAATTTGCATGGCTCCCTTCAAGGAGCCAAGTTTTCAAAATTGAAAATAAACATGCATAACCCAAAGTGTGTCACATATAGAATGCCTCCATATAAGGATTAGATAACAAAAAGTCTTCTTCTTTTTTTCTTTGTGAGTCAACATATGCATACCCACATACTTAGGCATCTTGGCCTCAAAGCCAAGCTATAAGCCCTACCTTCTAAATAAAAATAATCCTACCACTCTACATTTGTATTGAGACCGAATAACATGGTTTTAAAAGTGATTAAGGGGCGAGAACGAGATCGGACATGAAATAAAATTAACTAGTCATTCTTCTTAACAAAAATAAAACTATTCATTGAACTCATCAAAGACAAAAGGCGCCTCTAAATCTTTTCTAATTTCATTCCAAAAAGAGTTTTCAAAATATACAAGGTGGCTAACTTCAAATTAAACATGCTAGGATAAGCCATCCAAAAGATAGGAAGTAAAACAAGTAAAACTACTAAAATGAACCTGTCACCCGGAGTACGACGACTGTAAGTGAACCTTGGGTTTTCAGCCATCTCTCCTACTAGGTTCTCAATTGAGTGCGTCGCACGCATATCGATGCGTCGCGACGAACTTAAGTGAAATTTCGACGTCGTCGGAATTCGACGAAATAAATTTCGTTAGATTCGTCTCGAAATTTCGAGCGAAATGGTATAAAGAACTTATACCAAATTTCGCTCAGTTTGGAAGATATAAATTGTCGAAGCTAGTTTAAGTAAATTTTTCCTATATTTCCTATTTTGCCCTTTTAAGTCTTAAAGAAAAGGTTAGAGTCAAGGGCACATGCGTCATTTGGCACCTAAATCTTTTCTAAAATCCTCACATGCTTAAGGGACCGATTCATTCGGTCCCTTGTTCATTTTTCGGCCGAACCGAAGGAGAGGGGCGACGGGAGAGAGAGAAGCGGCGGAACTTCATCCCGAGCGGCTATTCCGGCGAGATTTCCGGTGAGATTCATTGGAGAAAGGCAAGAGGAAGACTTTGGGTAGGTTTCCCTTCATTCCTTTGAGTTTTTTTTTAAGTTTTATTGAAAGAAAGAAATTAGGGTTTGGTTTTTTTCTTGATTGTTTCTTTAGCAAACCTTTAGGGTTTGCATAGGAATGTATTTTAGTGAAATTTCAAGATGATTTTTAAGGGAAAACCTAGGAAATCCGAAAATTAGGGTTTCTCATTTGTTGAAAATTTTGGGAGGATTTGATAGAGGAGTGTAAGGCAAGCTTTAGGTAGCAAGATTTTAATTTTTTTTTACAAGAAATTGAAGGAAAAATTAGGGAAAGTCAAGGGTTTTTCAAAACCTAGTTTTTATAGGACGCATGTTTCTTAATTGGGTTCCTAAGAGTTTCAAGAGGCCTCTAATGCCTCTAATGCCTCTTGAAACTCTTAGGAACCCAATTAAGAAACATGCGTCCTATAAAAACTAGGTTTTGAAAAACCCTTGACTTTCCCTAATTTTTCCTTCAATTTCTTGTAAAAAAAAATTAAAATCTTGCTACCTAAAGCTTGCCTTACACTCCTCTATCAAATCCTCCCAAAATTTTCAACAAATGAGAAACCCTAATTTTCGGATTTCCTAGGTTTTCCCTTAAAAATCATCTTGAAATTTCACTAAAATACATTCCTATGCAAACCCTAAAGGTTTGCTAAAGAAACAATCAAGAAAAAAACCAAACCCTAATTTCTTTCTTTCAATAAAACTTAAAAAAAAACTCAAAGGAATGAAGGGAAACCTACCCAAAGTCTTCCTCTTGCCTTTCTCCAATGAATCTCACCGGAAATCTCGCCGGAATAGCCGCTCGGGATGAAGTTCCGCCGCTTCTCTCTCTCCCGTCGCCCCTCTCCTTCGGTTCGGCCGAAAAATGAACAAGGGACCGAATGAATCGGTCCCTTAAGCATGTGAGGATTTTAGAAAAGATTTAGGTGCCAAATGACGCATGTGCCCTTGACTCTAACCTTTTCTTTAAGACTTAAAAGGGCAAAATAGGAAATATAGGAAAAATTTACTTAAACTAGCTTCGACAATTTATATCTTCCAAACTGAGCGAAATTTGGTATAAGTTCTTTATACCATTTCGCTCGAAATTTCGAGACGAATCTAACGAAATTTATTTCGTCGAATTCCGACGACGTCGAAATTTCACTTAAGTTCGTCGCGACGCATCGATATGCGTGCGACGCACTCAATTGAGAACCTAGTAGGAGAGATGGCTGAAAACCCAAGGTTCACTTACAGTCGTCGTACTCCGGGTGACAGGTTCATTTTAGTAGTTTTACTTGTTTTACTTCCTATCTTTTGGATGGCTTATCCTAGCATGTTTAATTTGAAGTTAGCCACCTTGTATATTTTGAAAACTCTTTTTGGAATGAAATTAGAAAAGATTTAGAGGCGCCTTTTGTCTTTGATGAGTTCAATGAATAGTTTTATTTTTGTTAAGAAGAATGACTAGTTAATTTTATTTCATGTCCGATCTCGTTCCCGCCTCGTATCTACGAGCTAACCGGGCCGGGTCGTGACAGTTTAGCTGGTAGTCCCTTCCAGGCGGGACAATAAATCCAGAGGTCGGACGGGTTATGCCTCTTGTGAGGTGTAGCTTGTAAGTCCCTCTTTGCACTCGTTAGATCTAGGTTCGAGGTACTACCTATCGGTAGTCCTTACCTTAATCTTAGGGTAAGAGGCAATTGTCGATTCCAAATCACCCTATAAGCCCTCATCCTTCGGGCAATTCCTCCAACAAGTGTTGTTGGAATGCAAGCCCCAATCTTCTAATAAAATATCAACTTAAACCCATAATTAGGTTTGTTAAAATGTAAAGCCCAACATAGGATAGTTCGGGCACCTCTAAGTTTCATCTCAGAATCAAGCGCCCCTACTTCACCTCATTTGGCTTTCATTCCCAAAAATCTGATTCTAAGTTGATCAACCTCTTCCATAAAATTCTAAATGACCAAACCATTTAAGCAAGACTTTCATGGATTTTAAAACAAAAAAAAGCAAACTTTAGCCAATGTCTAAAATGACTTCTAAGAAAAACAAGAAAATCACTAGTTTAATCAAAAGTTTTCTCAAGCACGAAAGCTTGGAATGTAATTAACCATAGGGGCTTGCCCCTATGGGACATCTGTACCCCATAAATAAATAAACCCCGCTCGACCAAATATCGAGTGGGGGAATCTCTGTTAATAATTATAAATTTTATTATTGAGTCCATAAGGAAATGGTTTTTTTACTCTTCGTGGTAATATATCATATTCTTATGCCGCACTCGATTATAAAAAATGCAATCCGTTTGAGGATGCAAAAATTCTCCAACACCCTTGAATACCAAGTATTCAAAGAGCATTCATGAAATCTTATAACTCCAAAGTTACATCTCCCTCCTTTAACTCTAAAGTTGTAAGGAGTTTATCAAATCACTCATTCATTGGAACAAAAAACCAATGAATCCATTAGGTTTGGGATTTAAAGCTAAGTCCCCTTCCTCTATTCACTTAGCCTAATTTAAGTGGATGACAACCTCTCTTTGGACACCAAATGTCCAAAGTGCACCTTCAATTGGCAACTTGTAGGTTGCATTCTAATCATAACCTTGTATGAGCCAAGATTATAAGATAGCTTATGAACCATCTTTCATCCTCCCTTTTCTACAATCTGAAAATTGTAGGAAACTATCTCATTCTCTTAAGGTCCCAAATTAAGAGAATGTACATCTTTCTTTGAACACCAAATGTTCAAAGAATAATCATGAGCTTGTAACCCTCAAGTTGTACGTCTCTCCTTTCATTTGGCCTACACACATTTGGTAAATGATGGTACATCATTGAACACATAGTTCAATGATTTACCTTTTCATGTACAACCTATAGGTTGTATATTCCTTCACATCTTGCCACAACTCAAAAGTGTAGGAAGATATTTTCATTCTCTCAATCCAAATTTTGAGAATGTGCACTTCCCTTTCAACACCAAAATGTTCAAAGAATCCTCTTGGGGTTACGACTTCCAAGTCACATCCCCTCTCCTTTTCTCCTCCAACCAAAAATTGGAGGAATGAACCATTTCTTTGGACACCAAATGTTCAAAGGAACTCCAATTTGCAATCCCTAGATTGCACATTGCACTACTTTCCCTCCTACAAATCTATTGTAGTCAACCACCAAAATTATCTTCATTTATGTTAACCCAAAGTAAGAAAATGAAACTCCACCTCCTTGAATACAAAAATTCAAGAAGGCACCTGTAATAATCGGTTCAGCCCCGGCTAGTTCAGTTGAACCGGACGAACCTATACTAATAGGCGGACTGATCCATTCACAAAACAGAAGCAGTTTCACAAACAGAGAAGGGCAGACGGTCGAGCTTCACACGAGAGCGAGGTAGGTTTCTTCTTTCTCCAATTTTAGCAAATGATTGCCTTCTAGGATAAGAAATAATGATTCCTTTTCACTCTTATCGTTATCAGAGTGTTATTTTGGGAGAAATTTGAAGAACAAGAGAAACGGACGAGAAGGATTAAGGGAAAAAGATTTATAGAATTTTTCTTCCGGATTTTTTGTATAAATTCCCTTCGTTTACTTCATTTAAAGCGAACAAAATGTTTCTTAAAGGTAGAGCAAGAGAATTGAAGCAAAGAGAGAGAAATTTGGGAAAGAACGAAAAAAGATTTTAGGTCAGAATAATTCTCTTTTTGTAAGTGATTTCTTTCATACATCTCTTGTTATCTATGTTGGATAATTTAATGTTAATATCAGTTGGATTAGAAAGAATTTAACTAATCTTGTTTGCAAGGTGAAGGATCAAAGTTAATAAGAGAATTTCTAGGAGATTTGATTGTGACAAGTAAGATCGTTGAAAGAATTGAAATTGGAACATATTAAAGCCAAAGTTCAAAGTGGGTAAATTATATTATTTTATGTTTTATTCATGATTTCAATTTTCTAAATAATTGATAAAAATCTTGTATTATAAAATGTTGAAGACAAATTCTTATGATTTTATAGTCTTAAGAAAGAATCCGTCTATGATAAGCTTATGAGAAAATAAAAGAAAGGAAATAATTATAAGGATACATGTAATATATGTTATATGCAATGGTAACAATAAGGATGAAAATGAGAAAAGAAAATAAAAAAAAAATAAAGGAAAAGGGTATTGAAAAAAAAAATGACAGGAGTCACCCCCTTATGGTACTAGCTGGGGACGCCGTACTCGTGCACGAAAAAGGAAAAGGAAAATAATATGGAAATGGGAAAAAGAAATCAAATGGAAAAGGATGTACCTTTGGGTACTTTGAGACGGTGCTCCTGCGCAAATCAAATGGGAAAAGGAAATGTAAATGAAAAATTAAAGATAACAATTGTTTCAAAATAGTATAAATGAAAATATCCAAATAAGTATAAGTTAATGAAATGAAAGAAATATGGTTAAGAAAGGATAGAAGATATCTTAATTAATTAATTATAATGATCAATTAACATAATTACCCACTGAGTTTACTTAGTAAACTCAAACCACGAGTTTAAATGTTTCAGGTAATTCCTAAGAAAAGAAATGGCAGAAAGAGAAGAACATGTTTACAGAAGACGTCGTTCAAATGATAACAGATAAATTAAATTTTTGTGTTTAGTGGCTCTTCAGTTTATAGAAAAGTTTTTTATGATGAGTTATTATTATATTGATGGAAATGTACTATCATACGACTTTTCGTACCCGCCTCATTAGATCTAGCATGCATCTGGGCCGGGTCATGACAAAAGTGGTATCTGAGCCCAATTAAGATCTGAATCATACTAAAAGAGCCATTCGGATGATTACAAATGATTATAAGGTTAAATATTTATGTTACGGTCAACAGGAACCAAAATTAATATGAAGAAGAGGAAGAAGTGGAAAGAACAACACAAAACGTTCCTGTTAATCCTGATGCATTGGCTCAAATGATGACAGCTGTGACTCAGCTAATTCAAGATTCAAGAATTCAACCATCGGGGGTAGTAGTGGTGGTGGGACAGTTATGGATAAATATCTGAAATTATTTCAAGATATGAGACCACCATTATTCAAAGGAGTAGACGGACCAATAGAGGCTGAAAACTGGTTGTTGAGAATTAAAAAGATATTAGAAGGTATGAACTATCCAGAAGAGAGAAAAGTTCCCTTGGCAACCTTTGCACTCGAAGGAGAAGCTGAAAGGTGGTGGAGAGGACTGTATCAAGACAAATTTGGAGGAATCCAAAATATACAAATCAAGTGGGATGACTTCACTCAGATATTCAGAGATTGGTTCGTGCCTCTTACAGTGAGAAGACAGATGCAAGATAAATTTATGAGATTAGTACAAGGAGAAAGATTAGTGATGCAGTATGAGGCTGAATTCACCACCCTGTCCAGATATGCTCCCCAGTTAATACAAACGGCAGAGGAAAAATGTCACAAGTTTTTATCTGGACTGAAGGATGTAATTAGGCAACCCCTGGTTCCTTTTGAAATTGAAGATTATGTAGTGCTAGTGGAAAAAGCTAGAAAGATTGAAGCAGACATGCAAAATACTCAAAGGAGACGTGATTTTCAGAAGAGGAAAAGTGGTGAGGTTATGAGAGTCCCTAAGGATTCACATAGCAAATCTTTTTCATAAGGTGGAAAATTTAATTGGAAAAAGACAAAGTCCAGTAGCAGTGACAGTTCAAGTGTGAACAGTTGTAACAAATGTGGAAGACAACATAAAGGAGAATGCTTATCTGGTACAAATACTTGCTTCTGGTGTCATCAACCAGGTCATATAGCTAAGAACTGTCCTACTCTGGGGTAAAGACTAGCAGGAGAGTCAAAGATGAATATTGGATCTCAGAGGAATGTTGGAAGACCAAGAACAGTGGAATCAGCTGCATCTACTCCAGGATCAAGTCAAAGCCGACAGAATACTCTGCCTAGAGTATATGCATTGACTCAGAAGGATGCTAAGGATTCACCTGAAGTGATTACAGGTGATAAAAATTAGAAGTGAATGAATATGTATTATGAAAGTATTATTAAAAGAATGATGTATGTTTATGCCTTTCTTATGTAATTTTATAGGTATAATTATGATGCAAGGAAAGCCTGTACGGATTCTGTTTGATATAGGAGCTTCACACTCTTTTATTTCAGAAGAATTTGTTAAAACAGTTGGATTGAATGTTTGTGAGACCAATATAATTTTGAAAGTTTTAATGCCAGATGGATCATTTATAAATGTGAAAGGTGTATGTAAAGTGACATTCAAATTAAATGAAAAAGAGTTTGAAGCTTCAATGAATGTTTTACCATTGCAAGAGTTTGATATGATATTGGGAATGGATTGGTTATCAAAGCATTTTGTGGTTATTGACTGCAACAAGAAAATTGTGAAGTTTAAATTTCCAGAAGGAGAATTGAAGTTTTATGGTGAGAGAGGAATTTCTTCAATGATAATCACCTATATGAAAGCATACAAATTTGTATCCAAAGGATGTCAGTGTTTTCTTGCTCAAGTAAAGAATACAAATAAAGAAGTTAAAGAGTTGAAAGATATACCTGTAATCAGAGAGTATCCAGAAGAGTTTTTAGATGATTTACCAGGATTACCACCAGAAAGACAGATAGATTTCACTATTGAATTGATATCGGGTTCAAAACCAGTGGCAAGAGCACCTTATAAGATGGCAGTCAAAGAGTTATAAGAGCTAAAAGGTCAGTTACAGGAATTGCTCAATAAGGGGTTCATCAGGCCAAGTTCCTCACCATGGGGAGCTCTAGTACTGTTTGTAAAGAAGAAAGATGGGAGCTTCAGAATGTGCATAGATTACAGAGAACTGAATAAGCTTACTGTTAAAAATAAATATCCATTGCCCAAGATTGATGATCTTTTTGACCAATTGGAAGGGGCTACAGTTTTCTCTAAAATTGATTTCAGATATGGATATCATCAGCTACGGATTAAGGAGAAAGATACAGCAAAGACAGCTTTTAGAACCAGATATGGCCACTACGAGTTTGTAGTAATGCCATTTGGAGTGACAAATGCACCAGCTGTATTTAGGTATTTGATGAACAGAGTTTTTAAACCATTTCTAGGCTTATTTGTAATTGTGTTTATTTATGACATTTTAATTTATTCAAGAAATGAAGAAAAGCCATTCCAGTCATCTGCAGGCAGTATTGCAAATATTAAAGGAGAATAAGTTGAATGCCAAATTTCAAAGTATGAATTTTGGCTAAGCAGTGTTAATTTTCTAGGGCATGTGATTAATGGTGAAGGAATTTCAGTTGATCAAAATAAAATTCAAGCCATACCAGAATGGCCAAGACCAACGACAGTTTCAGAGGTGAGAAGTTTTCTAGGACTTGCTGGTTATTACAGAAGATTTGTAGAGGGGTTTTCTCAGATTGCTATGCCACTATTCAGATTAACTCAGAAAACAGTGAAATTTGAATGGAGTGATCAGTGTGAAGGAGCTTTCCAGAAGTTAAAGAATTGCCTAATGACTGCCTCGATTTTGACAATTCCATCAGGTTCATAAGGGTTCCAAATTTTCTGTGATGCTTCATTGAGAGGACTTGGATGTGTATTGATGCAGCATGGTAGAGTGGCGGCCTATGCTTCAAGGCAACTGAAAATTCATGAAAGGAACTACCCTACTCATGATTTAGAATTGGTAGCTGTAGTTTTTGCACTCAAAATATGGAGACATTATCTATATGGGGTCAGATGCGAAGTATTTACAGATCATAAGAGTCTCAAATATATTTTCAATCAAAAAGAGCTTAATTTGAGACATAGAAGGTTGTTAGAGCTCATTAAGGATTATGACTTGGATATACAATATCATCCTGGAAAGAAAAATGTGGTTGCAGATGCACTTAGCAGAAAAGCACTTGGAAATGCAACATGGCTAATCACCCAACAAGAGCAGATAATTAGAGATATAAAAAAGTTAGAAATTTCAGTGGTCAATCTGAAGGAGACAAAAGATATGATGTTGAATCAACTGATAATCCAATCTACTTTGAAAGATAGAGTGCTCAATTCATTATCTCAGGATGAAAAATTTCGGGCCATCATACAGAAAGTACAAGAAGGACAGTTAGAGAACTTTATTATTGATGGAGAAGGATTATTGAAATATAAAGGCAGGATCTGTATTCCAAATGTTGGAAACTTAAGAGAAGCGATATTGCATGAAGCTCACCTCTCAGCATATGAAATTCATCCGGGCAGTACAAAGATGTATCCGGAACTCAGAGGTTTGTTTTGGTGGCGAGGGTTAAAGAGAAGTGTTGCATAATTTATAACAAAATGTATTCTCTGTCAGATGATTAAAGCAAAACATCAAAAGCCAAGTGGTCAATTGCAACCCTTACCCATACCTGAGTGGAAATGGGAAGACATTGCAATGGATTTTGTAATTGGTTTACCCAGGTCAAGGCCTCTCGAGATGCAATATGGGTTATTATTGACATATTAACCAAATCAGCTCATTTCTTACCAATCAAGCAGACATATTCAGTGGAAAAGTTGGCAAAATTATATGTTGATGAAATTGTGAGATTGCATGGGATTCCAAAATCTATAGTTTCAGACAGAGATGCTCGTTTTACTTCTAAATTGTGGAAGAAAATTCAAGAAGCTTTGGGTACACAATTGACTTTCAGTATAGCATTTCATCCACAGACAGATAGGCAATCAGAAATAACAATTCAAACTTTGGAAGATTTAATGCGATTATGTGTATTAGATTTTGGAGGAAATTGTGAGACTCACATACCGTTGATTGAATTTGCTTACAACAATTTTCAAGCTAGTATTGGAATGGCACCATATGAGGCCCTTTATGGAAGAAAGTGCAGAACACCCTTGTGTTGGGTAGAAACTGGTTAAAGAAAGGTAATTGGAACTAAACTAGTGGATGAGGCGACTAGCAAAATCAGATTGATCAGAGACAAATTAAAGGCGGTTCAAGACAGGCAACGGAAATATTATGATGCAAAGCACCGACCAGTGGAATTCGAAGTTGGAGAATTTGTTTTCTTAAAAGTTAGCCAAATGAAAGGTGTTCAAAGGTTTGGAAAGATAGGAAAATTGAGACCAAGATTCATAGGTCCCTATGAAATCATTGAAAAGATTGGAAATATGGCATACATATTGGATCTACCAGTACATATGCAAGGAATTCATAATGTGTTTCATATATCAGTGCTTCGAAAGTATGTCTCAGATGATTTAAAGAGAATACAGTCTAAATCAATTGAATTGTAACCTGATTTGAAATATGTTGAGGAACCTGAACGAATATTGGATTACGATGTAAAACAACTGAGGCATAGGGCAATACCTTTTGTAAAAATTTTGTGGAAGCACGGATCAGAAAGAGATGCCACCTGGGAGAAGGAAGCCAAAATAAGAAGTCAATATCCTCATCTATTTAACTAAGGTATGTGTTATTACTTGATTTAAATTTTGAGAACAATTTTTTATAAGAATGAGAGATTGTAATAACCGGTTCAGCCCCGGCCGGTTCAGTTGAACCAGCCGAACCTATACTAATAGGCGGACGGATCCATTCACGAAACATAAACAGTTTCGCGAACAGAGAAGGGCGGACAGTCGAGCTTCACGCGAGAGCGAGGTAGGTTTCTTCTTTCTCCAATTTTAACAAATGATTGCCTTCTAGGATAACAAATAACGATTCATTTTCATTCTTATCATTATCAGAGTGTTATTTTGGGAGAAATTTGAAGAACAAGAGAAACGGACGAGAAGGATTAAGGGAAAAAGGTTTGTAGAATTTTCTTCCGGATTTTTTGTATAAATTTCCTTCGTTTATTTCGTTTAAAGCGAACAAAATGTTTCTTAAAGGTAGAGGAAGAGAATTGAAGCAAAGAGAAAGAAATTTGGGAAAGAACGAAAAAATATTTTAGGCCAGAATAATTCTCTTTTTGTAAGTGATTTCTTTCATACATCTCTTGTTATATGTTGGATAATTTAATGTTAATATCAATTGGATTAAAAAGAATTTAACTAATCTTGTTTGCAAGGAGAATGATCAAAGTTAATAAGAGAATTTCTGGGAGATTTGATTGTGACAAGTAAGATCGTTGCAAGAATTGAAATTGGAACATATTGAAGCCAAAGTTCAAAGTCGGTAAATTATATTATTTTATGTTTTATTCATGATTTCAATTTTCTAAATAATTGATTAAAATCTTGTATAATAAAATGTTGAAGACAAATCCTTATGATTTTATAGTCTTAAGAAAGAATTCATCTATGATAAGCTTATGAGAAAAGGAAAAAAGGAAATAATTATAAGGATACATGTAATATATGTTATATGCAATGGTAACTATAAGGATGAAAATGAGAAAAGAAAATAAAATAAAATAAAGGAAAAGGGTATTGAAAAAAAAATGATAGTAGTCACCCCCTTATGGTACTGGCTGGGGACGTCGTACTCGTGCACGAAAAAGGAAAAGGAAAATTCTATGGAAATGGGAAAAGGAAATCAAATGGAAAAGGATGTACCTTTGGTACTTTGAGACGGTGCTCCTGCGCAAATCAAATGGGAAAAGAAAATGTAAATGAAAAATTAAAGATAACAATTGTTTCAAAATAGTATAAATGAAAATATCCAAAGAAGTATAAGTTAATGAAATGAAAGAAATAAGGTTAAGAAAGGATAGAGATATCTTAATTAATTAATTATAATGATCAATTTACATAATTACCCACTAAGTTGACTTAGTAAACTCAAACCACGAGTTTAAATGTTTCAGGTAATTCCTAAGAAAAGAAATGGCATAAAGAGAAGAACATGTTTACAGAAGATGCTGTGCAAATGATAACAAGTAAATTAAATTTTTGTGTTTAGTGGCTCTTCAGTTTATAGAAAAGTTTTTTATGATGAGTTATTATTATATTGATGGAAATGTACTATCGTCCAACTTTTCGTACCCGCCTCGTTAGATCGAGCATCCGGGCCGGGTCGTGACAGCACCTTCTTGATTTGTAACCTTAAAATTACAAATCCTCTTCCAATTCTATAGGCTCCAAAAGTCTTAAGGAATTCCTTACCTTTTAGCTCGAAGCCATAAGTTCCTTCACTTTCTCTTCCCTTCTACTCTCCTAAACACAAGTTAGGAGAGTATACCCCTCTCTTTGAACACCAAATGTTCAAAGGGATGTTCGTAAGGTTACAACCCCTAAGTTGCATCTTCCTCTCTTCTCTACAAACCCAAAATCGTAGAGAAATTCAACCTTCCTACAACTCAAAAGTTGTTTGGAACTCCCTTGTACTCAACCAATGTTGAGTTGTTCAATCTTATTATAAATTATCTTACTTGTTGAACCAAAAGCAACAAGTAATCACATCCCTTCATCCTTCCAACTCGAGTTGGAAGGATGCAACTCTCTTGTTGGACATCAAAGTGTCCAAAGATCTTCATGAATGTGCAACCCATAAGTTGTATATTCCCTCGATTCTCCTTCAACTCCAACGTTGTAGGAGATTTCCCTTCTTCTTAGCTCCAAAAGCTAGAGAGAGTTCTCCAAACATTTAGCTCAAAAGCTAAATGTTAGATTCCTCCTTTCTCTTCTTAGTCCCAAAAGCTAAGGAGAATTCTTCAAACACTTGGCCCAAAAGCTATGCGTTGGACTCACTTTCTTCCCGTTCTTTAGCCTCAAAGCTAAAAGAATTCACTCTTCTCCTAGCTCTAAAAGTTAGGAAGAGAATTCCTCCAACATTGAGCTCAAAAGCCACATGTTGGATACTTTCTTCCTTATACCCAAACTCTAGAAGGACCCTTAGTGTGACATACCACACAAGCCTCACACACTTAGGTGCACAACCCCTTAGGCATGCTAGGATTAGGATTTTTCTTTGTGTGCGCATGTGATTGATATTATGAAGTGATTGCCTTTTGGATTATCTGTGTTGTGGGCACTTGCCCTTAAGTGGTTAGTATATAAAGATATAAATACTTTTCTGTGCAGGTGGCCATGTCCAAGAAGGAGGTAAATGTCATGATTATGCTAATGTTGTTAGCTTGAAGGCGCTGCTTAAAACCCCCCAGAGGCATGGCCAATAGGGTAGAAGCAGGTGTCTAGCACTTAGCACTCTAAGTGCTATGCCTATTTTGGGAATATAATGTGATGATTATATAAACTGCTGTCTAACTTTATTTTGCAGGTTTGAGACTTTTATATTTTCAAATGTATTTAATAGAAGTAGGATGTAAAACTTGTGGGGGTTTGGAGCAAAAGAAGGGAGTGAAATGGAAAAGATGTACCTTTTTTTTTTAGATAAAACCCAAAGATCTTTTGTAAAGCTTGAAGACCCCACAAGTAGAGTCTGTAATAAATTTAACTGGGTTGTATAATGGCAGGCAACTCAGCTGTCAAACATGTCTGTAATAACTTGGAGTCTATCTACATTTATTGCACTTTATTTATATACAAAAGCATTTGTTATTTGTTTATTGGGTGTGCAATAGAACAGCATGTTTTTCCTAGGTTCTTCTATTTGCTTTGTTTGGGTGTAGCCTAGGCTCTGTTGCGTTAGGCTCTTAGGATAAAATAAATCTTCTACCGCTTAAAACGTAAGCAATCTAAAAAATTGATTTAGGCTCCATGATTTTCTAATAAAAGAAAAGTGCATGGCTCTCTTCAAGGAGCCAAATTTTCAAAAACTAAAATAATCATGCATAGCCCAAGTGTGTTGCATATAAAAAACCTCCACATAAGGATTAGATAACAAAAATCTTTCTTTTTTGTGAGTCAGCATCTGCATACCAATCATAATTAGGCATCTTGGCTTCAAAGCCAAGCTATAAGCCCTACCTTCTAAATGAAAACAATCATCTACTCTACATTTGCATTGAGACCAAGACACATAGTTTTAAAAGTGATTAGAAGGGTTTAGCAGGTAGTCCCTTCCAGGCAGGACAACAGTGAATACAGAGGTCGAGCAGGCTATGTCTCTTGTGAGGTGTAGTTTGTAAGCCCCTTTGCACTCGTTAGATTTAGGTTCGAGTCATTACCTATCGGTAGTCCTCACCTTAGTCCTAGGATCTGAGGCATGGGTTGATTCCAAATCATCCTATAAGCCCTCATTTTTCGGGCAATTTCTCCAACAAGTATTGTTGGGATGTAAGCCCCAATATTATAATAAAAATATCAATTTAAACCAAAATTAAATTGCTAAAATGTAAAACCCAACATATGATAGTTTGAGCACCTCTGAGTTTTCCTAATAATCAAGTGCTTCTACTTCACCTCCTTTGACCCTCATTCCAAGAAATCTAATTCTAAGTTAATCAACTCCTCCTTGAAATTCCTTAAGGACCAAATCCTTTAATTAAGACTTTCATGAACTTTTAAAAAAAACAAACTCTAGTCAATGTCTAAAATGACTTCCAAGAAAGAAAACCACAATTTTAATCACAAGTTTTTCCAAGCCAAAACTTGGGAAGTAATTAATCATAAGGGCTTGCCCCTATAGGACGTCTGTACCCCAGAAATAATAAAACCCCGCTCGACCAAACATCGAGTGGGGGAATCTCTGTTTCAAATTATAAATTTTATTATTAAGCCCATAAGAAAATGGTATTTTTTACCCTTCGGGGTAAATATATCATCATTCTTATGCCGTGCTCAATTATAAAATATGCAATCCGTTTGAGGATACAAAAAATCTCCAATAAAGAAAAGGTGAAACAGGTTGTGAAATGGTTGGGGCCTATTCCCCACAACACCTATAATATTTTGAAACTGTAGGGGAGCAAAAAAGAAAGAAGCTTCCCATTATTTGAGGAGTTTGATAGTAGAGAATGATGTTTTTTTATCGATCTTATGGAAACAAAACTTGAGAATTTGGATAAAGAGGGAGTAAGGAAGATGGTGGGTGATGAATGGGATTTCTATCATTTTACTGCAACTAAACATCAGGAGGAATTTTGACATTATGGAAGCACTAAAATTCATCCTTTACGGTACTGGAATCATGCAATCAATGTATCATTGGAAATTTGACAACACCATCGAATAAAACTGTGAAGGTATCAATTGTTTATGGAAATAAATATTTATATGAAAGGAGGAAATTATGGAGGTTGATTGAAGACAATATGAATAGTGAGGAGCAATGCATAATTGGTGGTGACTTTAATTGCTTATTGGAAAAGCATGAGAAGAAAGGAGGCAAAAAATTCTTATTCTCTCAAGGCCCTCAAGAAATGAAAGAATTCATGACAAATAATGACTTTCATGATATAGGATCTATTGGTCCTAAATTCACATGGTGCAACAATAAGGGCGAACTTGCTCGTATATGGGAATAACTTGATAGAGTTTGGTTTAACTCTAAATCCATGGAAGAATTTCCTTATGCAATTATTAAACATCTCCCTAGAGTGACATCGGATCATTGCCCGGTACTTCTTCATTTATCAAATTTGAAGCCAAGAAAGCATAGAGAAATCAAATTTGAAAATCTATGGTGTTCATATGAGGCAACACAAGGTATTATTTCTAATGCTTGGAAAAGAAATATTATGGGGATGCAACAGATGTCCTTAAAAGGAAGATTAAAAGATCCCTAAAAAATCTTTATTTTTGAAGTAAAAATAAGTTGAGAGAACTCAACATTAAGAAGGAAGAAATGTAAAAGGATATCTTGCGTTTGCAAGAAGAAGAGACGATGGAGGGTGGTTGAAATTCGGATAATCTACTTCAACTTAGAATGAAAGTACACGAGCTCAACAATACATTGGCAAGAATGGCAACATGGTGGAGACAAAGATCAAAGATACAATGGATGGAAGAAGGTGAAAAGAATACTCGTTTTTTTCACACCTATGCAACGGCTAGAAGAAACGGCAACCTGATTAATCAAGTAGTAGATGCAAATGATGTACTGGAAACAGATCCAAAAATTATACATGATATCTTTGAGAAACACTTCAAAAATAAATGGAGAAAACGCAAATGTGACCTCTCTAATTAGCCTCAATTCAGCAGGGAAAATTGTTTAAAGGAAGAAATGAAAGAGATGTTGAACACTGATTACAATAAGGAAGATTTATATACAACTATCAAGAAAATGAGCAACAATAAATCACCAGGCACAGATGGAGCAAATGCTTGTTTTTTTTAAATCATATTGGAGCATTGTAAGGGAAGACGCATGGAATGCAATTAATGACTTCTTCACAACGGGTGTAATGCCAGCTTATTGGAAAGAGACGGTGGTGGTACTCATTCCTAAAGTCCCAAATGCTTCGGAATGTTCTAATTTCAGGCCAATTTGTTTATGTCAAACAACTTACAAAATGGAAGCAACAAAATTAAAACATGTCTTCCTAATATTATCTCAGAATATCAATGTGCCATTATACCTAGAAGAAGTATATCTTATAACTGCCTTATTGCACAAGAAATTGCGAATAAGATGAGATATTCTATAGCAAAACCGGGTTACATGCTCTTAAAGCTTGATATGGAACAAGCTTATGATTCAATGTGCTGAGAAACATTGAACCAAATTATGAAGATTTTGGGATTTCCAGAGAGGATTATACATTTGATAATGCAATGTGTTAGTAATCATAAATTTGTAATCAAAATCAATGGAAGGAGAACTGATGCTATCAAATATTCTGTATTTTTATTTTATATTGAACATTAGTATGTTAATGTAGTTTTTATGTTTTCTTTCTTTTTTTAGCCTTATGGTTCACGATTTTAGGCTTATGGTGATGGTTTATTGGAGTTGAGCTTAATTTCTAAGTTGCTAGCTCATTAATGATGAACTGAAGTTTAGTTCATTCATTGGGAGAACTACATAGCTCATTAATGTTCTAAGGTAAGCTCATAAGTTGGATTCATTATTGGAGTGGTCTTGTCCCTTCTCCTCCCCTTTTCTTCTTAAATTCTGTGTTGTCCCATGGGGTTCCGTGGCTGGCTTTTCGATTGGTTGTGCTGGGTGGTTTTCCCGTGCCTTGGTGCCTTGGTTCCATGTGGGCCTCCTTGGTTCTTGTGGCTGCCTCTTTGGGTTCCGTCTGGGCTGTTTTCCCGTGGCTGTTTGGGGGTTTTTTCGTGGCTTTGGTGCTTTGTTTCCTGTGTAGAATTGGGGAATATTATGAGGTGGCTGTTGGATTTTCATTTCCCTCATTTAATTAATAATATGAGGTTTTTTTTGGATGTTTGGTTTCTCCTCTCTTGCCTATAAATATGAGATGTTTTGAGAGGGAATGGGAGTTGAATATTGAGAGCAAATTTGCTATAAACCTGCGGGTTCTTCTTGGAAAAGCTTGAGAGCTTGTTCTATTCTCCTTCTCCTCTAGGAAAGCTTGCGAGCTTCTCTTCTTTCTTCTCGGCTTCTTACCTCTTTCGTCTCTACACAAGTTCCACTCCATTTGTATCCTTCTTCTTGAGCTTTGGTGGTGTTTGTTGGCTGATTCGGGAGCATTTGCTGGAGGAGTTTGGATTGGACGGTTGGACGATCTTGCTGTGGTGGACCATCGGTTTGCTAGCCCTAAGCACTTATTTTACTTAACCTACATTTCGATGCATGTGAGGAACCCGCTCTGACGGTTGTCTGAGGATAGCGTTTTTTTTTTTTTTTCTTTGTTTCTTTTGACTTATCTTCTAGTTTTTTCGTTGGATTTTGGATGTTATAGATGATTGATACTATTTGAATCGAGTCTGGTTAAGTTCTGCCCATTGTTCTCCTTATTTTGGCTTTTCTAACTAGTGTGCTTACATCAAATTGGTATCAGAACAAGTTCGCTTATTTTTGGGTTGGTGGGAGTCTTTCTCTTTTGTGTTTAACAAATGGCTAATAATCAAGATGATTGGCAATAAATTATGCAACAATTGAATAATTTGCAACAACAAATCAACACGGTAGCTGAAGCAATTGCTAATCTAAATGTCAATCAAGCTAATGTTAATCCTAATGTTCAAACTTCTGAAAGTGAGGAGGAAGAACCTAGAAATCAAAATAGGCGACAAAGAAATTGGGATTACGGAATTAAAATCGATGTCCACAATTTTGAAGGAAAATTACAACCTGAACAATTCATTGAATGGGTAGAGAAAATGGATCAATTTTTCGAATGAAAAGAAATTCCGGATAATCGAAAAGTCAAATTTGCAAGTTTAAAACTAACGGGACATGCATTAACTTGGTGGAAAAACTTACAAAACATATTAAGGCGAAGCAAAGAAAAAAATCAAATTTGAGATAGGTTGAAAGAAAAGATGAAAGGAAAATTTCTACCTTCTGATCATTCAAGAACTATCTTTCAAGAATTTAACAATTTGCGTCAAAAAAATCAAACTGTGGAAGAATACACTTAAAACTTTTTTAAATTGCAAGCTAGAAATGATTTGGATGAATCTGAGGAGAAAACTCTAACCAGATATCTTAGTGGTTAAAATGGATAATTTAGGATCAACTTAATTTGCATCATGTCATTAAGTTAGATGAAGCTTATCGCATGGCCTTGAAAATTGAAAAACAACATTTGCGGGGAAGCAAAAAAATAACTGAAACATATAAGCGGCGACAAACTAGCGGGGCTAAACTTCAAACTTCTATGGGAACTTCGGGTGTGAAAGTTAAAGCTTTTGAAAGTCAAAATCTGGATAAGGGTAAAGGGTTAATGGGATCTAAACGTACTGAACAATCTAAACTGATTGGGCCTTGTTACAAATGTGGTTTATATGGTTATTTGTCGGCTACTTGCAAAAAAAATAACCCTCCACGAAATAACTTTATAGAAAATGAAAAAGAAATAGAAGAAGAGGAAGAGGAAAAGAGCAAAACATAATCTGAAAATGAAGCTGAAATGAAAAATTTTGACTTTGAAGGTGATGAAGGAGAACCATTGTTAGTAATTCGACAAGTTTTAACTGCTCAAATTGAAAAGGAAGATAAATGGCTTAGAAGAAACATCTTTAGGACTACCTGCACTGTTGAAGGAAAAATTTGTACCTTAATGATTGATAGCGGAAGTTCAGAAAATTTTGTGTCACAACACATGGTGGAGAAGCTTAAATTGAAAACGAAACCTCTTGTTAAGTCATACAAAAAATCTTGGTTTAAAAAAGGGGGTGAGGTTCCTAAAACCAAACAATGCACTGTTTACTTAACAATTGGAGAAACTTACAAGGATCAAATTGTCTGTGATGTAGTACCTCTTGAAGTCTGTCATATCCTTCTGGGTCGTCCATGGCAGTATGATCATAAAACCGTTCATGATGGAGAAAAGAACACAAATACCTTAATTAAATATAATAAGGAATTCACTCTTTTTTCACAAAGAAATATTTCTGAAAAGAAAAAGAAATCTGCAAAATCTTCCACTCCTGAATTGCTTTTAAACACAAATGAATTAACATAGTCTGATGTGGTATATTTGGTGCTTGGAAAAGAAACTGACTTAACTCTTGAGATTCCTAAAAAAATACAATCGTTGCTTAATAAATTTTCTGATTTAACACCTGATGAGTTACCAACTGGTTTACCCCCAATGAGAAACATTCAACATCATATTGACTTAATTACTGGAGCTACATTGCCTAACCTTTCACATTACAGAATGAGTCCAAATGAACATCAGGAACTTTTTAAGCAAGCGTCTGAACTGTTGGAAAAGAGTTTAATCCAGAAAAGTCTAAGTCCTTGTGCTGTGCCTGCTTTGCTTACTCCTAAGAAAGATGGAACCTGGAGATGTGTGTGGATAGCCGAGTCATAAATAAAATAACCATCAAATACAGGCTTCCAATTCTTAGGTTGGATGACATGCTAGATATGCTAAGTGGTGCTAAAATGTTTTCTAAAATTGATTTGAAAAGTGGGTATCATCAGATAAGAATTAGACTTGGAGATGAATGGAAAACTGCTTTTAAAACCAAAGAGGGCATGTATGAATGGCTTGTTATGCCTTTTGGTTTGTCAAATGCTCCAAGTACTTTTATGCGAACAATGAATCATGTTTTGCAACCTTTTATTGGAAAGTTTGTGGTAGTATATTTTGATGATATTCTGATTTACAGCATTCATCCATCTGAACATCTTTTTCATGAACAAATTTTGCAAACTTTGAGGGAACAAAAACTGTATATCAATTTAAAGAAGTGTTCTTTTATGACTTTAAATTTGACATTCTTGGGTTACATTGTGTCTGCTAAGGGAACTAGACTTTGCATATCTAAAAATTCTTTAAGAGAACAACTTGTCAGAGAATTGCATAATGGAGGTTTGGGAGGACATTTTGGGCAAGGGAAAACAATTGCTTTAGTTGAAGAAAAAAAATTTTGACCTCATATGAGAAAGGACATTGCTAAGCTGGTTAAACAATGTAAAATATGTCAGGCTTTTAAAGGAACTATACAAAATTCAGGTTTGTATACTCCTCTGTCTATTCTAAACAAACCTTGGGAGGATATTTCCATGGATTTTATTTTGGGTTTGCCGGTTACTTCTCAAAAATTTGACTCTATTTTTATGGTTGTGGATCGATTTAGCAAAATGGCGCATTTTATTCCTTGTAAGAAAACATCTGATGCTTCTTATATTGCTGATTTATTTTTTAAAGAAATTGTTCGTCATCATTGTATTCCTCGTACTTTTACTTCTGATCGAGACACAAGATTTTTAAGTCATTTTTGGACAAAACTTGGAACTACTTCAATTTAGTAGTGTCTATCATCCTCAAACTGATGGGCAAACTGAAGTTGTCAATAGAAGCTTAGGAAATTTGTAAAGATGCCTTGATGAAGAAAAACCATCTCAATGGAATTTAGTGTTACCTCAGGCTGAGTTTGCTTACAATAATTCTGTTAATCGTTCCACTGGCAAAACTCCTTTTGAAATTATTTATGGGCAACCTATTCCTCACATTTTAGTTAGAAACTGCTTGCCATTATCTAAGAAAACTAGTGCTGAAGCTTTTGAAATATTTGACCACATAAAGACTTTCCAACAGCAGATCCTTGAAAAACACCAAAAGGCTAATGCTAAGTACAAATATACTGCTGATAAACATCGAAAAGAAGTGAATTTCAATTTGGGTGAATTAGTCATGGCTTACTTGTAAAACCCGCAAAATGCTATTTTTGGCTTCGCACGCTTTTTAAAGCGCCGCGACATATTTTTAAGTAAGATTTTCAATGTTAACAGAATTTAACGAAAATAATTTTAGAAAATCCTTCGCGAAATTCTGATCATTTTGATATAAATAATCCTTACCTAATTTAGCCTATTTTAGGAGTTAAAATTAATCGAAGTTTCATAATGACGATTTTACCCCTAACCGTTTTATATGACAAATTTACTTAAGTGAGGGTATTAAGGTCATTTGAATTCCCCGTTCTCCCTAAATAAGCAAACCGAAACCCTCCTATCCATTTCACGCGTGAACCGAGCGGAACGAAGAGAGGAGCGACGGGCTAGGCGCGGACAGCGGGTTCCGCGAGGGCTTTCTGGCGACGATCTTCCGGCGAAACTTTTAGGTCAAATCGAAGAGGACGACGAGAGGAACACTCAGGTACGATTATTTTAGAACGAAACTTTGTAAATCAAAAGTTATTTGAGATCGAAATTCTAGGGTTTTTCCTAAAAATTATTTTTATCCCAAAACCTCTTTTAGAAACCTTTAAGAAATGTTTAAAGGATTATTTTAGTAATGAAAACGATGAGATTTAAGGGAATTTTTGGAGATTTAAATATTAGGGTTTTTGACGAAAACTTTAATTCCTTCAAAATGTTTTTACAAAAATGATTCCTAAGGGTTTAGGAAATGTTTTTAAAGAAGAATTTTAAGTTTTTAGCGAAAATTTTATTTTCTTAATTTTTTTAATTATTTTAATCCGAAATTTAATTAGGTGATTATTAAATATTGTTTACGATTAAATCTAGAATAAAGATTTGAGGGAATTTAAGAATTTAGGGTTTCCAAAATTTAGGCATTTTATTAATTCCGAAAATAGAAATAAATTATGTTAATTATTGGATATGATCATGATGTATGCTTAGTTAGATTGTAAATGTCTTTTAGGTGTGGATTAAGGTGAAGGCAAGTGATTGACGGCGTCGTACAACGTTGTAATATTTATTCACTGCTTGCAAGGTAGGTGATTTGCATTTAAATTGAATTTATGAAATGTTGTTTAAATAATTCTGCACTTTTAAAATTGTTGCAAATTTATATTCCTGATCTTCTTTATTATGACTGATAGTTCTTCAATCTTTGTTTAATTCATGTTACGTTATTTTAAACTGTTCAAATTAAGCAAAGGATAAGATATGCAAATTTTTCTTTTAACTGATAACTTAGAGAAAATCATATGAGACATTGACAAATTTTCAAACCCCCCTTTTATGAAAGTATTATATTGTGCATGTTGATCCGGAAGTGTCAAAAATGGTAAAGGTGGCTTGTAGAGCCAATGATAAAGGTGGCTCGTAGAGCCAATGTTAAATGAGGCTCGTAGAGCCTATGGTAAAGGAAATGGCCAAACAATTGACTGTGTACCTGATCAGTACAAAATCAGGCACTTCCGATACGGGTGATTTATATTTTATGACTATGAAAATTATGTATTTAAGAAAATATGAAATATTTATGGAAAATAAAGTAAAGAATGATATGTAATAAGGAAAAAGTCTAATGAATGATTATTGAAATTGTTTTATACATTCAAGTATCATAGTTTACACTGTTCTTTTATTATTTTCATGCTTAATGACATGTTTAAGAAAGATAAAAGAAAATATTTTATAAATTTGAGATAAATGTTTTTCACCTGCTGAGCGTTGTCTCATTCCTATTTTTGGAAATATTTTCAGGAGATAACTGATGGCTGCTCGACGACCTTATACGTACCGTCGTAGGGGACATCTGGATGAAAGGTTCCATTTTATGTTTTAAGTTTGACTCTCTGAATTTGTTTCTTAGTGGCTCTTTCTTTTAATGTTGGATGATATTTTGTAAACTGAGTTTAAATTTATAATGAATTTGATTATGTTTTATATGATCTTCCGTACGATCGTCTGTTCCTGCCCCGTTATCGACGGGCTAGCCGGGCCGGATCGTGAAAAGAGTGGTATCAGAGCAAATATTTAATAATGATCAATGAAAGAGCCTATAGGATGATTGATTGAGTCTTAGAAAGTGTAAAAAGTGTAATTTTATGATTATTTGTGACTTATGATTGATGTGTTTTATCTCAGGGGTAGGGATCCTGAGCAGAATGCCACTGATGGTATTAATATGGAGGAAGAGAGGGAGCTACCAGAAGTAGCTGAATCTCAGAGGATCAATAGTATGAAGTCATTCACTCAGATGATGGAAGCGATGACTCAGATGATTAGGACTTCCCAAAATCAGGCCAGTGGCAGTGGAAGTGGAGGTCGACCTATGGATAAGAGCCTGAAGCTGTTTCAAGATATGAAGCCTCCACTGTTCGCATGTGGTGGACCTATAGAAGCTGACTGGCTAATGCGGATTGAGAAGATCCTTGAGGGCATGTCTTGCCCAGAGGACAGGAGAGTTACACTGGCTGCTTATGCTTTTGATGGCGAAGCTGAGAGATGGTGGAGGAGTCAGTTAAAAGAAACATTTGGAGGAAGATAAAACAGCCAAGTTTTCTGGAAGGAGTTTGTAAAGGCATTCAGAGACAGGTATGTGCCTGCGATAGCCGGGAGACATATGCAGGATAAGTTCAACAGATTGGTTCATGGAGACCGATCTGTTTCTCAATACGAGGCAGAGTTCACGATGTTATCCAGGTATGCCCCACACCTGATACCCAATACTGAAGAGAAGTGCAACCGTTTTCTAAATGAGTTAATGAACATGATAAGGCAGCCTCTTGTGCCTTTTGGAATTGAGGATTATCCCACTTTGGTGGAAAGAGCTAGAAGGATTGAGATGGACATACTGGCAACTCAGAAGATGATGAATTTTCAGAAGAGAAAGATGGAGGGCGGGTCAAAACCTTCCCAAATGGCACAGTCTTCTCAGTCAGGGGTTTCTACTTGGAAGAAACCCAGATCCAGTAGTTCTGACAGTAGTGCTTCAACTGCTATCTTGTGCAGTAAGTGTGGTAGAACGCATAAGAGAGTGTCTCTCAGGCACTAATACTTGTTACTGGTGCCATCAGCCTAGGCACATGGTGAAGTCTTGTCCTCTTTTGGGACAGAGATCTGCTTCAGAAGTGAGGTCAGGCAACAACACTCAGAGGACAGCTGGTAGACCAAGAGCTGTGGAATCTACAACTTCTGTTCCTTCTCAAGGTCAGACTCGTCAGAATGTTCAGCCTCGAGTCTATGGATTGTCCCAGCAAGAAGCTAAGGGGTCTCCTGATGTGGTTACTGGTACGTAATTAAATTTATTGCAATGAATATTTTTTTTATGAATATGAATGGATAATAAATGAAAATGAAATGAACCAATCAATGAATAATATGTTTTGTAAATGAATATTGCACTTGTTATGTGTAGGGACAATCCTTATGTGTGATAGACCCGTTAGAATCCTGTTTGATACCGGAGCGTCACACTCCTTTATTTCAAAAAAGTTTGTTATATCTGCTAATTTGCTTCCTACATTTATGTTGAAAACTCTATCAGTCCTAATGCCTATTGGAACTCATTTGGAAGCTAAGCAGAGATGTCAAGTGAATTTGAGGGTCTGTGATAAAGATTTGGAAGCGGACCTGATTGTTTTACCTCTATCTGAATTTGATGCAATCTTAGGCATGGATTGGTTATCTTACCATTTCGTGACTATAGATTGTAACAAAAAAGAGGTAAAGTTTTGTATGCCAGGAGAGGAGAAGTTTAAATTTCAAGGGGATAGAGGAGTAACTGCAGTGATTGTGTCGTCCTTGAAGGCATTCAGATGTTAAAGAAAGGTTGTGAAGGCTTCTTGGCCTATGTTAAGGAGGAGAAGAAAGAGAGCTGAAAGACATCCCAATTGTTCAGGAATTTCCAGAGGTGTTTTCTAATGATCTACCTGGTTTACCTCCAAGTATAGAAATAGATTTCTCTATTGAGTTAGTGGCAGGACCTGAACCTGTTGCTAAGGCTCCTTACAGAATGGCAATTAAGGAGCTTAAGGAGTTGAAGGAGCAACTGCAAGAGTTGCTTGAGAAGGGATTCATCAGGCCTAGTACCTCCCCTTGGGGTGCTCCTGTACTGTTTGTGAAGAAGAAGGATGGAAGTCTAAGGCTTTGTATAGATTACAGAGAGCTGAATAAGTTGACAATGAAGAACAAGTATCCTCTTCCAAGGATAGATGATTTGTTTGATCAGTTGGAGGGTGCTTTAGTGTTTTCCAAGATTGATTTGAGATCAGGATATCACAAGCTCAGGATTAGAGAGGAAGACATTTCAAAGACTGCTTTCAGTACCAGATATGGGCATTATGAGTTTGTAGTGATGCCCTTTGGTTTGACAAATGCCCCTGCAGTGTTTATGGATCTCATGAATAGAATCTTCAAGCCTTCTTTAGATCTATTCGTGATAGTATTCATAGATGACATACTTATTTACTCCCCAGATGAAAGGATGCATGCAAATCATTTAAGGTCAGTATTGTATACCTTAAAAGAAAATGACTTATATGTTAAGTTCTCCAAGTGTGAGTTTTGGTTGAAGAGTGTTAAATTTTTGGGGCGGGATGGTGATTGCTGATGGGAGGATATCTATGGATCAGCATAAGGTGCAAGCAATAGCAGACTGACCAAGACCTACTACAGTGACTGAGGTTAGGAGCTTTTTGGGATTGGCAGGCAACTACAGGAGGTTTGTTGAGGGATTTTCACAGATAGCTATGCCACTATCCAGATTGACACAGAAAGCAGTGAAGTTTGATTGGACAGCTCAGTGTGAGGAAGCTTTTCAGAGGTTGAAGCAGTGTTTGATAACTGCTCCAGTGTTGACTATTCCCTCAGGGACAGATGGATTTCAGCTTTACAGTGATGCCTCACATAAAGGGTTCGGTTGTGTACTGATGCAAAATGGGAGAGTCATTGCCTATGCTTCTAGGCAATTGAAGAATCATGAGAGGAATTACCCAACCCATGATCTGGAGTTAGCAGTGGTAGTTTTCGCCTTGAAGATCTGGAGGCATTACTTGTACGGAGTTCGGCGTGAAGTTTTTACTGACCACCAGAGTTTGAAGTATATCTTCACTCAGAAGGAATTAAATCTAAGGCAGAGGAGATGGCTAGAACTCATTAAGGATTATGAGTTAAACATTCAGTACCATCCGGGCAAAATAAATGTGGTTGCTGATGCTTTGAGCAGAAAGAATTCAGGTAGTGCAAACTGGATGATTACACAGCAGCAGGAGTTGATAAGGGATTTGGAGAAGTTGGAGATTTCAGTGATTCAGCCCAGTGATGCAGAAATTATAAGGTTGAATCAGACTACAATTATGTCAACCTTTCCAGAAAGGGTACGATAAGCTTTACCACTTGATGCAGATTTTAAGAAGATACTGGATATGGTTAGTGTGGGTCACATTGAAGATTTTGAACTTGATGGTGAAGGATTGCTTCGATATAAGGGCAGATTGTGCATTCCAGATGTGGATGATTTGAGGAAAGAAGTTCTTCAAGAAGCTCACTACTCCAGTAACACCATTCACCCAGGCAGTAATAAGATGTATCAAGATTTGAAGGAGGTGTTTTAGTGGCCAAGAATGAAGAGAAGTGTAGCAGATACAGTATCCAAATGTATTTCATGTCAGATGGTTAAGGCTGAACATCAGAAGCTAGGAGGATATCTACAGCCCTTACCCATACCAGAGTGGAAATGGGAAGACATTGCTATGGATTTCATGGTTGGTTTACCCAAATCCAGAAGAGGATGTGACACTTTATGGGTGATTATTGATAGGTTGACTAAATCTGCACACTTTATACCTATCAAACAGTCTAATCCTGTTGAAAAATTGGCAAGCTTGTATGTTGATCAGATTGTCAGATTGTATGGAGTACCTAAGACTATAGTGTCAGATCGAGATGGAAGATTTACTTCAAGATTTTGGAAGAAAGTTCAGGAAGCTTTGGGTACCAAACTTACCTTTAGCACAGCTTTCCACCCTCAGACAGATGGGCAGTCAGAAAGAACCATCCAGACTTTAAAAGATTTGCTCAGGTTATGTATTCTGGATTTTGGTGGTAAGTAGGAGGTATATGTGCCTTTGATTGAATTTGCCTACAAAAATAGTTTTCAAGCAAGTATCGGTATGGCTCCATACGAGGCTTTGTATGAGAGAAGGTGTAGGACACCTTTAAATTGGGCTGAGACAGAAGAAAGGAAGATAATTGGTGCTGATTTGGTTGATGATGCTACAGAAAAGATCAGATTGATCAGAGATAGATTAAGAACAGTGCAGGACAGACAAAAGAAATACTATGATGCCAAGCACCGACCAATTGAGTTTGATGTTGGAGAGTTTGTATTTCTCAAAGTAAGTCCAATGAAGGGAGTGAAGAGATTTGGCAAAGTAGGAAAGCTGAGTCCAAGATTTGTAAGTCCTTTTAAGATTTCAGAAAGGATTGGAAAGGTGGCCTACAGGTTGATTCTACCAGCACACATGAGTGGAGTACATAATGTGTTTCATATTTCCTCCTTAAGGAAATATATTTCAGATGAGGCTCAGAGGATTACTACAGATGTGGTAGACATTCAACCTGATTTGACTTTTGTTAATGAACCAGAGAAGATTCTTGACTTTGAGGTTAAGCAGTTGAGGAGTAGAACGATTCCTTTTGTTAAAGTGCTTTGGAAGCACAGTTCTGAGAAGGATGCCACTAGGGAGAAGGAATCAGAAATGAGGGAGATCTACCCTCACCTATTTGACTAAAGTATGTTTTTCTAAGCTTGTCTTAAATTTCGAGGACGAAATTTTTATAAGGGCGGGAGAATTGTAAAACCCGCAAAATACTATTTTAGGCTTCGCACGCTTTTTAAAGCGCCGTGACGAATTTTAAAGTAAGATTTTCAATGTTAACAGAATTTAACGAAAATAATTTTAGAAAATCCTACGCGAAATTCTGATCATTTTGATATAAATAACCCTTACCTAATTTAGCATATTTTAGGAGTTAAAATTAATCGAAGTTTCATAATGACGATTTTACGCCTAACCGTTTTATATGACAAATTTACTTAAGTGAGGGTATTAAGGTCATTTGGCTTCCCCTTTCTCCCTAAATAAGTGATGTAGACAAAGGGGGGTCAACACAAGTCCAAAATAATTCAGATTTTGGCTTCCCTTGAGTCTAGTAGTTCATCATATTTGAGCTAAACTTTTAGTTCATTTATGAGCTGAACTTTAATTCATTTATTGAACTAAGGGTTAGCTCATTATGAGCTAACAATTTTAGTTCATATTTATCTTTATTTAAATGCACTTTTATTATAATTTTTAATATATTAAAAGTTGTCTCTTGGATTTCCAAAATATGGCTTTTGGGAATCCAAGATTGTTGTTTAGTCTTCCCATGTGTGGCTCCTTGAATTCCACCATGGGAAGTTGAATTTTGTGCTTTACCTCTTAGGATCTCACGGCTGGCTCCTTGTTCCGTGTCCGCCCCTTGTTTCCCGTGGCCGTGGCTCTCGGTCCATGCGGTTCCCTTCGTCTCCCGTGGCTGTCTCCTTGGATCCTGGTTTGGGTGTAAACCGAGAGCTTTGGGGGGAGATTTCTATGCTTTTTAATGCTTTGAATTATGTGTTAATTTAATGTTTGTGTCCTTTTGTATTCCCCTTTCATACCTATAAATATTGGGGGTTATGTATTGTTTGAAATAGTTGAATGAAATTTAATTTTTGGAAAAATCAGTTAACCTGCAGGTTGCTCGGAAATCCTGCGGGCTCTTTCCAACCTTCTTTTCTGATCCCCTCCGGAAATCCTGCGGGCTCTTTCCAACCTTTCTTCTCGGGCTTCTAATCTCTTTCGTCTTTCCGCAAGTGCCACTCCACCTGTATCCTTCTTCTCTAAGTGCAGCAACTTTAGGGTGTCGTCTTTTAATTTTAAGTTTGCAAGTCGTCGTCATTGTAATTTCATCTTTTTATTTTATTTGAAATGTAAGAGTTTGTTCTTCCGTTTTCTCGTCCTTAGTCGTTTTCGTCCGTACAAGTCCGCCTCTGTTTTTGTTAAGCAAAAAACATAGGCTCCACAATATTTTTTGCTTGCATCAATAAGCAAACCAAAACCCTCCTCTCCATTTCACGCGTGAACCAAGCGGAACGAAGAGAGGAGCGATGGGCTAGGTGCGGACGGCGGGTTCCGCGAGGGCTTTCCAGCGAAACTTTTAGGTCAAATCGAAGAGGACGACGAGAGGAACACTCAGGTACGATTATTTTAGAATGAAACTTCGTAAATCAAAAGTTATTTGAGATCGAAATTCTAGGATTTTTCCTAAAAATTATTTTTATCCCAAAACCTCTTTTAGAAACCTTTAAGAAATGATTATTTTAGTAATGAAAACGAAGAGATTTAAGTGAATTTTTGGAGATTTAAATATTAGGGTTTTTGACGAAAACTTTAATTCCTTCAAAATGTTTTTACAAAAATGATTCCTAAGGGTTTAGGAAATGTTTTTAAAGAAGAATTTTAAGTTTTTAGCAAAAATTTCATTTTCTTAATTTTCGTGATTATTTTAATCCAAAAATTAATTAGGTGATTATTAAATATTGTTTAGAATTAAATCTAGAATAAAGATTTGAGGGAATTTAAGAATTTAGGGTTTCCAAAATTTAGGCATTTTATTAATTCCGAAAATAGAAATAAATTATGTTAATTATTGGATATGATCATGATGTATGCTTAGTTAGATTGCAAATGTCATTTAGGTGTGGATTAAGGTGAAGGCAAGTGATTGACGGCGTCGTATAACGTTGTGGTATTTATTCACTGCTTGCAAGGTAGGTGATTTGCATTTAAATTGAATTTATGAAATGTTGTTTAAATAATTCTGCACTTTTAAAATTGTTACAAATTTATATTCCTGATCTTCTTTATTATGACTGATAGTTCTTCAATCTTTGTTTAATTCATGTTACGTTATTTTAAACTGTTCAAATTAAGCAAAGGATAAGATATGCAAATTTTTCTTTTAACTAATAACTTAGAAAAAATCATATGAGATATTGATAAATTTTCAAACCCCCCTTTTATGAAAGTATTATATTAAAGTGCATGTGCATGTTGATCCGGAAATGTCAAAAATGGTAAAGGTGGCACGTAGAGCCAATGGTAAAGGTGGCTCGTAGAGCCAATGTTAAAGGAGGCTCGTAGAGCCTATGGTAAAGAAAATGGCCAAACAATTAACTGCGTACCTGATCAGTACAAAATCAAGCACTTCCGGAACAGGTGATTTATATTTAATGACTATGAAAATTATGTATTTAAGGAAATATGAAATATTTATGGAAAAGAAAGTAAATAATGATATGTAATAAGGAAAAAGTCTAATGAATGATTATTGAAATTGTTTTATACATTCAAGTATCAATGTTTACACTATTCTTTTATTATTTTCATGCTTAATGACATGTTTAAGAAAGATAAAAGAAAATATTTTATAAATTTGAAATAAATGTTTTTCACTTGTTGAGCGTTGTCTCATTCCTATTTTTGAAAATATTTTCAGGAGATAACTGATGGCTGCTCGGCGACCTTATACGTATCGTTGTAGAGGACCTCTAGATGAAAGGTTCCATTTTATGTTTTAAGTTTGAGTTTTTGAGTTAGTTTCTGTAGTTCGTGAGTTTGAAGTTCATGAAATGTTGAGAGTTTATGAAATGTAATTGATGTTTAAAAAGTTTTTAAAAGTTGTGTGACAGAAGAACAATTTGATGTTTCTTAGTGGCTCTTTCTTTTAATGTTGGATGATATTTTGTAAACTGGGTTTAAATTTATAATGAATTTGATTATGTTTTATATGATCTTCCGTACGATCGTTTGTTCCCGCCCCGTTATCGACGGGCCAGCCGGGCCGAGTCGTGAGATTACTTTCGTCGCCAACGATTTCCTGTTGGTACTTTTAGAAAGTTAAGCAGAAAGAAATTTAGCCCTTTTCGTGTGCTTCGAAAATTAGGCACTAATGCCTACTTGCTGGATCTACCTATTATTGTTGGCACTTATCCTGTTTTTAATGTTTTTTACATGTCTTTATATGAAGGAAATTATGATGATTCTATAGACATTGAAACTTTGTCACTCTCTACTCCTTTGGCAAAATCTGAAGATCAGATTGAAGATGTTGTTGATATGAGAGTCACTAAAATGAGACATGGTGAACATAATAGGTTTTTGGTCAAATGGAGCAATCGACCATTAACTGAATGCATCTGGATTGATGTTGTTGATCTAAAAAATCGAAATTTGAAGCTTTATGAAAGAGTTGCTAAAGCCTTCTCATCAGGAGATGAGAATTTCCCACTAGGGGGGAATTGATGCTATCAAATATTCTGTATTTTTATTTTATATTGAACATTAGTATGTTAATGTAGTTTTTATGTTTTCTTTCTTTTTTTAACTATCCAATGATGGAAGGCATCCAATGATCATGGTAGGTTGTGTTGGGGCTTGGTAAACCTTTGGTTTGCTAGCTTGATTGGTCATTGGCTGCTGCTGGTTCTCGGGTTGGGTTATGGTTCACGGTTTTGGGCTTATGGTGATGGTTCATTGGAGTTGAGCTTAATTTCTAAGTTGCTAGCTCATTAATGAAGAGCTGAAGTTTAGTTCGTTCATTGGGAGAACTACATAGCTCATTAATGTTCTAAGGTAAGCTCATAAGTTGGATTCATTATTGTAGTGGTCTTGTCCCTTCTCCTCCCCTTTTCTTCTTAAATTATGTGTTGTTCCATGGGATTCTGTGGCTGGCTTTTCGGTTGGCTGTGCTGGGTGGTTTTCCTGTGCCTTGGTGCCTCGGTTCCGTGTGGGCCTCCTTGGTTCTTGTGGCTGCTTCTTTGGGTTCCGCCTAGGCTATTTTCCCGTGGCTGTTTGGGTGTTTTTCCGTTGCTTTGGTGCTTTGTTTCCTGTGTAGAATTGGGGAATATTATGAGGTGGCTGTTTGATTTTCATTTCTCTCATTTAATTAAGAATATGAGGGTTTTTTGGGATGTTTGGTTTCTCCTCTCTTGTCTATAAATATGAGATGTTTTGAGAGGGAATGGGAGTTGAATATTGAGAGCAATTTGCTATAAACCTGCGGGTTCTTCTTAAAAAATCTTGAGAGCTTGTTCCATTCTCCTTCTCCTCTAGGAAAGCTTGCGAGCTTCTCCTCTTTCTTCTCGGCTTCTTACCTCTTTGGTCTCTACGCAAGTTCCACTCCATTTGTATCCTTGTTCTTGAGCTTTGGTATTGTTTGTTGGCTAATTAGGGAGCATTTGCTGGAGGAGTTTGGATTGGACGGTTGGACGATCTTGCTGTGGTGGACCATCGGTTTGCTAGCCCTAAGCACTTATTTTACTTAACTTACATTTCGATGCATGTGAGGAACCCGCTCTGACGGTTGTCTGAGAATAGCATTTTTTATTTTTCTTTGTTTCTTTTTACTTATCTTCTAGTTTTTTCGTCGGATTTTGGATGTTATAGATGATTGCTACTATTTGAATCGAGTCTGGTTACGTTCTGCCCATTGTTCTCCTTATTTTGGCTTTTCTAACTAGTGTGCTTACATCAAGAACAAATTGGATAACTGCACAATGTGGATTTAGACAGGGATGTCCATTATCCCCTAGACTATTTATAATGTGCTCTAAGTTATTGCCCAAGGCTCTACAAGCAAAGAGCAATAAGCTCGGAATTAAATTAGCTACAAATGTAAAGAAAATTACCCATTTACTCTATGTGGACAACGTACTAGTTGTTGTGGAGGCTAATAGAAAGAATATTGTCATTTTGAAGCAAACCTTTAATGACTATTGCGGATGGACAAGACAAAAAATCAACTCACAGAAATCATTGGTTCTATTTGGCAAAAAGGTTCCGAGAAGAATGAGGAAAAGAATTAAAACACTAATGGGAATAATTGAAGTTAAAGAGTTCAATTATTTGGGAATAAAATTGGCATTAAGGAGTATGAAAGCTATTGATTATAACCTTGTATAGAAAAAGCTATGGAAAGATTGAACTCTTGGGGTACTTGGTGGATTTCTCTAGCAGGAAGAATAATGTTAATAAAAACGGCATTCTCATCAATCATTTCATATTTAACAACACACTCTCTTATCCCAAGAAGAATTTTCATGACAATTGATCGCTTGTGTAGAAGCCTTTTGTGGCATAAGGAGAAAGGAAAACAGGGGATGCACCACTTAGCGTGGCCGACATTATGCTTGACAACCAATTCAGGAGGATTTAGAATTCAAGGAGCAGCTAAAAGACAAGGCCCATTGAGAGCAAGATTAGCCTAGAACTTCATACAAAAGCGGAATTTATTATTGAGCAGAATTCTGGAAAAAGGTATGGCAATTGCATTTGGAAAGAAGGAATAAAAAGGAATGCTTCTCCTCCTTGGCGCATCATTAACGAAGGTGCAAACTATACAAAGCCAATTACAAGATGGAATATTAAATCATGTGAGAATATTGACATATTAAAAGATCCATGGTTACTGGACAGAAATCTGGAGAAATGGCCGTCCACAAGTAATGCAAATGAGCTATGCGGTAAAAAAATGTTTCTTTTCTAATAAATGCTGATGGATCATGGGACAAGGAGAGTGGAAAATTATTTCTCTGAAGAAATGGGAGAGTTGATTCTTCAAATACCTATTGGAAACGAAACAGGGGAAGATAGTATTGAATTAAAAAACAGTGATACATGTAGATCTATTTGTTCACTGTCATATGAAGCAAATTGCAAAAATCAAGAAGGAGAATGGAGTAATGTAAAATGGATGAAGAAGCTACAAATATCCCAAAGAGAATTCCTGTTTTGGTGGAGATTGTTGAATGATGCATTACCAACCAATGTATGGCTTAATCAAAGAAAATTATATTCCAGAAATGAATGTCCTCGAGGCTGCCAAATTACTAAAGATACAGAACATATCATAACAGGCTGTGCCAAATTATTGGAATTATTGAATATTCTAATGAAGTGGGGAATTAATGTTCCGATGTTCCAAAACCAATCTCAATGTGTTGTTGAACTACATAATTCAGGAAAAAGTAATGCCGGTCTAGCTAAATTATATGCAGTGGCTGTTTACCACAATTGGAAAGTTCGAAACAGGGCAAAGCTTGGAAAGACAGTAACGTCATCATCTTTTATAGCAGAAAAAATTTTATCGAGTTCTTGTTCCTTACATTCAATCCCAACCGAAAAGAACTAGGACTCCAATCAGCAAATGTTGTCTAAAGCTTGGTGTCCCCCACTTGAAGGTTGGATTAAGTTGAATGTAGATGCATCGGTTCTGCAATCTAATATGGCAGGATAGGCAGGAGTCCTAAGAGATCATAAAGGAAGAGTAATGTGTGTTTATGGCAAAAAACTCATTCATTGGAATGTGGCTTGTCTTGAATTAAAAGAAATACTTCAGTTCCGAAATGTCATTCAAGATTGGATGATTGCAAATAGAGGAATAATCATAGAAAGAGATAATGTGAATATCATGAAAAAGCTCCAAAGAATTACAAAGATGAAATCAGAGAATAAGCATCCTCAAAGGATGAAACTTTCTTTTCTTGAAGTTTTTAATAACATTGTTTTTAATTTTAATCATAGAAGGAGATAATGTGAATATCAGAGATAAGGTGACTTTTATTGGGACACTTTTTTAGACATGGAACTTCCATCAAGCTTTGTTGACTTGATTAGGAAGGACTGTGACAGATTTATTTTTCTTAAGTAGCCTGTAATAGTTTATTTTTTATTGGTATTTAATGCAAGTTTGCATCCTTTATTCAAAAAAAATAAGTTAAATAGACAAGGCTCTAGGAGACAGAACGATCTTCTTCATCTCTCTCGTGACTACAAGCATCAAAACTGACAAAACCCTCAGACATCTTCATCTTCTTCTTCGTCTTCCCCTCACACCAAGCAATGAAATGACCCTATCGTCTCCCCCAACCTCTTCACCTTCTCGAGCACGACTCCAAGCGACAAAACCAAAGTTCATTTGTCCTGCTTTACAACTCCAAATGACTAAATTGGTCCCTTTCATCTTCTTCTTCGTACACTTTATCTTCTCGTGAAGGTGTCTACGAGGTTAATTCGAATGAAGTCATAACTACCGACTGTAATAACCACCTTTTATTTAGTTTAGACAAGATCGGTTCAACCCATATATTCCCAATCCGGTCCCAGCATCGCCACCTCATGCTACTCACACGCTCAATCAGGGCGATCGAGTGAGAGACAGAGAGAAAGACGAGTTATGAGAGAGAGAAAGAGATCACGCTAGGAGAGGCAGCGATTGAGCATGCGAGCAAGAAATCAAGGGGTGGTGATCGATGTTGGCCTCCAATGGCACACGACGTCAGTGGTTGAGGTCAACTGCTTAACAGTTTGATGGCTTTCGCAAGGTCGATGAAGAACAAGTTAATGGAGACAATAATGTAAGGAAGTATTGACACTTTTTCCCCTCATTTTAGTTATTCTTTTACAACCATCTTCTTCATCCATTTAATTTAGACAAACCATAACACTAAACTTGCCCTGTGTGTTTATAGTTGCTCCTAGATGTATATATGCTAGTTGTTTCTATAAATAAGCGCAATTCTTGATAGGCCCATGAGAGGATATTATGCACAAATTAAATTTTATGTTATGAGATTTTGGTTAAAAGATTAAATAGAAATATTTGGGCCATTTGACTCATGTCATCTTTGTTGTTATATTCACTTAATCATATAGGTATAATATTAACTTACTAACTATAACATTCAAATCCATAACCTAGAAGAGTTTACTATATGGTAATGATTATACATATATACATTTAAATTAATTCTACTGTTCTGATTAGTAGTAGTTTATATTAGGGGAATCAAATTTTCATAGTTTAGAAGAAGCTATTTTATGTATTCATGAAATTTGGTTGAATAAACACACACACACACACATATATATATATATATTAGAGTTAATATTTAAACAAATAATTGTGGAATTGATTCTTAAAGACCTATCAAATATTTCGTTTAAGTCGTAGAAAAAGATATTAAATAAAGCATTCAAGTTTGATATTAATTACGATTAATAAATTAGGGAGCATGATAGAATCATTGATTTCTTAAAAAAAAAAAATTAATTGATTGCTGATATTATTTAATATGTTGATGTGAGATGTATTGAATATACGTTTATTTGGATTTTGTGGTGTACCATGTGTTGTCATGAGAGAAGCAGCATCATGATCAAAATATTTGGTTGCTTATGATTCATGTTTAGTAGGTGACTCTTTACTAAGTAAGGGATAAATGTACTTTCCACTGTTAGGGGCACATACCTTGTTGCTTATTGTATGTTCTAATTATTGATAATATATACTATAATATGCTTATTCATTCATAGCATTTCAATTGATCTTTTTGACACGGTCTGATAATTAGCTTTTCATGTTAATTATTGCTCAAATTCTTAAATAGTTTATATATTTTATTATGATTTTTATAAATGACTATTTTCCATACAAATCATGAGTTATGTAATATATATACTGTCTTAGTTGTGCTACAACATTTAATAAGAGCTATTAATGCAATACATAATATATAATATATGCGTGCGTGTGATACATGTAAGGTTGACATTTAAACCTTTTTTGATATTGGCTAGCAAGATTGACAGGTCCACAGTACGATGAATCTATAAGAAATTATTTGTTCTCTTTGGGATTAGTGTCTACCTTTCCAAGCAGGGTATTATAGTAAAATGACTATAAAAGAATATGCATTGATATAAAGAGAAAAAATAATAAATGACTATGGAGTCATTGGTGAATGTATAAATACAACATGTTTGTAAGTAAATATTTTCGCATTTTAATATAATGATTTTTAGTTGGCATGAATATTTTTTATGAACTTTGCTACATAAAAACTCTATTAAATGATTTATAAATTCAAAAATCTCATTTTTTTATATGTTGTTTGCTACTATTATTGTTCACTTTATTTATTTTCACTCATGACCTTTTCTTTGCTCATATTTATGTCTATGACTTATCGTTTATGTTTTACTCGATGGGATTTTACCTACTAAATTTGTTTTTGCAAACTCACACATATCCTTCATGATTTTAGGTTAATAGCCATGCAGTTCTAAAGGAGTTTTTAGGTTCATACTTCAAGTTTATTTTTTAAAGATATTTAAGGTTAGAGTTATTTAATTGATTTAATAGTATAGAGGCAATTCTTTTATATTTTGGTGGGATATTTAGAATGTATTTGTGTTTAGATTCTTTGATGATTTTATTAGTGGGCACAAGTTGTTGAAATCATATATTTCCACTTATCTGAATTTTTTTAGCTCGCACCCTCCCCTTTGAGTTCCTGTAATTTTTCTCAGGCCTGATGGCAGAGTGTGACAAAGTGGTATCAGAGCTTTAGGTTTGATCTTCTAGGCTTAGTCTTCGAAGGGATTTTCTATGAGTAGGATTTTGACATTTCATCAACATTAGCATTACTATGGAGGTGTCGATAATAATGAATGAGAAATTAGGGATTCAATATTTGTCAACTCTCAGTGTTGAATGGTGGATATTTAAATGGATGAATGCTTTTTTTTATTAATGTATTATGCGTTGAAGACATCTATGCCAACTCAATTTAATGATATGATAAATTTTGGAGGATTCATGTTTGAGACTTTATGAAATTCAAGATTTATAACTAGGGATGCAATCTTTGTATACTAGAAATTTTAAATGCATTCAGTTTTCTTTGGATTTAAAAATCATTAGATACAGAACAATTAAATAAATAAGTTGAAGTAAAGATGAATATAACTTAATGTTTACATGAGGTAAGATCATATACATGTGTCCCACGTTAATTAGTAAGAGATATGGTAAACTTAGGGAGATTGCACTCATACAACTTACTTGTTCTTGCATAGCATCAGTGAATGATAGCATTATAAAATATGTGACGTTTAGGAAGAGATGTATCTCTCATATTATAAATTGGTTCATCTAAAATTAGATTAATCATATATGTTATCAATCTAATTAATTGATTGAAACACAACTTAAAATTATTTTTGTTTATTATGGTATTGTGTTGTAAGTACATATTTAATTAATAATAGTAATATGAGTGGTATGTATATCATATGGTCCTAATGGTTTGTTTATGACCAAGCATGGAACTTGTGCACCATTTCATACAAGGAGGCTCTATCCATATTTAATAATTAATGCACATGCCATACTGCATTAATATTGTAACTAAAAGAAATTTAATTATGCTAAACTAGATATTATGATAATAGTATATTGTATTGTAATAGCTGATGCCTTAAAGATGCTTTCTTATTAGACTATCAAGTGTAATAGTATAGTGAGCTTATATGTAATATTTGTAATGGTTGATTTCTTTCCTGATGTGTTTGTAGTGATGTATTGCATATTTCCAAGCATTATTTAATAAGGGATAAAATTGGTGTATTGATGCAAAGTTGTTCTCTTTACTAGTATTGCTATGTTATTTGATACTCATGAGTTTATTTAATTAGAGAAGTGTTAGTTTTCTTTCTATAGTCGGCTTAGAATTAAGTATGAGTTGATCATACGGTTGTAAGGTGGTGTGTAGTGAGCATGTGACAACATTTTAATTGGGCTTGTGGTCATTTCACATAGTATGATGTTTGTAATGATTTCTTAAGTTTGATATTTTATGTTTAGGATTATCAAAGATTACTGTAGTGCTAAGACTACCATACCCTTCATTGTTCGATGATGTCATGGACATTGGGGATGTTAGCTCTTAGGGTAATGGAGTTCTTATAGTGATCTTTCCCTATGGAATAATGTGATGTACTATTTGAATTAATTTGATTTGATATGAGGTAAGCATGTGCATAACTTATTATATTTTAGCTCTCTTTGTTTGAATGATTAGGTTTGGCTAACTACTAGTCTATAATGACTGTTATGATTGTTAATGGAAGTGGAGTTTGTTTGATAAGCTTTCTTTATCTTATGTAGCTATAATGATCAAAGTGTAACATTGAGTTTGTTATATTGCAATGTTATGTTTGTGTAGGGTGTAAGAAGAGACACGGTTGTATTGATTCATTTTAAATTTGAGATTTGTAGGCTAGGTGATGTATTTATCATCCTGTGATCTTGGAATTTATGATTACTCGTTGAATAAAATAATTTTTTTTCTCATGATTTGTTTGTTTAAGTATGTGAAGGTCATGTAAAATCCTACTTTTCTATGGGTTGGTGCATGAATGAATGATTGTGCTAAGCGGGACTTTTCTTTAAGCCTCACTAAATGTTCGCTAATTGTGATGATTCTCGTCCTGTAATGTACTTTTGATATGATATTTGGAATTTGAAACCAAAGTGTCTTAGATTATATACCTCATTTTAATTGCTCTTTTTGATGATTCGTTGCTGATAGATTCTTGAACTCAAATGATATTTGTGTTACATTTAAATTTATGTCTAAATGTTTTTAAGAATAATATAGTGAAATGATCTAAATTTCAAGGACGACATTCTCTTAGGGTGTGAAAAATATAATAACCATGTTTTATTTTGTTTGGACTTGACCGGTTAAACCCATATATTCCCAATCTGATCCCAGCATCACCTCCCCATGATACTCACACTTGAAGTCCGGGGGTCAAGTGCAAGAAAGATAAAGACAAGTTGCAAGAGTGATCACGCGAGGAGAGGCAGCGATTGAGCATACGAGCGGGAAATCAATTGTGGGGGGGTGATCGACGTTGGCCTCCAATGGCAAGCAACGTGAGCGGTCGTGGTCAACTACATCACAGTTCGATGGCTTGGCCAAATTGATAAATTAGATGGCTTTTGCAAGGTCGATAAAGAAGTTAATGGAGACAATAATGTATGAAAGTTTTGACTCTTTCTTCCCCTCATTTTAGATCTTCTTTCACCATCATCTTCCTCATCCATTTATTTTCAACAAACCCTAACACTAAACTTATACTATGAGTTTATAGTTGCTTTTAGGTGTATATAGGCTAGTTGTTTCTACAAATAAGTGCAATTCTTGATGGGCACTAAAGAGGAAATTATGCACAAATTAAATTTTATGATATGAGATTTTTTTAAAAGATTAAATAAAGATATTTGGCTGACTCATATCATTTTTGTTGTTAAATTCATTTAATCAACAACAACATCAATCATTTAACCACTATGTGGGATCAGCTACATGAATAATTTTTCTCCATTGTGCCCTGTTAAAAGTTAAATTCTCACTTAACCCAGTTATATTCATTTAATCATATAAATTTAATATTAACTTATTGAGTGTAACATTCAAATCTATAACCTAGAAGAGTTTATATATATATATATATATATATATATATATATATATATTCTACAGTTGTGATTAGTAATAGTTTATATTAGGGGAATTAAATTTTCATTGCTTAGGAGAAGCTATTTTATATATTGTTGCATAAATATGTATATATATTTTAGAGTTAATATTTAAAAAAAATATTTCTGAGAATTGATTCTTAAGGAGCTATCAAATATTTCATTAAGTCGAAGAGAAAGATATTTATATGAAAGATATTAAATAAAGCATTAATATTTGAGATTAATTATGACGAATAAATTAGGGTGCACGAAAGAATAATTGATTTCTTTAAAAAAATACTTTTAATTGATTGTTGTTATTGCTTAATATTTTAATGTGTGATGTATTGAATATATATATATATATATATATATATATATATATATATATATATATATATATATATATATATATATATATATATATATATATATATATATATATATATATATATATATATATTTGAATTTTTGTGGATTTAGGATTTGTGGTGTACCATGCATTAGCATGAGAGGACCAGCATCATGATCAGAATATCTGGCTGCTTATGATTCATATTTGGTAGATGACTCTTTACTAAGTAAGGGATAAATGTATTCTCCCTTGTCAAGGGCACATACCTTGCTACTTATTGTATGTTATAATTATTGATAATATATAGTAAAACGTGCTTATTCATTCAAAGCATTTCAATTGATCATTTTGACATGATCTGATAATTAACTTTGTCATGTTAATTATTGCACAAATTCTTAAATAGTTTATATATTTTATTCTGATTTTTGTGAATAACTATTTTGCATACAAATCATGAGTTATGTAATATATATAATTGGGTTTAGTTGTGTTACAACATTTATTAAGAGCTATTAATGCAGTACAAAATACATAATATACGCTTGTGCGTGTAATGCATGTAAGGTTGACATTTGAACCTTTTAGATATTGCTAATCTGACCGACGGGTCTATAGAGTGACAACTTTATAAGAAATCATTAGATTTTCTTGAGATTGGTGTCTACCTTTTTTGGCATAGTATTATAGTAAACGACTATAAATGAATATGCATTGATATAAAGAAAAAAATAATAAATGACTATGGAGTCATTGGTGAATGTATAAATACCGCATGTTTGTAAGTAAATATTTTCTCATTTTAATGCAATGATTATTAATTGGCATGAATGATTTTTATGAACTTTGCTATGTAAAAACGTTATTAAATGATTTATACATTCAAAAATCTCATCTTTTATACCGCTTGCAACTATTATGGTTCACTTTATTTATTTTTCAATAGTGACCTTTTCTTTGCTCATATTTATGTCAATGTCTTACCGTTTAAATTTTATCAGTGGGGTTAACCTACAGAGTTTATTTCTTGCAAACTCACACTTATTACTTCATGATTTCAGGTTAATAGCCATGCAGCTTCTAGAGAAGTTTTTAGGTTCATACTTCAGATTTGTCTTCGAAAGATATTTAAGGTTAGAGTTATTTAATTGATTTAATAGCATAGATGGAATTCATTTATATTTTTGGGGATATTTAGAATACATTTGGGTTTAGATTCTCTGATGATTTTATTGATGGACGCAAGTTGTTGAAATCATATATTTCCACTGATTTGAAATTTATTTGAATTTTTTTTCAGCTCACACCCTCCATTTGGGTTCCTGTAATTTTTCCCAAGCCTGATCGGTTTTGGTATTACAGCTGTCAAACTAGAGGCTGTTAATAATTGCAAAACAAGACCCGGAGCTTTTAATCAAGCACAACAACATTTGATGTCAGATATCTTTTGCTAGATGTTCACTACAAGTTCCCCTCTATAAAAACGTAAACCAACTGATATTAACAAATGTTTGATTAATAGGCAAATAATCTGAAAAGAAAAATATGATAATGTGAATAACATCGACTTACCATGCAAATGAAATTCCACACTTCCATTCGGAACTAGTTCATATACTAGACACCGGATATAGTCCTCTGTGCATATGCCAATCAACTTAACCAAATTTCTATGGTGCAAGCGACAAAGCATCTCAACCTCTGCAAGGAATTCACGATTGCCATGCTGATCATATCTTTTCAGAACCTTCACAGCAACTGATGTTCCATCTAAGAGAGTGCCTTCATAGACACGCCCAAAACCACCTTCGCCAATGATTCTTGAAGCATCAAATTTGTTTGTAGCCTTTTCTATCTCAGCTATATTGAATGTTTTGGCAAATCCAACATGTGGTATAATGCTGGAGGTGAGTGTTGCTAACTCGGAAAATGATTTCATTTTAGATATAGTTGATGTAATTCCTGCAAATATCGTGTTGTAATATAAGATATTAGTAAATAACAAAAAAGGAAACTCACTAGTTGAAAGAATGGCACGAAATGCTACTCCATGAATACTTTGTTAGCTTCTCCTTATAACCATACAGAACACAAATTGGTATCTTCTAAACTTCCAGTAATAAGATGATTAACTTTTACCACCACATATCATGTACAAAATATACAAAGTCTGCTGCATGCTGGAAATCTTGCATACATAGAGATAATTTAATTTTTAAGTTTGTAAGAAGATCCAGCACACAGAAGAAACAAGATTGTTTACTTGGTAAACCAAAATAGGAGAACTTACTCAATTGAAACGATGCCACTAATATGATTCAAGAATTACAAAGGGTCCCGTCCCCCATAATTGGAAAAGAAGTTAATACAATATAAGAAAATCGAAATCATGAGAGATGTCTCTCGTGATCGTAAGTAGGAGTCTGATAAGAAACATTTGTAGATCTCAAGTATTTCCTATCAATCTTCGGAAAACAGTAAGAATTATCCACAAAAATCAACACAAACCCACGAAACAATAGATAATTTGTATTATTTGATGAAAGGGAAACAGAAAATACTAAGATACAATTGTTCCTATCGAATCTCTCTCCCAAATCTTTAGATGCCACTAGAGCCCAAATAAACTAAGAAATCTAAAATTTCAGCCAAATTCAATATGCCCTAACCCTAGGAAAACAAACTATTTAATGCATACAAATCAAAAGGAAATCCCTAAACAATCCCTACACTCAAATTTCACTTCTAACTCCCTCAAAAATCCTTCCTAAGCAGCTCACGCATGCTCGAGCATGCATTCGGCGAGTACAGGAGGCAGACATTTCCGCCTCTGTTCGTGTAAGCCGGTCCCATCGAGCCGGCTGGACCGGTCTACCAATAATCCCCTCCCAAATATCCACCTTGTCCGCAATGTGGAAAGATGACACCCTCCTCCATTCCTTCTTCATTACAAACGGTAAGAACCTGAAGAATTCGGTCCTTACACCTGTGTCCAGGCGTATACCTCTTGTCACATCTAAAATAGAGCCCCTTCGCCCTTTTCTCCAATAATTTCATCTCTATGAGCTTCTTGAAGTTGTCCCCAAGTCGTCCTCCATCAGTATTTTCTTTCGAAGTCCCCCGAAGAGTATCCGGTATTGGCTCCTTGGATTTCAATAAGGTGGTGGTCATCCTGTACAGGCCTCCTGAGTTTCTGTCTCCTGTCTCTCTCTCCAAGTGCCTATGATCTTCTACCAATTGAGCTAGCTCCATATCCTCTCCCAAGTCATGAGACCTCATTACTCCAACTGCTGCCCGGATCTCTAGTGTTAATCCCTTCATGAAGTTCCCCTCTAGCACTATCTCAGAAAGGCGGTCCAATCGGCTAGCAAGGTACTCGAACCTCTCCCGATACTCTATCACTGAACCATCCTGTGTCAAGGTGAAGAACTACTCGTAGAAGTCTCCTCCCATGCCAGTTCAGAAACGTTCTATCAAACAATCCTTGAACTCCCTATAACTCTGTATGGGTCATCCCATGTCCCTCCATTGGAACCAAGCCAAAGCCTTCCCTTCAAAATATAGACCTGCTGTCATCAGTCTCTCCTCCTCCGTCGACCCATTGACGGCGAAATATCTTTCAACCTTATAGATCCACTCATGCACATCATCCCCCTCAAAGATTGACATCTTCAATTTCCTAGCCCTCGGATCGCCTCTGTTCCCTCAATTCTCTCCATAATTTCCCCCTCCCCAAGGGCATGGTTCCCCCCAATTGTCCCAATCATCCCTTCTACATTCATACCCAAGCCTTTCATCAAATTCTCACCTCCTCCTTTCAAATTCAGTGTGACGCCCCAAGATCTAACTTGGAAGAATTATTCTTTTAATCCATTAAACCATCAACTAGCAGAGCTATCTATAGTCATCAATAAGTATTAAACAGTCTAACAAAAATTCTATAATTTAAATCATCATAGAAACATTTCTATTCATTCCCAAAAGTTCATTTATAATACTCAGGATTTACACAATAATCACGATTTCATCCAGTCCTGAGTACAAAAGAATAACTATAACAAAAAGGAACAAAAACCTGAAGAACTCAGATCAACCTCACACTCTTGCTCCCTTGCCCTGACTTGAAAATATTAACCACATATAATATGCTTAAAAAAGACCAGCAGGTCACCAAAAACCTACAACTGAAATCAAAGCACGATACTGAAACAATATGCATGTCAATCAGTCAAATCAATAACAGTCACCTGCACATGATCATTGAATCGATGCAGATACGGAAATCAGTACATAAACAATAATCAATGCATAATCAGTAAAATCCAAAATCATCAGTAGAAGAATCGGTAAACAGTAGAAAAATCTATAAATATCAATATATCAGTACATAAGTCAATTCCATAATATCTTAAAACATCGGTCAAATCCATAGAGAAAAAGCATCGTATCAGTAATATCAGTCAAATCAATATTGTATCGATAATATCAATCAAATCATTGAATAAAGAAATCATCTCTGGTCAATAATATCAATCGGTATGAATTATATAAAACAATCAAATTAATATATCGTAAGAACAGTAAAATCGAATTAATGTAATAAATGCGTATTCTATATCACATGCTCGGTGTATCACATGTAGCAGATCAATATTCAGTGTATCAATGAATCAATGGTATCAATGAATCTATAGTATCGATGAATCAATAATATTGGTGTTCATAGTATCAATGAATCAATGCAATATCAATATTCATATCAGTATATGTATCCAGTGACATGTACAGTATCAATATCAATAAAATCATGCAGTAACAGTAAACCCGTAAATCTGTTAGTAAATCCATTCATCAATAATCAATTCAATATCAATAAATCCGTCGATATCAATAAATTCGTACGGTAATCAATAAATCAATCAGTAACAATAGATCAATTCAATATTAATAAATCCATAAGGTAATCATAAGAACAACACTCTACACATGCATTCCAGTACAATAGTCTTACTTAACAAGTACAATCATTGGCTATTAAGGCATTTTTCAAGGTTAATATCGATGTATCCGTTGGCTCAATAATAGAGTCGTCACTATTTGCCCGTCGGCATAATCTCTTTATGACTCACAATCGTTATATCACGTGATCAATAGAGGATAGCACCAAACCCTTTTTAAAGGAAAGCCCGTCGGCCCACCATCCTGTATAGGTCAATCAATCTCCAACCAACGGTTCAACTAGTCTTTACTTGTCTTTCAGTAATATAACAGTAATTTCAATCATATATCCACATTCGCATACATCTCATTAATACATTGCAATCAACAAACACGATTTAACTCAATCAAAGAAAATCCTTAAAATATCGTACAGTCGATAGAAATCCCAAACATGATCAAAATACACAGTTTCAGAAAATTACCAAATTACCAGAAATTGTGTAAAACAATGTTTCAAAGATTTACTTGTACTGAAGCAATATTTTTCAACATCCGGATAATTTTCTATTCTATAAAAATCTCACATAATTCAAAATATCCGGTGAAAACTTCCCAGAAAATACTTAAATCATGCAACATCATCATATCAACAACATGCCAAGAGTTACGTGATAAAAGTTACATCAATACAGAGATATGCAAGAATTTTGATAACGGAAACACAAAACTGAGCAGAAAAATATCAAAACATGAAATCTTCAAAATCAAAAATATAATTCGGATTCCTTACTGCGAGACAAACAATTCTTCCAACTACGTCGACGGACGAAAATCGCTCCGCGGCCTCCGAAACCAAGCCTTTTCCTTCTCTTTCCTTCTCTTTCTCTCTCCAGCTTTTCTCTTCAAAATATCTCAAATCATCTATTTAATGAACTCAATCGTCCCAACGATGTTTTCCATTCATCCCGGGACGAAACTCTCTGGACACAGATCGTATAGACGATGATGAATTTCGTCCCTGGACGATGCTCTCGGGCAAAAAATCATCTCGGACGAACTCAGGTTCGTACAGACGAACCTGCACTTTACTCAGTTCGTACAGGCAGTTTGTCCGTACTAACCATACAGATTTTCACAATTTTCTTCAGTTCGTCCCGTACTAAGGTCAGAATTGTGAAAATCTTATAGAATTTTTCCTTAAGTTTGAGGGGTACTTTTCTATCACACAACAAGCCCGATGCATTCCTCCACTTCAACCATCCAACTTGAATTCTTCTGATAATATCCCCATCTATTTCACCATCAATATGAACAATAGATCCAAGATATCTAAAATGTGTACTCTTATGAACAAAATTTGAGACCTTGGGAACTCTACGGCACTACTTTCTCTGTATGTTGGGGAGCATTTGGGAGCACTGCAGAGCTGAGGAAGCGACGCTAAGGGAATGGTTATAAGAAATTTTCAAAAAGTAAATTTCTCTTAGAGCGCAACAGCGATGGACTAATTTTCATGTTTTTATATAAATATCTAAAACATTACCCTAACTTACCAAACCTATTTTCAATCCTAGAAATGTCGGGAGAGTAGCCGGAGAGGAGAATAGATGAGACAAAGAAGCTAGGGTTTAAAGGCCACTGAGTCGGATTTGTCCATCGGGCCAGTTGAAGAAATTGTTCGTCAAGATGTAAACTTTTGTTACCCTACTTCAATTTTAAATTTGAGTAATCCGGGTAAAAGTTATGTGGGTTTATTTGTTTTAAATAAATTTTAAAAACTATACCTTTTTGTATGTCATAGAATAGAGAATTCTGAGCATTTTGACAAGAAAATTTTGAAGTTTCACTTGGTGATTTTAAATTTGTAGCTTTTCATGTGTTTTGCTAATTACATAAAGTGCTATAGAATGACAAAATCCTCAAAATGATGTTATAAATGTTATATATGAATAATTTTATGTTTTGCAAACATGAGTAAGAGTGCAAGTATTTCCCTAAAAAGGCTACTGCTGTCGTACAAGTGATTATTTTATGTGTTCCTATATTACACTAATACTATTTTTATATGTTGAAATTGCTGATGCTATTGTTCTTAAATGTTGAAAATGTTGATGCTAGTTATACATTTTGAAAATATTAATATTTATGTATTGTTGATTGATGTTGAAAATGTTGTTATTTTCATGTTCTGCATGAAATATGTAATGGAACAAGGAGAATGGTGGGGAATGTCGTGGATGTGAAGAATGCAGTTGTGAAACCCTTAAGTAAAAAGAAGTTAAACTCTTAAACATCGAGGCGTCTTTTGGTGCAATGATTAGAATTTCATAAGAAACTTCAAGGTTAAGCGTGCTCGTGTGGGAGCAATCCTAGGATGGATGACCTCCTAAGAAGTTACACCAACAGGAAAAACCGTAAAGCCATTAGGCCAAAGCGAACAATAATTCGATAGTTAAGAGTGGGTTGAGTTGACCTGCTGAATGAAACAAAAAAAAAATTTAATTATGATTAAGTTAATTAATTATATTTATTTCTTTTAAATTATTGTTAATCATTATTAATTAGTTATAATTATTTTAAGCTAATTAATATTAATTAATTATAATTAATTAATTAAAATTAATTATGATTAATTATGTTAATTAATTATAATAATTATAATTTATTATTATGATTAATTATAATCTAATTGCAAATAAATGTAATTAATTAAGTATGATTCTAAGTATAATTAATTGTGATTAATTAACGTTAATTATAATTAATTAAATTTAAAAAAAAACTTCCCTCTCTTACCTCGACAAGCGTGTCGGGCCGGCAAACCACCAATGCACGCCTTTGTTGAGCGTGGTAGGAGGGAACCCGCTGCGACACATACGACGAGATAAGCGAGCGACCCCTCGCCATCCTGCCTCGACTTGCATGTCGGGCCGGCAAACCACCTTTGCATGCCTTTGTTGAGCATGGTAGAAGGAAACCTGGTGCGACGCACACGACGAGGCTAGATAAGCCTGGTGCACTCTTTTTTTGGCATGGCTGGAACAATTCATAAGTACCCCCGAGCGGAGGGAAAGCAAACTGCACTTTTCTTGTAACAGGTACCGTCAAAGACCACATGCATGCCTTTGTTGCGCGTGGTGGGAAGAAAGATCACGGCCGCGGTGTCCTCGAAAGAGGGCACCAACCATGCACGCCTTTATTGCACGTGGTGGAAAAGGCCCAGTTTTTTCGTAGTTTTACCCTAAACGGGGGAGACGCCGGGAGACTGCCGAAATTTCGGGTGAAATATTACACTACTCAGGACCTGTTTTGAACTCAAAAGAACAAGAGCCTGGACTCAAATGAGAAAGAGCAGAAAACTTGTGGACTTGAACATGAACAAAACCTAAATGGTTTCTAAAGTTCAAATTCAAATAAAACGAAATCAAACTAGAGCCGAATTCAAGTCAATTTGAACTTATAGTTGAACACTTGAACTTGCAAAGACTCCAGAAGACTTTGAACAACCATTTGAACATGCACTTAAACTCGAGATATACAACATTAAGTGGGGACTTGTAAACTTGATGAATTCAAGTTTGAATGAACCTGAATTTAGATTCAAACACATGTAAATAACAAAACTTGAATCACACACGAGGAAACTCAAACTACAAGTCCTCAATGCTTGCAAGCAAAGAATGTAATGGACTCTTACAACAGTCTCTACGAGATCGGGTGCATCGTACCTGCACGAATGAAATGCATGGGCGTCCCTCCTGTATGTACTATTGGAACCTCCAACACAAGCAACAATGCCTGTTGATTGAAGAAGACAACACTACCACTTGATAGTAGAAGATCCGTCCTTGCAAGAAAGTACAATTACCGATATGGTACTGGTGCAAATGACTCTCCTATGAGCATTTTTTAAAAGATCGTACCAAATATGATTCGTCCTCACAAACGAGTACGATCACCAAACCACCTAAGATTGGTGAAAGGTGGACGTAATGCAAGGACAATGGTTCTCCTACGAATATTTCCAAGATGTCGTAGTAGATACAACAGCCCCCACAAAGTCGATGCACTACACTTATAAGAAGCAACGGATAGTTGTAAGGTGTCCAAGTCCTACCCATATGTAGCAATCAAAGATCCGTCCCTGCAAACAAGTGCAAATACATCAAAACGATCACCTGAGATTAGTGAAAGGTGGATATGAGGTAGGAACAATGGGTCTTCTACGAACACTTTCAGGAGGTCGTAGTGGATATGGTAGGCCCTTCATACAAATGCATACGAATACTTGTGGATAAAAACAGTGTATTGTAAGTATAATGAACTACTGTGGACACAAGTACGGTTCCCACCAAATGAATACTTGTGGATAACAATAGTGGATATATCGTAGGTGCAACGAACCATTGTGGGCACAAGTACAGATATCACCTACGACAGTGGTGATTAAAATCTTCAAGTATTTCGTACATAAAGACAACCCAATGAACTGAAGAGGACACCTCCTGACAAAATGGAATAAATGTTTGAACAAATTAGAACTAAGCTTCCTAGTTTTCCAAAATTCCTTCTCGATCCTGTACTCAGGAAGGAAATAATTATGGTGTCCATAAACACCGGAAATAACAAGTCTACTACATTGATAATCCTGAAAAGAGTCCCTTTCAAGGCAGCAGTCACTGATTTCAAAATCTAGAAGAACCCTCCCCGGTGAATGAGAAAGGGGTAGTCATCATCAAGACCTCAACGCCACCGGATATGCAACACTTATGCTAGTAGACAGAAGGCGTCTACAATCTACAACACATCGTCATCGGATCCACAACACTCATACTAACGGATAGAAGGCGTGTATAAGCTCTCAAATAAAATGCTGTAAACTCAAATGACAGTTGCCTGTATAACTACAACTATTTCAAAGAACCCCGCACATGCACCGTAGTTTGTATACACATAAGTACACTAAAGAGGTATACAAAAATCACTCGCATGGGCCCTGGCGAGCGTGTTATTGGTATACACGTGACGTCTAAGGATTTGCGCAGGTCAAAAAGTGAATTCAGGTTCGAACCTGATCATTCTCTATGATCAATAGGAGTCAACAGGGTTCGAACCTTCAAACAAATACACGGTTGTGGAGACCGGTATATTTGTTTTTCTACATTCATATTAGACCTTCAATGCCTATAATCAAAAGAATTCACTAACAAAGGCATAAAACTTGCGAAACCCGATCCTCCTAAGCAAGTAAATAGGAGTAGACAAGGTTTGAACCATCGGATAAATATGCAGTCACGAAATCGACCGAAATATTTATTTTATGTATTCATATTAGGACTTCAAGGCCTTCAACAAAGAAAATTCTTAAACAAATGCACAAAGCCTACAAGAAACCGGATCTTCGATCAATAGCTTGGTCAAGTTGATAGGGTTCAATCAATAAAGAGAAATGACCCCGAACACCCCGATGGGCCGTGTTTGAATGATAATCTCAACCGGAGGGGTCCATTCACAAATAGTTTCAAATTCCTCCCAAAAGTCCAAAATCCAAAATTTCCAAATTACATCCCAAACTTCAAGATATTTAAAAATTGAAATTATCCATCCATACTTAAAGCAAAATCCATCCACCCTCCGCAACAGTTTGCCAAAGTGGACAAATTCAAATATAAACTTCAGCTCACAAAGAGCTAATGCCTAGTCGAAAATATCATTATGATCCATTCTCAAACAATCTCCTGTCAGTAAAGACGTGGTACGTGTCCTCTAACCGGCGGTTTCGCCGCCAAATGGCACCGCATGATAAACGGTTATGACCCGGGGCCCTCTGAACCTAGTGGTTTTGTCGCCAAATGGCACAACGAAATACCGGTTATGGCCATAGCCAATATGCTCCTTAGTGACATCAAATTCTTTAGATATGAATCAATAGGATATGATCGATAGGGCATAAAGCCCTCTGTTAGCTAAGGTGGATTCAAATTTGTCCCCTTAAACAAATATTCACCCCAGGTATACAAGGTACCCTTGGACGAAGCAACCCATGGCTGCCGACAAGGATCCTTCTATCAGGTTGGGTCGACTACCTTCTCTGACTAAGTAGACCAGAGACCACGATGGCCCGGGACGACGGAACCATGGGATCTTGATCGAGCCCATCATCCATTCCCCCACCATCCGCTTTAAGTGCAAGATGGTGCAATTTCTGCTTTAAATATCAATTTTTCCAAACAACCAAACCCATTTTCCAAATTCCAAACCCATCGCTGCTACTATATGCCAGATAACACGTATTTTCTACGTATCTGATTGACGACTAGCCTTAATCGAAAGTTATCTCTCATGATTGAGAGGGGTAATTAACTATAGGGGCTTACGCTTATAGGAAACCAGAACTCAGATTTTAAAGTCCTCACAAAAAGAGGGCGAAATCTCTAGGTAGTGTCTTATCAAACCCATCTGCCTTCCCAAAATTTACCACGGAACTTAATCTGTTAAAACTCCCTTGCAAAAGAAAAAAGCATAAACAGTCATGCGCGGCGGGGAGGCTGGGGCCGAATTTTCGGAGCCCACAGGTTGTTACAGAGGTAGATTTTTATGTGCAATCAAAGTGCAATTATAAGGGTCCTTACACTCTTGTATATATATATATATATATATATATATATATATTTTCATGTATCTTGAACGGATATGAGATGACTAAGCGGAGGAATAAGTGAAAACAAAGTTATAAGGGGAATTAAAATGTATGTAATTCCTCCATCTTGATTATACAAATGAGAAATTATCAAATGAAGGTACAAGGAGGCATCAGAAAATGTAAATGTTATGTTATGTGCTACTTCATGTTATGTTGTTTATATTCTAATATCATATTCAGTGAAATACTTATATCATGCAGTCATGTCAATGTGATACTGTAAAATGTTATTCTAGTTCTGAAGTCTTGTTCAAGTGATGCCTACGCTATTATTATTATACATCCATATCCACAACATCTATTTGATAATGATACAAAGTTGTTAAATACTATACAATACAAACATTTGGATGATCCACTTTCAAATATGACATATTATTCATGTGTTGTAAATTAATATAATTGTTGTTCCTTATGAATTGTATTGAATCCTATAATAGTAGGTTTTGGATCTACTAAGCATGTGATTGCTCATTCTTTGTATTTGTAAATATTTTTAGAAAAAGATAAAGCCCATGTTGAGTAGATCAGGTTGCTAGAGGTTGTTGTTGTTCCTTATGAATTGTATTGAATCCTATAATAGTAGGTTTTGGATGACCTACTAAGCATGTGATTGCTCATTCTTTGTATTTGTAAATATTTTTAGAAAAAGATAAAGCCCATGTTGAGTAGATCAGGTTGCTAGAGGTTGTTGACCATGTTGGACTTCAGGATTGGGTTTGTTCAGTGTATATACATGTATTTTGTTGTCAATCATGAGTGCATTATGTTTTGATGAAATAGAAATGAAATTATGATTGATGTACATAATCCAGCTAAAAATTGTTTGATGAATTTATGTTTTCGTTACCATATATATTGGATTATTTTAGAATGGCTCTATGTGGTGTATTGTGGAAAGTCTAATGTAATAAAATAATTATTCCAAATTAGGTCTTAAGTAGTTAAAAGCTCGCTATCATGACCTCGACACGATATAACCCGTCCAGACGTAACAGGTTGTATTATATCGGGTTATGATACTTCCATCTCCTTTGCGACTCAAGGCAATGAAACTCCTACAGTCCCCTTTGTCTTCTTCATCTTCAAGCGCCGGAACCGAGTGCATCGATTCAGGAACTTACACTAAGATTTGCAATGAGAGGCCATTATCATCTAGCATAACATAGCCACCCATGGAGATTAGTTTTCAACCAAATTAAGTCCCATCAGCAATAACGATAAGGATCTTCATGGAGGTTAATTAACAACCAAAACCCAATGATAGCAATGCAATTGACTTCCACTTATAGTCGATAGCTTATAGACCTACCTGAACAATCTACTTTTTGCAGGTAAAAGGCTAAGAGTAATCGATTAAGTCCTTACCTTGATTTAGGACGAGTACACAGCCCCTGTTGGTTAGCTAAACCATTTTTTGGGTTACCTAAAATTAATTACGAAATAAACAATGTTACTAAAGATCCCGACATAAAAAGGACTGGCAACCATCCAAAGTGCCAATAAAGCCCTTTTGTAAAAACAAATCATGAAATTTATAATACTGAATCAACTAGAAAAGGCTCCCTATCATTTTCACCGATCAATATTATAAAGATTTTCAGGGTTTCTAAAAGTTGTATTAAGATAATCATCTGGAAATCTCTCACATCAATCTTCCTTCCAATCACTTAAATGAGAACCTCTCACAGAAACTTCAATGATGTAGGCTCTAAGTTTGATATATAGTTGCAGTGGAAGCCAAAGGTTTCTGTAGGCTTCAAAACATCAAATGATTAGTCTTCAAGACAAAAATTCAAAACAAATAACAGAAACTTGTGCAATTCATGTCATTACCTTCAATATAATAAAATCAAGCATTTATCCCACTACGTGGGGTCAACTACATTAATCATTTTTCTCCATTGTGTTATGTTAAGAATCAAAATTTCATTTAAATCAAATAAAGAAAGGTAATTTCTAATATTTTCTAACCAAGTCTTTTTAGGTCTACCTCTACCTTTCTTAACATAAGCCAAATCTACATCTACTCTTCTAACCGAGTCATCGGAAGACCGCCGTTTTATGTGACTAAACCATCTAAGGCGACTCTCTCTAATCTTATCTTCCACTGGAGCTACTCCAACCATGTCATTACCTTCAATGTATATTTATAAATAAGGTCTACTTTTTACAAGTATTTTGTATTTTGATGGTTGAGCCTTTCTTCTCTTTGTTTTCTAATAGCAAAGATATTTACCATTGTTACACGGATTATTTTTATATTCATTTCTTAGTTTTGAAAATCTACATAAATTTTATAAATTTGTTTTTCGAACTAATAATTAGGTGAACATTGAGGTTTGCTTTACCAATTGTGGTGGTTCTAAAATATAAACTAAGCAGTTCTATCCATTCACATTTGTATCCTACAATGTAATTAACTTATGCACTTTAAAATCAAGAACTTCCTGACTATTTCTTGGTATCTTAATGTTCAAGCCGCGGCTTTCCATATCATAATACATTTAGAATGCGGAGCTTGGCATTCACAAGGACTGTCAATTAATGAACTTTTCTAGGAAATGATATGTCAGATATAATAGTAATTTTGGTCCTGAAGTTTCAGATATTTGTTTAGAACACTAATTGCATCCTGTAAATGTCAGATAAGGTCTGAAGAATTTGTTCCTTTCATTTCTTAAATTGACCTTTATTTCATGCAACTATAGAAAACTTTTTTCATGTAACCTTTAAAAATTAAATAAGTGAAAATAATGAAACATATGCTCCCCAATTTGAAGCAGCTTCGCTTTGAAGTAATCTAGCTAGCTCTGTTCTTCAACCATTTAAAATTAGTATAGAAATTTTGCATTTTATCAAATATAAATTCCAGAAATGTGACTTGTAAGGAAAAAACATAGCTTTAGTAGAATAAAATGAGCTGGATTTTGTTCTAAAGAGTTGACAGAACAATATCTGCCAATAGACTGATCTCATCATTAGAAAAATGTATCATTAAAATAATTTCATTTTTATAAGTAATTAATACCACAATCTCAGTAACTCCAATTTTACATTCAAAACAAGTAACTTCTTACAAGTTATTTTTCATTCAATTGGAATAAAGCATGGTAGTTTGATGTCCTCTATTAAATTAAAAGGATAAGCTGGCACCTAACATTAAAAGATAGAATTTACCTAATGAGTTTAATGAATTCTGTTGAGTAGCAGTGGCATGTTGATAATATCTGCATTTTAAGAACAGAAAGAGTACAGCTCCAACAAACAGAACAAGAGCTGTGGCTGATGATAAAATGACGAGAGTCTTTAGTTCCTTATGTTGTTTTTCCTTCAGTTCTCTTACATCAACTGCAAGAGGGTTTATTGCTCTCCCATTGCTGTGTATTCCAAATCTTCCAGCTGCCATTGGCGGAGATGAAGGAAGACCTGCTTTAAACACCCAAACAGCTGAGAAGACTAGTATCATAACTGAATGTAAGCTCATATTATTCGCATGTATTCTAAATAATGCATTGATTAGCTACAATTTTACTTCAGGTTGAGCCTTGATTAATTTTCATGTCATTCAATTTATGCTCATGCGCAAAACAACCTCAGGTGATCCAGAAAAAAAAAGGTGAAGGAGAGATCATACATATGATACTCAAGGAATATTCTGAGTTTACTAAGTCAAAGAACATAGCTTGCAGTAACCAAACAACAGGATGGATCTCTATAAAAATATTTCAACAGTAAGCAAAAATAGAAGCAACCATGTTGTCGTCTAACCTGGATAGAGAACATATAACACATCATAATCCCTGAAAATTCGGTCTTTAATGAAAATTTTTTTGTTCCAAAACTTCTCATATATCAAAAGTGCTGTAGTATTGTCAAACAGGATTCCATATGGAACCAAATTAATGAAAATGATTGTCTTGTCAGGCTCCTCATTGGCAGCGTTTGCTCCCATGACACGTACTTGATTTTGATTCATAAAAACTCCTGATGCAATTTCCTGAGAAAGTTGAGAGACCAAGGGAAAGAATGTGTATGGTGCAACATCCAATTGTAGCCCCACCCTAATTGGCAAAACACAGGCACATGGAGATCCTGCAGGGCTATTCGTTAGAGGATTTCTGCAGGTTAACGGCATACATCCTGCCCAAACAAAATAGTCATTAGTTAATCATATTTTGCAGGACACTTTAACTCTTAATACCTCGTCAAATGAATAGCATTATTTGAAGAATTAAATTAAATACATAAGTAGTTAAATATGAGCATACCAACATTAGGAGGTGCAAGTGGTAATGCTTGAACAGGTTGTGGCAATGATGGCTGTGGTTTCCCTTTGAAAGAGCTAGAAGTTTGAGCAGGAGCAGAACTGGTTGGTCCTGTTTACAAGCATGACACATCATCGCCACACAAATACTTGCGTGCATCTCCAAAAAAATAAATTTAGAAAATACAAAACAAAACTGAACATAAAAAGAACAGCATATTGTTCAAGTTAGGCAAAGTTGGTGTCCTTATAAGGTCTTGGAGAGTACTTCTCTCTGTACTTGGAAAATTAAGGTCAAGTAAAAGAGCAAAAATGCCTGGTCAAATGTAAGATTAAATACAGAAACAACAGTTCCATCTTTCTCTCTACGTGTAGACTAATATACACTCACTTCATGGTTACTCTAAAAATTTTACCTTTGTTGTGGTATGGTGAACCATGATTCCTTAGTCTATCAGGTGGAAATGCCACTTGAGAATGAGAAGGAACTGGAGCAACCACAGGACCAACGACTAAAAAAGGGAAGTGTTAACAAAGGTGAAAATTATGTAAACCAATTCAAATTTGCATTCAAAAAACAATGTTTTATTTAGCTCAGTAGTCTAACCTGGAGAGTTTGGCAGAGGATGAAAATGACGATGCGGCAAAAAGGCTACATTTCTTGGTCTCTTATATGTTCGTTGGTGAGATGGAACAGCAGCTACTCTTTTGGGATCATGAAGTTCACTCACATCTGGAGGTTGATAAAAGAATGGCTTATATGTAGCGGATAATTTTCTTTTCAATTCATAAAATGAACGGCCTGCAATTCATGTCAAACAAAGAATAAGCAAAGAATGGTGTATTTCAAAAAAAAATACGGTAACAATTTTTTAGGGTACTTCAAGGTATGAAGAAGCATGATTATATCTATGAACTATTACGTATTTCTATGACATTGAGAATGATGCAACACAAACAAATACAAACGAGAAAGAGAACAAAAAATCACGAACACGCTGAATTTATGCGATTCAGCTTCAACCAAATGAGTGCCCATGGGAGAGGATAAAATGTATAATCCACTATCAACACAAAAGCCACAGTTGTTGTGTACAAGTCAAGAGCACTCACCAACCCTTCTTACATCTCCAGTACACCCACTCTTAAAAGAAGAAGAAAAAACCCTTAATCTCACACAGTGAATTACCTCACAAAGAAAACTTTTTTTTTTTTTTCATGCAACACGAAGCCACCAACCCACCAAAGAAACCCTAGTCACGGCGAGGTTATACCAAAAAGAATAAACAAGATCTCCAACACATGCAAACCTTCAAGAGAATCTCCTATTTAGAGTCTGTCAGATTCAAACGTAAGCCAAAAAAATTTCACTATCTTGAGAATTATTTCTCTTGAATCGTAAAAATCAAAACATGAATTCCAACTCAAAAGGCATATAAAAATGGTAGTCCTAATTCCACATGTCAATCACAATGCAAAAATAAAGAGAAATTTCCACGTATATGCTTCTTATCAAAATTAAGTCAACTATCATGTTAAATGATTTTTTGTCAATGGCCCAAATAAGGCTTATGCCCTTCTACCAGCTACTATTGGTAGAAAACAGAGCCAATATCTATTTGGAAAGAATTTCTTTTCATTTCATTTATTAAAAGAAAACAGAGCCACTAATCATTAATTTAATTGCAAAATATAACTCGTCAAATTTTTTTTTCACTCATCACAAAAGCTATACAGTCCAAAAATATCTCATATAGGGTTTCCTCCCTTCTCTCACCTAGCCATTAGTAGTGTCACAACTCAACCCGATATAACACGTATATCGAAAGGGTCACATCATGTCAGATTGTAACATAATTCCTAAGATCTATTTGGAAGGAATTTCTTTTCTTTTCATTTGTTAACAGAAACATAAAGCCACATATCATCGTTTTTATTTCAGAAAATAACATCAAATTTTTTCGCTCATTAAAAAAAACTATATAGTCCAAAAATATGCATCAGAAATGCAATTATGTCACAGAATAAACGTATATTAATCAAAGATACACCATGACTACCAAAAAGAAATCCATTAACAGAAAAAGAGGAATCCAAGCATACCTAGCACCTGAAATTTGCAACGTCAATCTACTCAATCTACCCCTTTCTCTGACCCAAAATCAACACATGTAGTAAAAAGAGGAATGAGCAAACTACAGCTCAATAGGCTGAAATTACTAGATGTGCCAAGAGGGGGGTGAATTGGATTATTAAGAACTTTTTTAATGAAAAGAAATATCTTTTTATGACTTTATGCGGAAGCGAATTTCATTCACAATAAAAAGATATGTAATCAATTTCAACCATGGTTTAAAATTGCGCAATATGAGGCTCGCCTTGAGGCCCGCCTTTGCGCAATTCCAAAAAAAAAATGCCTCGATGCTTAAACCTCGAGTTTTTTTTATGAGGCTTGCGCCTCAACTTGGTTGAGGCCCGCCTCGCCTCACTGGCATGAGGCTTATGCCTCATGCTATATATATTAAAACTTACATAAATTTTGAAGTAAATGCCCGACGTTGGACTCTATAGGAGAAGAGAAAGGGGAGAGAGCAGTTCACCATAATGATGATTCACATGAAGAACCCCTTAGTGATGACAGTGCTGATGACTTATGAGTTCTTATGTGATATGTCATTGCTATTTATTTTTGGAAATTGGAATTATATATTAATAAAAAGAATACTGTGATTTGGGAAAGATAGAATTTTTAGTTGAACTATATTTCATGTTGTCTTATTATTGAGATATTTTGATTTCAATTCATATCTTATGCTTTTTTATGTTTTATATTATTCACTCATTAGTATATAAAAAATTTATCATTTTATATTTATGCAATCTTTTGATTTTGAGGCTTACGCCTTGAGGCTTACGCCTCCCCTCACGAATGAAAAACGCCTCAATACCCGAATACTCAATTTTAAACATTGATTTCAACCACGTAATTAATCATAATAAAAATAAATACGAAAATAAAGTGCAGAAAAAATAATGGAAAGAACACACCAATTTATAGTGGTTCGGTCAAACCATGACCTACATCCACTCACCGGAGGCACCCTCCGAGTATTACACTAAACCTTTAGTGATTCTCCTTTAGCCCCCACAGCTAGGCGGAGAAGCCCTTACACAATCACTTTCACCTTCCCCGATGCGGCGGAGGAGCCGGGTCCTTTGACACCAACGATATCTTCTTCTTCCCAAAACTTCCTTCAAGATGAACCTTGAATCCGATGGTACTGAGGTGCAAGCTCGCAAGAGCAACCGTGTGAAATCTCCTTCACACTCCCTTGAAACCCCCTCCAAGGTTCTTCTCCCTCTCTCAAACTCCACCCTTTCCTCTCTCCCTTTCAAGTCCTCTCTTCAAGTTTTCTCTAGAAAAATGAAGCCACAATCGCTGTCAAAAGACTCTTACAAAGTCTTATGAGAGTGCTTAAATAGAGGGCTCAAAAAACCCTAAAAATACTCAATTCAGCCGTCAAATATCGTACCGTACGATCGCAAGATCGTCCAGTACGATGTGCAGAAATTGACCTGTTAGTACTGTACGATCCAGTTAGTACTGTACGATCCAGTTAGTACAGTACGCTCCAGTTCGTACAGTACGATCTAAATGACAAATTTCAGTCGTTTTGATTGCATAATCTCAAGATTAACTTAGGCAATATTTTAAACAACATACAGTACGATTATGATCGTGCAGTACAATTATGATCGTGCAGTACGATTATGATCGTACAGTACGATTATACAACTTTTCAAATTCAAATTTTTTGCCTAACTTAATGGACGGCGGGCTTTCTAATTATAACAGATCGTACAGTACGATATGGTGATTGTACAGTACGATTAGTTATATTCAAAAATAATTTTTCCAGCAAAAATAAAATATTTTAATTTATTTTTGTTACACCAGATCGTACAGTACGAAATAAATTCGTATAGTACGATGAACAGAAAAGTTAAAAAATTTATAATCATTTTTTGCTCCCTCTATGTGTGTGCATGATCAACAAACTAACATACATCATTACAAGACTTCACTCAATAAATGAAAATTACATACTCATTTAATACGACCAATTCTACACAATCTTGAGCCTTGAATCTTTAAAAAACGGTGCATGATGTACCTGAAATATTAGTCAACATAGAAAGAAATATGCACTGCAAATACGAGGAGAAATAAAATATTAATAAATATTATTTGTTATCATCAAAATCATAAACTCGAAAGCCCGAGTTGTAACATAGGCTACATGCAAACTACCCAAATTATTAATAATAAACAAAATAGTAATTAAACAGATTATTCTAATCTTCACATAAACAATAAAACATACTATTTGTATAGAAACTTTTAGCATAAGGTTTAATATAGTGTTACTAACTACAGTGTTTCACACATTAAAAGTTTAGCTATTTTTAGTTTAGTGTCAATATAACAATTCAATCAAATAACAAAATGACACATTTACAGATAACAGAAATAAGCAAAATACATCAGTATCCAATCCTATCAAATCATATCAGTCTCCCCATCAACCCCTTATACCAAACAACATTTCACAGATATAGAAACACCCTTATGACTCTTTGTGCACAACACATAAATATCATGCCCTTATAACTCTCAATATATGGCACATCAATATAAGACACATATGCCTCTTAGTGCATAGCACCATTCATTCAAAATAAAACCATTATATGTCAACTTGGATGAACATGAACATCAATAAACAGCCACCAGTATTTTCTTCTTTCACACAATTTCAATCACACAAATATATAAATATTAAAACTTTTAACATACATAAACAGAAATAGACTCGTTATAAAAATATATAGAATTCCATGCTTACGGCAAAGCATCCAAAATTTTGGGGTAAATTAAATATAAACTTCAATAGTTACTAATCATAAAATCATTCATAAACAATGCTCACTGTCACGACCTGGCCCGGGAGCTCGAATTAACGAGGCGGGAACAGACGATCGGACGGTATAATCATAATCTCATTTTCTAAATATATTTCCAATAGATTGAAAGAGCCACTAAAACGTCAAATTTGAAATAAAACAGTCAATACCTCTCGTTGGTTGCATGACGTCTATGGTATACATTTTCATTTCTTCTTCTCATTTTGATTATCAAGTTACACCTGAAAAATTATTACAATACCTAAAGTAAGCCAAAGCTTAGCAAGTCACATGCTTCTAAACTACAATAACTCAAGGCAGTAGAAGAAATATGTTTGATGTCACTATTCATTCCATATCTTAAACTTTATTTCATTTAAATATATCGTTTAATTCATAAAGACTTTAAATGTATAACATTATGCATAAATCATAAATACATATTATATCATTTTCAATTCACATTCGTCACGATGCTATCAAGAATTTCTGTACTTTTTATTTTATTTGAACAATAGTATATTTCGTTTTCTATTTTATTTTCTTTTCTTTTTTAGTTATCCAATGATGGGGAAGCATCCAATGATCATGGTAGGTTGTGCATAGAGCTTGGTAGACCTTTGGTTTGCTGGCTTGATTGGTCCATTTGCTACTGCTGGTTCACGATTTGGTTGGAGCTCATTCTCTTAGTTGCTTGAGCTGAAGTTTAGTAGCTCATTAATGTCCAAAAAGGTGGCTCATTTTGAAGGATTCAATGATGGGTGGACTTGTCCCTTCTCCTTCCCCTTTCTTCTTGTCTCTTGGGAACCCGAGACCTGTTCTTTAATAGTGGCTGAATTCTATACATTAAACTAAAGTGGGGGTTGCTGTTTTTTCGTGCTATGCCTCTTAGAATTCTGGCCAGCTGCTATTTTTCCGTGCCTGGGCTCCTCCCATGACCATGACTCCTTGGTTCCATGCGTGAGGCTTGGTTCCCGTGAATGCTTCTTCAGTTTCTGGTTTGGGATGATTTCCGAAACACTTGAGGAAGATTTCAATGCTTATATTGCTTAGGATCCTGAGAAGATTTATTAAAGTGGCTTTTGGCATTCCCCTACTTTACCTATAAATATGAGATGATGTTGAGAAGGAAACCAGTTGATATTTGTGAGCAAAATTGCTATTAACCTGCGGGTTGCTTGGAAATCCTGCGGGCTCTTTCCACCCTTCTTTCTCGTCCCCTCCGGAAATCCTGCAGGCTCTTTCCACCCTTCTTCTCGGGCTTCTAACCTCTTTTGTCTCTCCGCAAGTACCACTCCATATGTATCCTTCTTCTCAAAAGTAAAGGAACTTTAGGGTGTCGTATCTGGGTTGATTTGAAGCATCTGTTGAAGAGAATAGAAGATCTTGCAGTGGTGGACCATCGGTTTGCTAGTTCTTTGCACATTTCTTATTTAACCTACAATTCGATGAATGTGAGGAACCCGCTCTGACGGTTGTCTGAGGATAGCGTCTTTTTAATTTTATTTATTTCTTTAAAATTTCCTAGTATTTCTTATGGTGTTTGTCAAGCTTTAGTCATCTGCTTTTTATTTTAATAAAGTTTGTTTAAAGTTCTATCCATTGCGTCAGTTTTTTCTTGTGTCTATATCACGTCATATCATATATTTCTTGTTTTCATAAATAGTATAACCGTCACATGAGCCACTGTCTAATTTAATATCAATGAAGGTACTCATTTACCATTTTCATTTTCTTTTCCTTTTCCATAATCTTTTCCTTGTAAGGTGCACGGGTACAACATCCCCAGCCAGTACCATAAGGAGATGAGCTCCATCTTTTAACATGCATATACAAACATTCTATATCATCATATCATTTATATTCTCCGTATTATGTAACATTGAATTTATAATAAATATTATAATAATATATAATAAAAGAAATATTATTATATTTAATGAATTGAGCAATTAAATAATAACATGATCATTTATCTTTAAGAAAGAGAAATCAAATTTAACAATGAGTGATTAAATAATAACAAAATTAATGCATCATGTGTAAAAGAAACAAATGTCATTATTGTAATTAAAACCATGAGTACTCACCTTGAAATCAGATGCCTTAATAAATTATTTTAGTCACTAACTTGCCGCAAGCTTAACTCCTATATAATATTCTGAAAAATTAAAATCATTACATAAATATCATTATTTTAATAATGAAAAATCTTAATTATAAATTATCTTCCCTCTTTCTTTCTCTCCAATTAACTATTTTAATATTATTATTTTCGGATATAAATAAACCTAAATTTATAAAAATTCATATTTTAATCTAAATCCATTATTTACTCAAATTAAACATTCACCAATGCCTAAATTAATTTAAAATAAACTTAATTTTCGGATTTAACCTAAAGCCCATAAATTTGGAAACAAATTTTATTAATCTCTTTATATTAACTTGTCAAACCTTCCAAATCATTTAAATAAATAACTAGGACTTTCTATTTTTGGATTTAATTTAATTAAAAATTAGGAAGAAACATGTTTTGCGAAAAATCTCATATTTTCACCAATAGAACCTTCCTAAGACCCTAGAAATAATATTTGTTAAGAAATTTTCATAAAAATCAACATTTAGAAAAATCCTAATTTTTGAAACACTAAAAATTTTTTGAGGAAATTACAATTTCATGGTTAGAAACCTTCTCTAAACTTTACCTAACATTCTTTCTAAAAAATATGAAGTTTTGGATAAACCCTAAAATTTTCATCTTAAGAAAACTAAGCGAAAAGAATGAAATATTTGTTTAGGAACTTACCTTCTTCCTCCCTAAGTCTTCCCCTTCGATTTCTCCCTAAAGCACCGCCGGAAACCACCACCGTCGTCTCCCTTGCACCCGTCGCCCTTTCCCCGCCTCTCTCGCGTGCGACCGAAAGAACGAAGAAGGGACATAATAGAATTCGATCCCTTATGCTCATGAGATCTTATTGGAGGAGGTTATGCCATTTTACGCATGTGCCCTTGCTTGAAAACAATTTCCTTAAGGCTTTCATGGACTATTAAGTAATTCTTTTATATTAATAACCTCTGACGATTTTTAATTCTAATTTCGTGCAAAATTTACTATAAGCCCTTTATATCGTTTTGATCAAAATTTAATGTACTATTTTATAAAATTATTTTTGTCGAAATTCTATAACTTCGAAAAAAATTTGTCGTGACGCATCAAAATGCGTGCAATGACTAAAATTGACATTCTCGGGTTTTATAATTCTCCCTTCCTAATAAAACTTTCGTCCTCAAAATTTAAATACAACTTCTAGTTACATAATCAAACATATTCCATTTTATTTAACATAAACTTCAACATTATAACTGAATAAACTAAACATCTAATACAACATAACAAAATAACCTGATAAACTCAAAATATCTGATATAACATAACAAGATAACCTGCTAAATCCAAAATATCTGATATAACATAACAAGTCACCATATTAGATAATACAGCCATCTCAACTATCTTAACAACATTTGTGGATTCATTGGGCTCCTGCTGAGTCAAAGTATAAACCTGTGGTCTAACATTCTGCCTTGATTGATTTTGTACTAAAGCTGCACCTGGTGGTTCTATCATCTTTGTTTGCCAAAATTCTTTTGTGAAGGTGCTTCTCCTGATTTCATCTCTCTAGAAGTCCTTTGACCTGACGTAGGATAATATTTTGCTATGTGTTCAGGCTGATAACATCAATAGCAAGTGTTGAAATAAATCAGACATTCACTTTTATGCAATCTGCCACACTTAGCATGAGGTTCCATGACTTTATTGACAGTTGCACTACTTACTCTACTAGGACTAAGCTTGGGTTTCTTCCCATTTGATCCTTCAATCAGATTGCTTTGGATATTTTCTTTAACACTCTTTCTTTTATGTTGATCCCTTCTCTTCTGAGTGATTTGAAAATCAATCTCCACCCTCCTAGCTCTTTCCACCAACACTGAATAATCCTCAATTCCTAAAGGTATTAAAGGTTGTTTAATTGCATCTTTTAGACCAGATAGGAATCTATAATATTTCTCCTCTGTTATTCCAATCAACTACAGTGCATATCTTGATAAAGTTATAAATTCTGTTTCATATTGCATCATTGATTTATCTCCTTGAATCAATCTTATAAATTTGTCTTGCATTTGTCTCCTTGATGACATAGGTACAAACCATTCTATGAACTGTTCTATAAAGTCTTCTCAATTAACTGATGTATTTGGAATATCTCCTAACATGTCTTCACGTTGTCCTCTTCACCACCTTTATGCTTCTCCGTCCAACACAAATGTAGCGAATGATACCATCCTTTCATCAGGACATGACATGCTACTAAGAATCTTTTCTACACGAAGTAACCAATTTTTTGCCTCAATTGGTCATTCATTGCCCTTGAATAGTGGTGGTCACATGTTTTGAAACAACTTCATATATTAATATATTCCAACTCCCAGCTGTGATCTTGATTCCTAAAGCATTTGAGTCATAATCACCATCATCTAGGTAAGGGTATTGGTGTTGACAGTTATTTCAAGTAGTAGTTCTTCTCCTTCCATATCTTTATAAGTTACTTCCTCTTACCTAACAAAATTATAAATTAATTAATTATCTTATCTAATCGAATATTTAAATTCTCAAATAAGTACATAAATCATTCCTATGACTCTTTCACTATGATTCACATTCCTAAGATACTCCTTGCACTCTGATATCATTCTTATCATGATCCAACCCAGGGACTCGAATTAACGAGGCAGGAACAGACGGTCGGACGATAAAATCATAATCTTAATTTCTAAATCTATTTCCAATATATTGAAAGAGCCATCTAAAACTTCAAATTTGAAACAAATTAAATTAAATAGTCAATACCTCTCATTGGTTGCATGACGTCTACGATATGCATTTTTATTTCTTCTTCTCATTTTGATTAAGTTACACCTGAAAAACTGTTACAGCAACTAAAATAAGTCAAAGCTTAGCAAGTGTCACATGCTTCTAGAATACAGTAACTCAAGACAATAGAAGAAATATGTTTAATGACACTCTTCATTTCATATCTTAAATTTTATTTCATTTAAACATATAATTTATTTCATAAAGACTTTAAATGTATAACATTATGCATAAATCATAAATACATATCATATCATATTCAATTTACATTCATCAAATCTGTAATCATATATTTCTCTTTTTTATATATAGTAGAATCGTCACAGGAGTCACCGTCTAATTTAGTATCAATGAAGGTACTCCTTTATCATTTCCATTTTATTTTCCTTTTCAATATCATTTTCCTTTTAACGTACACGGGTACAGCATCCCCATCCAATATCATAAGGGGGTGAGCTTCATCTTTCAACATACACCTGCAAACATTCTATATTAATCATATCATTTTCATTCTAAGTATTATGTAACATTGAATTTATAATGAATATCATCATAATATATAATAAAAGACATATTATTGTATTTAATGAATTGTAATGAATTAAGCAATTAAATAATAACATGATCATTTATCTTTAATAAAAAGAAATCAACTTTAATAATGACTGATTAAATAATAACAAAAATTAATATATCATGTGTAAGAGAAACAAATGTCATTACTATAATTAAAAATATAAGTAATCACCTTGAAATTAGATGCTTTAATAATTTGTTTTAGTCACTAATTCTGCTTTCAGCTTAACTCCTATGTAATATTTTGTAAAAATTAAAATCATTACATAAGCTACCATTGCTAGATCAAGACCTATCAATATTCCAAAATGCTCGAGGAGTGCATTGGTCAAATATATCTCAACAAGGACACCACATTCGCCATAGCATGGCTATGGTCATCAGATCATTATCTTTGATAGAAGTCTTCCTTAATGCTTAAAGCACCCTTCCTCAATGCTTAAAGCACCCTCAATTTAAGCGAATAATGCCCCAATGCTAGTGTTGAGTGCTTCATCTTATCATCTATGCATTCCATAGATTTGGTGCCAAGAGCAGGAAAAGAGTGTCCTTGAGAAGAAGAACTTACTGAAGTTGCATTATAACACCATTGCATGGAAATGTAATAGTAAAATGCTGCAATGATTTTAGGCAAGCGGATATATGTTTTCCTTCAGGTAAAAAAGGATTCAATCGTATACAGATAAAGAAGAAGAGAAGTTTTATCAAACAAAGGCACCATGTGATTGATAATTTTGCCTTTTTATTCATAGAGTTAAAGCTCCTTAACGGGATAGAAAATTATGGGAGATATTTATATTTATATCATAATTCAAACTAGCAGCTAGCTTAGAAGCACTCTATCAGCACTCTATCAAATACGACTAAATTTGCAAAAATAAAAATAAAATAAAATACTATGGACAGTGATTTTAAATGAAAGAAACCAAACAAGACCAAGAAATCAGATAATTAGAACTAAGATGCCATTCAACCAATCAACAAAGAAGCCAAAAGACAATTTTATTCAGAAATTTATAAAACCCGTAGCTTAGCAAATCATAGGAATGCTCTCTACCCCGCACTTAAATACTGTTGGATATTTCAAACCCAAAAAACGCGTCGTTTTAGATTTTATTTTATTTTTAATTATTGGACGGTTAAAAAAAACTGTTTTTATTAAGTGTTTTAAATGTGTATGAGTCCATTCCGAAGAAAAGGTGTTATCCCGTGAAAGACTTAAGGGGTTTCGTTTTTTGCTCTGCGTTTCATTTTTTTTTCCTGTGAAGACGTCTAGTGAAGAAAATTTTTTTTGAGTTTTCTCTTCAATTTTTCTGTGTGCCGTTTTTTCTTCTATCATTGGTATCAGAGCCCGGTTGGAGAATGGCAGCGAGTTCAAGCAGTAATAATTTGCAACCTCAGTTGCCCAAGTTCACGGGGAAGAACTACAATCAATGGAGTATTCAAATGCGGGTGTTGTATCAATCTCAAGAGTTGTGGGAGATTGTAGAGAACGGTTTTCAGGAGCCCGAAGTTGAGAGAGATTTGAATCAGAGACTTCTTCAAGAGTTGAAAGAAAATCGGAAGAAGGATCGGAAGGCCCTTTTCTTCATCTATCAAGCGGTAGATGAAATTATTTTTGAGCGGATCTCTACGGCGAAGACCGCGAAGGAGGCTTGGGATACACTGCATGCTTCTTACAAAGGAGATGACAAAGTAAAAATGGTACGTTTACAAACCCTACGAAGCCAATTTGATATGTTGAAGATGAAGGAGTCGGAAAGTGTGGAAGAATATTTCAATCGGGTAATTGTCATTGTTAACCAATTGAAATTGAATGGAGAACTTGTAGAAGATAAAAGAGTTATTGAGAAGATTTTGCGAAGTTTGACAAGAAAATTTGAAGCCACGGTGGTAGCCATAGAAGAAGCGAAGAACATAGAGCAAATGTCTATTGAAGGTTTGCTTGGATCTCTACAATCCCATGAATTAAGAATGAAGCAATATGATTCGACACCACTTGAGGAAGCATTCCAAACTCAAGTGGCATTGCGTGGGAATTTCAAAGGTGGCCGTGGAAGAGGTTTTGGCAGAGGAAGAGGCTCTTTTGGTAGAGGAAGAGGCTCTTATGGTACTCGTGGAAGAGGTCGTGCTGGTAGAGGAGAATCTACACAAAGTGATGGAGGTGAAGTTCAAGGTGGAACTCATGGTGATGGAGAAGGTGCACGTGGTCGTGGACATGGTTTCAGAGGAAGAGGAAGAAGCAACCTTGCCAATATCAAATGTCACTTTTGCAAAAGGTATGGGCACACTTATCGTTATTGTTGGAAGAGGCAGGAGAGTGAAGAGGCAAATGCAGATTTGGTGCAAGAAAAGGAAGTAGAGAAAAGTGAAGACACAATGTTTCTTACACATAGTAAGGAATATGGTGATTCAGGAGATGTATGGTTTATTGACAGTGGTTGTAGTAATCACATGACTGGCAATAGAAGATTGTTTGTTACTTTGGATAACTCAATCCAAAGTGAAGTACGTACGGGAGATGACAACAAACTATTTGTGGAAGGAAAAGGTGACATTTTGGTGCAAACAAGGAAGGGAGAAAAGAAGATATCAGATGTCTTCTATGTTCCAAATCTTAAGCATAATTTGCTTAGTGTTGGACAACTAAATCAAAAGGGATATGTGTTGACATTTTCTTTTGACACTTGTACCATTAAAGATAAGCATGGATTCTTGATTGCCAAGGTGAAGGTGACACCAAATAAAATATATCCCATGAAGATGATTTGCAGTTTAAATGGTTGTTTGAAAACTTCCATAGAAAATCATTCAAGATTATGGCATTGTAGATTTGGTCACTTGAGTTCCAAGACACTTTCTTATATGAGCCAGAAGAATATAGTTGATGGGCTTCCACATATTGAAGTTCAAGACAAGATCTGTGAAGCATGTGTTGCATGAAAGCAAAGCAGAGCACCATTTTCAGTTGGAAAATCATGGAGAGCCTTGAAGCCATTGGAGCTTATCCATTCAGATTTATGTGGACCGATGCACACTACTTCTATTGGAGGTAATTATTATTTTCTCACATTTATTGATGATTATAGCAGAAAAGTCTGGGTATATTTTCTGAAAGAGAAGTCACAAGTATTTGAATACTTAAAAATATTCAAAGCACTTGTGGAGAAGGAGAGTGGCCACTTTATTAAGATGTTGAGGAGTGATAGAGGTGGAGAGTATGTTAGTCATGAGATGCAAAATTATTTGAAGGAGAATGGGATACGCCATCAATTGACAACTAGATACACACCACAACAAAATGGGGTAGCAGAGAGGTTGAATAGAACCATTATGGGATTGGCTAGGAGTATGTTGAAGGAGAGGCAAGTGCCCAATTTGCTTTGGGCTGAAGCTGTGTCTTGTGCTGTGTACTTATTGAATAGGGTGACATCAAAAAGTACTCCATCTCAAACCCCTTTTGAAATTTGGAGTGGTCATAAGCCTGTTGTTGATCACTTGAGAGTTTTTGGAAGTATTTCTTATGTTCATGTACCTGATCAAAAGAGAAGGAAGTTGGATGAAAAATCTGAGAAGTGTGTGTTTGTAGGATACAGTGAAAGGTCCAAAGCCTATAAACTGTATAATCCTACAACGAAGAAAGTGGTAGTGAGCAGGGATGTGAGATTTGAGGAGAGCTTATCTTGGGATTGGCTTGAAAATGGCAACAAAGAAGATGTCACAGTTGGGGGAAATTCAGAAAAAATTATTGATGATGTAGAGCAACAAAGACCACCACACATTACAGTGAGATTGGGAGAATCATCTAGTAGTGGTATTGAAAAGGTGAAGACAAGAAGCTTGCAGGAGATATATGACACCACAAATTATAATGAGGAGTTATCTCAATTTGCTTTCTATGTAGATGAAGAGCCCTTAACTTTTAATGAAGCAGTTGCAGATAAGAGATGGATTGATGCCATGAAAGAGGAGATTGATGCTATTGAGAGAAATGACACATGGAGTTTGACCTCACTTCCTAAAGGTCAAAAATCCATTGGTGTCAAGTAGGTGTACAAATTGAAGAAAAATGTTGAAGGAGGTGTAAAAAAATTCAAGGCTAGACTTGTAGTCAAAGGGTACAAGCAGAAGCAAGGAGTAGATTATGAAGAAGTTTTTGCACCGGTTGCCAGATTTGATACAATCAGATTAATTTTCTCTATTGCTGCTATGAATAGATGGAAGATTCATCAATTAGATGTGAAGTCGGCTTTCTTAAATGGTGTTTTGGAGGAAGAAGTTTATGTAGATCAACCTGAAGGTTTTATTGTGAAGGGAAAAGAGCATATGGTATATAGTTTGAAAAAGGCTTTGTATGGCTTGAAGCAAGCCCCGAGGGCTTGGAATTTATGCATTGATAAGCATTTTGGAGAAGAAAGGTTCACTAAATGCCCTTATGAATATGGTGTGTATATGAAGACAGACTCAAATGGCAACAAATTAATCATATGCTTATATGTGAATGATTTGCTTATAACAGGTGATGATGAGCAGATGATTGCAGATTTTAAATCAACTATGTTCAGAAGATTTGATATGACAGATGTTGGCCTCATGTCATTATTTTTGGGTATAGAAGTTCATCAGAAAGATGATGGCATTTGGATATGTCAAAAGAGGTATGCTAAAGAGTTACTTGAGAAGTTCAGGATGAATAATTGCAATAGTGTGTCTACACCAATGCAAACTGGAGTTCATTTCACAAAAGAAGGAGAAGGTAATTTGGTTGATCCGACATTATACAAAAGTTTGATTGGGAGCCTCAGATACTTGACAGTGACAAGACCTGACATTGTGTATAGTGTGGGCATCTTGAGCAGATTCATGGAAAATCCAAGGGAGTCTCATTGGCTTGCAGCGAAGAGGATTCTTAGATATATCAGTGGCACAGTTGAGTTTGGCCTTCACTATCAGTGCAGTGGAGACATGAAGTTACTTGGATATTGTGACAGTGATTGGACAAATGATCATGAGGAGAGAAAGAGCACAAGTGGATATGTATTTTATGTTGGTGATACATCTTTTACTTGGTGCACTCAGAAGCAGAAAGTTGTAGCATTATCTACATGTGAGGCAGAGTATATAGCAGTGGCGGCAGCGGCTTGTGAAGCAATGTGGTTGAAGAATTTGCTGAAGGAATTTTTTGGAGAGGTTGATGAAGCTACAACAATTTATGTGGACAATAAGTCGGCGATCGCATTGGCCAAAAATCCAGTTCAGCATGGCAGGAGCAAGCACATTGATGTCCGTTATCATTTTATCAGAGATGCAGTAAAGAAGGGTCAGATTAGCATGGAGCACTGCAGTACAGAGGATCAGGTAGCTGATTTGTTCACTAAAGCTTTGCCGACACCGAGGTTCATAAAGCTAGTGAAGATGCTTGGAATGAAGAAAGTTTTGGTTTGAGGGGGAGATTGTTGGATATTTCAAACCCAAAAAACGCGTCGTTTTAGATTTTATTTTATTTTTAATTATTGGACGGTTAAAAAAAAAAACTGTTTTTATTAAGTGTTTTAAATGTGTATGAGTCCATTCCGAAGAAAAGGTGTTATCCCGTGAAAGACTTAAGGGGTTTCGTTTTTTGCTCTGCGTTTCATTTTTTTTTTCCTGTGAAGACGTCTAGTGAAGAAAATTTTTTTTGAGTTTTCTCTTCAATTTTTCTGTGTGCCGTTTTTTCTTCTATCAAATACAGCCTGTTTCTTGCCTCCCCACAGTTTCACTAAAACTTCAAATTTGGCTAATCAAACCAACAACAGACGATGACATTATTCAGTAAACCACACGTACGATCCAGATTTATCGGGGGGAAAAAATCTTTTTATTTAAAGGTAAAGCGATGGCAAATTTCAAGTGCAGGTGCTTCAAGCTTCATAGCTAGGCCTAAGTTTAATAATAGCCATATCGCAATGCAGAGCTAAAAACCACAACAACAAAGAATTTAGGGTGACGAATGAAAAAATAATTTCCAAATTGCCTTTACCTTTGAATCCATGAATCCACAGAAAAAGAATAAGTCCGAGGAAGAGAACCCAAGAAACAAACTTCCACCACCGACCCATTGGGGTTCTTTCGTGCTCTTCACAAGCTAGGGCAAAGTAGCCAGGCTACTTTACATATATAGTAAGAGAGAGAGACGCGCATAGCGATAGAAAATATTTTCAATGGATTAAGCGAAATAAACCGGATGGAGCAAGAGATGAACTCTCCAATGTAGACAAAACCATACCAACCAATGTCGGTAAATCTGGAGTTCAAGCCACAGAACCATTATGGACAAAAACCAAAGAGCAGGCCAATGCAGAGCCCCAGCTGATGCGATCTAGCTATAAGCAATGGCTTCTTTTAATTCTTTTCCCATGGTAAAATGTTGAGCCTGAGAGAGAATTCACAGAGGGGTAGAGAGAGAAAGAGTGAAAGAGAAAGGAAGGAGGAGGAGTGGAATGGTAAAATAATACAGAGAGCGGGAGGAGACAGTAATGGCCAATGCGGAAGGTTTTTTAGTTTTTAAACTCCCTTCAAGTATTTATTAATTTTTAATTTGCTCTTAAGGGCTCGATAATTTTACTCGATCAAAAAAAATTTTATTTGGTATAAATTATTTACACAAAATAACAGTTATCAAGGATATACACGCAAATAATTCAAAAAATATATTTATTAAATTATGTTTTAAGTTTTAAAAACGATTTACCTATATATTTTGTGTTTGCTTTTATAAAATTATTAAGAATTTAATGGAAATAAAAAAAAATTAAAATTAGTGTTATATTTTGTACCTAACATTATCACTCAATAATCTAACGTTTAAATGCATGCGGTTATATAAATGTTTTTGACTTAGGTAATAATGAATTTTTCAGTTCATAGACTTAAAAAAAAATTGGTACTTTGATTTAGGTAATGCAATTGTTGAGGGAACATTTTGACAATGTGTCTCATAATAATGCAAATTAAAGAAATATACATAGTATTTATTTTATTAGAAAAATGTAATTCGGACCAATAGACTAGGGGTGTCAATATTTGACACGACATGATAACCCGACCCGAAAAATTCGGATTGGACCCGACCCGTTTGATAAACGGGTCGGGTCCGGGTTCGCAGATTCAACCCATTTGATAAAACGGGTCGGGTCGGGTTGACCCTGCGGGTTGCCGGGTCAACCCGAAAACCCGTTTATTTTAAAAAAATTTTGAATTTCCTGCTGCCCCTTCCCGCGCTGCCCGCTGCCCGTGTGCCCCGCGCTGCCCAGCCTACCCCGCGTGCCGCGCGTGCCGAACCCGCGTGCTGCCGATGCCGCGCAGTTGCCGAACCCGCGTGCCGCCGCTGCCACGCCGCCATCGAACCCGCACCGTCGCCGAACAGCTTGCGTGCCGAACCCGCGTGCCGAACCAGCAGCCCTGCTACCCCGCGTGCCGTCGCCGAACCCGCGCCGTCGCCGCAGCCGCGCTGCCGAACCCTCGCGCGTCGCCCACAGTCGGGTCGCGGGTCTTGTCGGGTCAACCCGGCAACCCGGCCGGATCGGGTCCAGGTTGAAATGTCCGACCCGTTTGCAAAAACGGGTCGGGTTCGACCCGAATTGACACCCCTACAATATACTCAATCTTTTAACAAATAGAGTTAAAATTCTTGCTCAATAATTATATGATCTTTCAATCGAAATAGTTTCTCAAGCAGTTTTATTTTTTTTTCACATTCAAGATTTTTGCAATCGCACAGTATTTATCTTTGACCAACTACAGAATTTCATTCTGGCAATCTATCTCAACTCATCTTTTTTTTCTTTTTTTTTCTTTTTTTCTTTTTTTTTTTTCTTTTTTTTTTTTATTCATGATTGAAACAAGACTTTGCATTCTAAAAACTTAATTATTTTTCCTATCTTACAATCATGTTCATCTTTGAACTATAGTTAAATCACAATAAAATAATAAAAATAATATTTGAATCATTAATTTATATTATTTAAACATTATTCTCTCTTTTATTTTAAAATGATCAATCCATTTACGATACTTATTTGAACTATCTTTAACTAACAATTAAGCAATCTTTGAACCATCTTAGATGCATGATCAAATTTTCTTCAAACCTCCTTCTAACCATTATGGAATCTTCTTCGACCCTCATTCAATCTTCATCAAACTATCTTGAAGATGGGTCAAAGACATTTAAAAAAAATATTTGAAGATGATTTGAAGAAGGTTTGATCGTGCATCAAATGTATGTTTGTTGAAAAGAGATTTTTGATAAGCCTACTTCTTTTTTTTTTTAATTCAGGATTTCAGTCTCAAAATTGAACACGCCATTACGAACGAAATATCATCCCAAGAGGCGAAGATATCATTCCTTAATGAGTTCAGATAATGGAACAGAATATTTCATTCTGGCTATAATAGTCAAATTCTGTTAGGGAATGTGCCCTAAAGAAATATTGTTGTAATATATATTCTAAGGAAATAAATATTTAAAGATAAGTTTAGCATGTTTCGATATTATCATTTGATATAATAATTTTATTCCATGATTATTTATGTAACCATAATTCAGTATATAATTATATACAAGAGGATTGAATTATGGATAATAATCAAAACAAGTTCATGATTATTAATTATAGTTGTAATCTATAATTAAATATTATTAGTACGGTTCATCAACATTAAGAATGGAATAATCTTATCCGGATTATTCGATATTGAGATATTAAAGATGGATGTACTTTATATAATATGATTATATAGAACTGGACCAGATAAATTTTGAATTCTCTAATAAATTATGTTTTAATTATAGAGAATTTAAAATTAATAATAAAGATGGTCATATATAAAACAATCTTAATCCTGAGTTATTAATAAACTCCTATTTGTGACATTTGGTTTTTTGATTTACTCAAAAAAAGTTTGAAAGAAAAAAATTCAATCCTTGTATTTTAGAAACACAATGAAACAAATGGTTGGGAATGTTAATATACAGATATGGAATCCATTCCTTTCATTTTTGAAAGTTAAAAAATTAGTTCCCTTGAATAATTAATTCAGAACTTGAACAATTGAGCGCTCAAATTTTGTGACGAGGTCACAAAGTTTATTGTTCATTAGAAAATTAATTGGAATTCAAGGATCAAGATATAATTAGTGAGGTGACAAAAGGATGTTAGTTTATCCTTCGTGGTGGTATAATGTTTAACTATGCGGATGTAATTGAAAGAAAATATTTAAATATAAATAAAACAATTCATGTGGGAAATATGAAGCATTTTTAAATTAAAAAATTTTCTCACATGATATGCTGGATGATCAGTTAAAATTCTACATCGTCTAGGTGTATCACCTAGATGACCAGCATGATGTACCAGATGATAATCCCTGATTTTGAATTAATCATATGGGACAATTTAGGAATCATTATGTACGATAAGTTATATTTATTCATCATCCAATATATATCTTCTAGATGACCAGAATGATGTGATGGATGATATTTATGGTTTTGAAATAATCGTACAAGATGATGTCTATATTGTTATGGATGATCAAAATAAACAAGGTTTATAATCATCCATCTCTCCCAGATCGTACTCGCTGAAAGGGCTGAAAATACATTAATCGTATAGGATGATCTATCGATCATCATGGATGACCTTTGTTGGAAAGTTACAAATTAGGAAAATTTTAAGTCATTCTTTATAAGATCTCTTGTTTATTCAAGAGGAGATCTTTTGTTGGTGACTTAACTTGAGGGAGTTAAGAGAAGGAGAGGGAGACCTTGGGAGAGAGAAAGAGGGATCTTGTGAGGGGGAGTTTGTGAGGGGTTCACAATGGTTGCTCCAAGCAAGGATCTGAGTCATCTTCTCCAATCATCGTCCATAGTTTCTTGGTGGCTTTAGAGAGGTCTTCATCAGCACAAGGTCAAGGTTCTCTACCTGCTTCCGCAGGAAGCAAAAGGAGTCTAGGTTCGCTGCCTCATCGGGGTTGGTGAAAAGGAGTTTATAAAGGCTTCCCCACCTTGTTGTGGGAGCAAAAGGATATTCATTATTGGTTTAGTGCAATACATAAAGGAGATGCTTTGGGGAGTGGTCGTAGGTCAAGTTGATCGAACCACTATAAAATCTAGTGTATTCTTTCTTATTACATTTCAGCATCTTAATCTTTGCACTTTATTTTCTTGTGGATGATCGTATGGTTTAATATTTTAAAATACTTTAAAAAGATTGTGCTTTTTGTTTAAGAATTTTAAAAACTACCAATTCACCTTCCCCCCCCCCCCCCCCCCCCCCCCCCCTCTTGGTTAGTCTCGGGCTAGTTCATAAGGGCTTAATAATCTTAACGAACTTTCAAGTTATATCAGAGCGAGATTCATAAAATCAAGTTTTTGAAAAGTTTTGAATTTCAATACATTTCTAACTTTGGTAACTAAAATACAATGGAAGGTTATTCAATTACTAGTCCACTACTATTTGATAATATATCTTTTGATTTCCGGAAAACTCTCATGTCCATATTTTTACAATTTATAGATTATCGCATGTGGATGCATATTAAAGAAGGTTATTTTGCACCATCACGTGAAGTTAATGACATCAAAATTGAACTTCTATTTACTGAATGGACTCTTGACGATATGGATCTAGCACAACTTAATGCAAAATATTTATACTATTTTTTGTGCACTGAAATTTGAAGATTGCATCCGTGTTTCAACTTGTACAACTCGTAAATGTGATAAATTATGTATCACTTATGAAGATACAACAGAGGTTTAACAATCTAGATTTAATATATTACTTCATGACTATGAGCTCTTTTGTATGAAACCTAGTGAGTTAATATATGAAATGTATACTAAGTTTACACAAATTGTCACCTCCTTGTATGCTTTAGGAAGAGAACTCACCAACTATGAGAAAGTTAACAAAATTTTGAGATATTTACCTTCTTATGATACTAAGATAACTACTATCATTGAATCCTAGAATTTGAATACTTATTCTATTGATAGCTTATTTGGATCACTCATTGCTTACGAGCAAGGAGTGAATAAAAGATAACTTGATGTAGGTGAGAAAAAGAAGGAAAAAAATTATGACATTGAAGGCTAATGATACGAATTTTAACTCATCTGGTTTTGAAAGTGATGATGTTACCTTAATTACGAGGCAATTCAAGAGCTTCTTAAGGAAAAAATAAAGCATCAACATAAGTAGAACAAAGGCAAGAGTAGTAAGAATTTTAAAGGTTCTTGTGATGTTATTTATTTTGAAGGACGGAAGCTAGGTCATGTTAAGGTTGGTTGTCCTACACTTAAGGCTCACCCAAGCAAGAAGAAGGGTGAGGAGAAACCTGAGTTCTGGAAGGAAAAAAAATAAATCCAAAAGTTTTTATGGGTGGATACTACATTGGACACTTCTGAGATTAAAGATGTGAAGAAGATAACAAACTTGTATTTGATGGAGAATGATCATCCTGGACAATCTAACCAAGAAGAGCTATGTAAGAAGGGACCCAAACTTGTTTTGGTTCTTAAATCTAACATTCGATGATTTTGTAGGTATGATCTCACTTACAATCTCATGAGATCATGTGGTACTTAAACAGCAGATGCTCACGCCACATGATAGGAGATGCCAATCAATTCATTTCACTGCTGGTCAGAGCTGGAAGCATGATCACTCTTGAAGACAACATCAGAAACTTCAAAAACCTTTTGATTAAAAATGTTTTACTTATTGATGCTTGAAACATAACTTGATTAGCATCAGTCAGCTTTGTGATAATAACTTTATCATAAATTTTTTGTAAAACACATATATCATTAGCTTAAATAACAAGAATGCTTTGAAGGAGAAAAGGATCAATAGTGTTTACATATATGCTTGATTTAAATAATATTGAATGTGTTGTATCTTTTTGTTTAAAAATGGTTGTTGATGAGTCTTGGTTATGGTATAGAAGATTATGTTATGCTAGCATGAAAATACTTATAAAAGTAATCTAAAAAGACTTAGTGAGAGGAATCCCCAAGCTTAAGTTCACTAAGGACCACCTATGTGATGCCTGTCAACTAGGGAAATAAGTCCATTCCTCTTTCTATTCCATTAAGAATATTAGCACCTCGAGACCTTTAGAAGTCCTTCATATGGATTTATTTGGATCAATTAGCACTACTAGCTTAGGGGGAAAAGTCTATAGATTTGTGATTTTTGATGGCTACTTGAGATTCACTTGAACTAGATTTCTGACACATAAAAGTGAGTATTTTGATGAATTTAAACCCTTCTCCACTTGGATTCAAAAAAAAGCTAGGTTGTGAGATCTTGAACATCCATAGTGATCATAGTAGAGAGTTTCAAAATGTGAGATTTGAAACTTTCTATGATGAGCAAGGGATTAGTCATGACTTTTTAGCTCCTATGACCCCTCAGCAGAACGGGGTAGCTGCAAGGAAGAACAGGACCTTAGTAGAATCCACTAGAGCCATGCTTGTTAAGTATGCACTTCTAAAATACTTTTGAGCAGAAGCGGTGAACACAGCCTATTATGTGTTGAATAGGGTGAATGCTAGATCCAAAATAAATAAGACACTATATGAGATCATTAAGGGTAAGACGCCCAATATTTCTTACCTCTATGTCTTTGGCTATACAGTTTTCATTCTTAATAATGAGAAATCTCTCTTAGGAAAATTTGACCCAAAATTTGATGGAGTGTTCTTAGGATATTCAAGTGTGAGGAAATCCTTTAGAGTGTTTAACAAGAGGATATTGGTGGTGGAGGAGGCTATTCATGTAGTATTTATTGAATCTGATCCTAAGAAGTCTATAGTTGAGGAAGAAGATGAAGTATGAGAGATTACCCAATGAGTAAAAACTATAAATCTAGAGGAATGGGTAGAACCTCAAAATATTTTGCATAGAGATTAGAGATATTCTTCGAGTCATCCTAAAGAACTGATCTTACGAGATCCTTTTAAAGGTGTTAGAACTAGACATAGACTTAGAAAGAAAGTAAATCACTCTACCTTTATCTCAATGACTGAATCCACCTGCATTAAGCAAGCCCTTTATGATAAATTCTAGATCTTAGCAATGCAAGAAAAACTTAATCAATATATGAGGAATGATATCTAGGAGTTAATAGAAAGACCTAAGAATCAAAGTATAGTATGAACTAAATGGGTCTTTAAGAATAAAATGAATAATTCTGATGTGGTGGTAAGGAATAAGGCAAGATTAGTGGCTAATGGGTACAACCAAGTAGAAATAATTGATTTTAAGGAGACCTTTTTCCCCTATAGCTAGATTGAAAGTCATTAGAGTACTACTAGCATATGCCTGTTATAAGGGATTTAAGTTTTTTCAAATGGATGTCAAGAGTGCCTTTTTGAATGGGCTAATAAAAGAGGATGTGTTTGTAGATCAAACCCTAGGTTTTAAGAGTTCTCAATGTCTAAATCATATTTACAAATTTAAAAAAGCCTTATATGGATTAAAGCAGGCACCCAGAGCTTGGTATGAGGGGCTTATCACATTCCTCCTAGAAAAAAAATTTGTTAAGGGGAGCGTTGACATCACCCTTTTTCTAAAGAAAGTAGGAGATGATTTACTCATTATCCAGGTCTATGTTGATGATATACTTTTTTAATCTTCTAATAAAAATTTATGTGATAATTTTTCTAAAATAATGAGTAAAGAGTTTGAGATGAGTATAACAAGAGAATTATCCTATTTTTTGGGATTTATCATAAGATAAATGGATGATGGAACCTTTCGTAATCATTTAAAATACACTAAGAACATCTTGAAGAAATATGAAATGGATATATCCAAGCCAATAAAAACTCCCATAAGCTCCAGTGTCCAATTAGATAAAGATTCAAATGGAAAATCTGTTGATCAAAAGAACTACAGAGGAATGATTGGATCACTACTTTAGTTGACTACTAGCCAACATGATATAATGTTTAGTGTTTATCTTTATACTATATTTCAAGTTGATCTTAAAGAATCTCACCTGATTGTAGTTAAGGGAATCTTTAGATATCTCTTAGGGATCTAAAACTTATGAATCTGGTATCCTAGACACAACACTTCTTTTGAAATTATTGGATGTTCTGATTTTGATTTTATAGGATGTATGGTGGATAGAAAGAGTACTTCTGAAACTTGTCAATTCATATGACAGTCCTTAGTCTCCTAGTCTAGTAGAAAATAAAACTTTGATGTATTTTTTACTGTTTAAGCTGAGTACATTGCCTTAAGAAGTTATATGGCCCAAGTCATTTGGTTGAAGTAACAAATTCTGAATTTAAGATTACATATTAGCAAAATTTTAATTCTATTTGATAACACCAGTGCCACTACATCTCTAAAAATCTTATCTAATATTCTATAACCAAACACATTGACATAAGACATAACTTTATTAGGGACCATATTATCAAAGGAGATATTGAGTTATTTCATGTATCAACTGAAAACAAACTAGCTGACATTTTTACTAAACCATTGGCCATTGACACATTCTGTATCTTAAGAACCAGATTGGTTGTGATTGATATAAATACATGAACTTGATGATTTGTGCTCCGAACTTTATGTTTTCTGATCTTTTTTCTTATTTTTATTTTATGATCTTTGTTTTATTTTTTATATTTCTTTTATTTTTTCTTAGATTATTGATTTTTATTTATTTGTTGTTGTTTTATGTTTTCAACTGTTATGTCTTTATTTTTCTTTCAGTTTTCTTTTAGTCACTACTGGAATGATATTTTATGCCTTATTTTTATTTTTAAAAATTTGTATTCAATGATTGACATCCCTAAATCAGTTAAAGGGAGAAACAACATTAACTATTTCCCTTCCTCTAACTCTTTTTAGCATTATAATCTTCTTTTTTAAACAAAAATCTATCTCAAATTAACAACTGGACTTTACAATTTAGATCTTTTCTACCTTCTTACATTAATATATCTTATATAAATAACATTCAAAGTTATTAAATCACTTTCAAACTTTCTTAATCTTCTTGTTGCATTTATCATATAAATTTGATTATGCTTTGTGGTTTACTCCTCGTTATATTATATAGTGAGTTTTTCTTCTTTAACATCTAGAAGATATTATCAAAAGTGAGAGTATTTAAAAGTTTCAAAAGGGAGCTAGCATGCAAAAATGACAAGAGGCATAAAATGAGCCCAAAAGAAAAAAAATGAAAAGATGCGAAATGATAGCAAAAAAAATGAAAGATACATAAAATGTATCAAAAATCAAAAGATACGTAAAGTGCGCCAACCAATTGATAATAGGACAAAATGAGCCCACAAGAAAGCAAGCTTCCTTCTCTTTCAAATATTTAAACCTTAGAAGAATTCATGTGTCACTTGATATTTTCAAAGACTTGATTTTGCAATTCATGATTGTAACTAATTATTTTGTTATATTATTTTATAAGATATTTTTCTGAAATGAAGTTTTGAACGGATCACTTTTTCTTATCCGATTTATTTTTCTTAGTTAGATTTTATTTTCAAAACACGGTTTGTCTTGTAAGAAGTTTGAGCTGGAGATAACAAGATTGGTTGTTCTACCATTTTTTAGTTTTCGATGATGTTAATTCATTTTTTACAAATTTTTAATTCAATCACATGGAAAATTTATCATATTTTGTATTGATTAAAAAACTTTATTTTTCATTCTTTTTAGTCCTTTTTACATCTTTTCTTTATTTTATATTTAATTTTTTACTTTGGGCCACATTCTGATCACATCCCTCATACTTGTAATCTATTTTGATGTTTTATGTGTGATGCTTTTATACTATTGTTAGTTTCTATTTTGTATTTCTTTTTTTGTGATGTCAAAATGGAGAGTAGTGTTAGTGTTAGTGTTATTATTATTTTTGTTGTATTATATTATTGTATCATTTAGTATTTGTACTATTTTTGTTGTATCACCTATTTATTTTAATAAACTTTGCATTGCTTAGTTCATAGTATTCTCCTTTATGTTTCATTAATCTGCTTGAGTTGAATTTTCTAACAAATATGTTTCATCATCAAATAGAGGAAGATTGTTGCAAATCTGGATTCAAGGATTATAATTTTGATGATAGTAAATATTTTCAGCATTTCTATTTCTCTATTATTGCACTATCTACTAACCTTTTAGGTCCACAAGGTCAATTACAAATCAAGCCAACTAAAGATTGGATAGATTATGACTAAGTTAGTCTGTAAGTGTAATTCTAGTGGTTTTTCCTTTTCTTGAGTCAAATATAATAAAGTGGATCCTAATGATAAGTAATCTTACACACACACACACTTAGGGGGACAAATTCTGTAAGTTTAAGGGTTTTCTATTTTTGATCACTTTATATAGGACGATTCCAAATTATCCTAGATGATCAGTTAAAATAAAAACTCTAATTAAGGCTCCTGTGTTAAGACATCTAAATTAAGCAAATTATATGGGACGATATTTACATCGTCCTGGATGATAGGCTCAAATTATAAAGAATTAGTCACCAAATTCTTTTAGGTATGATATTATTTTTAGAAATCATAAAGGACAATCCCATTTCATCCTAGACGATTCATTACAATCATGCTTAAATTAGTCAGATGATTAAGAAAAGTAATTAATATTTGATTGATCGATCATATGATCCTGGATGATTGCAGGATCATTCTTGATGATCAGTTAGAAAAACTATAGTCTTCTCTTAGATCACCTAGACGACTAAAATAATATGCTGGACGATCAGTTGAAATTATCCATCGTCCAGGAGTATCACTTGGATGACCAGAACGATGTTTTAAACGATAATCCATGAATTTTGAACTAATTGTATGATATGATTTCAGAATCATTCTGAATGATAAGTAATATTTCTTCATCATCCAACATATATCTTCCAGACAATCAAAATGATGTGCTGGATGATATGTATGATTTTGAACTAATTGTATAGGATGATGTCCACATCATCTTGGATGATCAGAATAAAAAAGACTTCTAATTATCCAGCCCTTTCATATCATCTTAGCTGAAAGGGTTAAAAATACAATGATTGTATCGTCCTGTACGATCTTTGACGACAAGTTATAAATTATGACAAATTTTAAGCCCTTCTTTATAAAATCTCTTGTTTATTCAAGAGAAGATTTTTTACTGGTGTCCTAACCTGAGGGATCTAAGAGAAGGAGAGGGAGAGCTTGGAAGAGAGAGATGATATTGTGAGGGGAAATTTGTGAGGGGTTCATAAAGGTTGCTCTGAGTATGGATCCGAGTCATTTTCTCTAGTGATCTTCCCTCATTCCTTGGTGGCTCTAGGGAGATCTTCATCAGTATAAGGTCAAGGTTCTCTGCCTACTTCATGAGGAGTAAAACGAGTCAATGTTCTCTACCTGCTTCAAGAGGAAATAAAAGGAGTCTGGGTTTTTTTCCTTATTGGGGTCGGTGAAAAGGAGTTTATAAAGGCTTTTCCGCGTTTCTATGGGAGCAAAAGGAGAGTCACTTTTTATTTAGTGTAATACTTCGATGAGATGCTCCGGGAAGTGGACGTAGGTCAAGTTAATTGAACCACTATTAAATCTGGTGTATTCTTTATTATTATGTTTCTGCATCTTAATTTATACACTTTATTTTATTGTGGATAATCATATGGTTTAATGTTTTAAAATATTTCAAAAAAGATCATACTTTTTGTTTAAGGATTTTAAAAATTACCAATCCCCCGGCTCTTGGTTAGTCTCGAGCTAGTTTATAATGGCTTAATAGTCCTAATGAACTTTTAGTTAGGTTTAGTGAGGCCTAGGTTGGGAAATGGTTTAACTCAATATAGTTTTGATAGCTTTGGTTTATCATAATTCGTAACCCAAGTTAACCCAATGGTTGGGTCAGCTAAGGAAGGTGTGTTGGATTAAGGGGAACCCAATGACAGTATTAGTTTGATCTAATTGGGCTAGGATTGGAATTTAGTTCAAGGGATACCTCTCTTTAGACGCTTGGGTCAAGCCAAATGGCTAACCCAAGTGGGCCTAAGTCTTGTGTCTTCAAGTAAGGTCTCTTAAGGGCCCAATAGATCACCCCATGGGTTTAAATGGGTTTGGAGAAGTCTTGGTTAAAAGTTTTGAAAGGGTAGATGTCTTTGGAAGGTTTGGTCAAACTTGGTTGACTTGGTCAACCAAGTTGATCTAGGGTCATGGGTTTGGTCTATTAAATTCAAATATATCATATTAACTCAACGAAGGTGGTCCTAAGTCAAAGGGAGTTCAATTGATTTGAAATGGGTGTTTAAACCCTTAAGGGCACTTTGGTCAACCATGATTAACTTGGTCAAATAGGTTAAACCAAATTGTGGGTTTTCCTCCAATGTGTTTCTAATGATATTTAGGATATATTGGGATAGGTTTTGAAGGTTTATATGGGAAGGTCATGTTGAATTTTGGGGAAAAGACCAAAAATTCCTTTAAAGGACATTTTGATCATTTTAGCCCCTAGTCAACACTTGGTTAAACTAGGTCTAGGAAAGTGTAGGTTATTGATCAACAAGTTATAAAAAAGGTCCTGGATATGGTTAGAAGGTTTAAAAGTGGTCCCAAGGTCAAATTTTACTATATGGAATGTTCAGTGGCACTTCTTATAAATATTTGAAGATTTTGTATCCTTTAGAAATCAATCCAATTTTTGGGGCTAGGGACCTCAGAATGGTTTTAAATTTAGTGGGTTAGTCTTAGAGATATGCCTAAACAAGATGCAATTGATAAACCCAAAATTAGAGGTCATTTGACTGGGTTTCTAGGTGACAAAAAATTCACACATAAAGGGCTTCAAGACCAAGGCCCTTAACCCTGGGATTTGGTTTGGAAACTTGGATTTGTATTGGATTTTTGAGTTTATGGGTTTAGTTTGAATTATCCACATCAATGAAAATCAAATGAATGATTGAGATTGATCAGATATGATTTGAAAGTTGAATGAAAGTTGGTTGAAAATGGGACTGGAGATTGAGTTGAATAGTGGAATTGGATTTGATTAGGATTGGATTTTATTTTGACTAGGACTTATATGGCTAAGAAGTGGACAACTCTCAATCATTAAGTCACTAGAAAGAAACTGGGGTAGGTCCTAGTGACCTCATACATAAATGAGGTCAACAATGTGGTCTAAATTTTGCTCAATTATGAGTTGTAAATTGTTTTGAAGAGCCTTCAAAGATGGGTCAAAATTAGGTTGATTATGAGCCAGCATGATTCAACAGCCATTTTTGAAGATGCTTTGATTAAATATTTATCAAATGTGGTTAAAATATATTTTTTCTTGCATCACCTCTTTAATGATTGACTAAGTATAATTATCATGATATATATACGGACATAGATCTAATCCTAACAGTTAAGAAGCATTATATTGCTTAGGTTTTATGCCAAGTTGTGGTTAATTTAAAGAAACTAGCTTGGCAATTTAGGCTAATGATATCATTGTGTAGTTGAGAGATCACCCTTTGTGAAACTTTTAAAAGCTCATGAAATACAATTTTCTAGTTCCTCCATTCAACAATTATTATTAAGGATGATTGATGATGATTATTATAAAAATATCCTCACCTAAAACCCAACACTGCAAAGGCGCATCCCTGACGTCGAAGTGCATGACCAAATCTAGTTTTATGTTCAACAACTTAAGATTTCAACGCCAGGGTGTGAAACGCCACGGTGTCGCAATGCTAGCAAAGAAAATTTTTTATTATATCTTGGATTTTCACTTTTTAGGCCCCAAACCTTGGTTACTTATAATTCCAAGAAGTATTCTAAGACTCATAATTATTAATCAACTTAAAAATTAATGATCAATAATAGAAAATTACATAAATTTCGGTTGATAAATATACAAGCTACATAAATAGGGATAAGAATTTCATTAACACAAAGCTAAAGAATACTTTCATGAAGTGCATTCACACATATGATGTGTGGAAGTATGGGATATGCTACTTTATATATTATATCCTCTTCAATCATGATAAACATTATATATACATTTATTGAAATGTTTCTCACAATTGAAGATAAAGAAGAATTTGTTTTATACACATGGGGAAGGGTGCATGGAAGAGGACACTGTAATTATTGAAATGACAATATGATTACTATAAGAACATTGCTTTAAAAAAGAATGCCGTGTCCTAATATATTATAAGTGTATATGCAATATCAATATAATAATAAGCTTATAAAGCCATTTCAGACCTGGAGTTATAAGTGTTAGAAGCTATTGATTATCAAGTCTTAGGCTCATATTTATAATACTAACAGTCCTCCAAAACTGGGGTAGATGGATAACATAGAGTCTTTCATTTTAATAAATTGTTTCGGTCCTTAAATCTTCTCAATCAAATAAACATTTGTTCTCCTAAAAAGAATCAAGCACAAGAATATAGAGCTATAATATCTAAGTATTTTTCTTATTAACTTTTAAATAATTTAGTTTGATTGATTTATGATTTATTAAATTTATAATTTTAATGTCTACATTATGTTAAATTTATTCTTGACGTTGTCATAACGAGCATGAGGATCAAGGCCTCCTTAGAACATGTAGCCCCATAGCCCTAGTAAGTACAGCCTAAAAACTTCATTGATAGAGTGTTGGTTATTTATTTTACTCTTGTTATTTGATTTAATTCATTAGGTTGATGAATTATTGATATTTTGATAATTTATTGATTTTTCATATCTTAATAAATATTTTAATACATTTAATGTGGGGTCAATTTCTTTTCTTTTACATATGTAATAGTTTTTAGAAGTTTAATATTTTATATAAATATTATATTTAATTATGAGTTTAATGCCTTTGAATTTACTGGATTTAATATATATTTTATCATAGAGTCCTTTTTTGGAATTATGAGTTCAATCCCCAAAATATTTGTTAAATTCCTTAGGGAGAGGGCATCACAGTTATGGAGTGGTTATTAGATTTAGAAAGAATAGAGAGAACTACAGAGAGCAATGTTGTCTTTTTAGCCATTGTTAATTAACAACGATCACACCAGCTATTGCCGCCGACAACCTCCATCACCACTAACAATTAGCATTAGAAATCACTGTCATCTCCAGAATGCTGACAATATTTAATTCTACTAGGTATAGTTGTCCGCTTATGGACACTTACTTTTTTTATACCCCCTATTAGAGAAATTAAACCCTATTGTTCTGTGTTAAATGTCAAAATGTAGTGATTTTTGTAATCTCCCTCAAGGAAAAGCAGACGTTTATTTAATCCTCTCTTCTTTAATAGCTAAGAATGGAGGATTCTTATATTACTTACTACATAATGGATTTTTAAACTAGACCAGGCCTCATGATTTTTCTCGGCCCCTTTCTGAGTTTTCCCCATAAAAAACTTCATATCTTAATAATTTTATCTATGCATGCTGAATGTTTATACAATGTTGAAATGTAAAACACACATTCTACCTACTCAAATTTTTTAGCACATAACAAGTATGATAATAGCTTTATGTTTTATTTCAAATGGTGATTGTGGTCAGTGTGAAATACAACACTTAATCTAAAAAATATAAAAAAAAATTCTTCTTAAGATTACACATGATTGTATATGATTCTTCAATGGCTGTTTAGGTGTAGGTTTTTTTCATAACTATGGAGAGTCATATGTATAGTTATTATTTTGACGTAAACATTAATTCTTTGTATATAATTATTACTTCAATTTATAGAACTTTGTGAAGGAGGTTGTGGATGTTATTATGATATTATAAATTTATTTATTTATTTATTTATTTTGTAATTCACTCTATTGTTTTTATGATATACTCGTTGTGCTTGTAAAACTTTGTGTTATGACTATTGCATTAATTTTTCATAATTTGTTGTTTGTGTTATGAATGTTATATTATTTCATATAATATGATATGCGTGATAGAATTGTGTATTATTGATAATGCATTTCATTTCTTATAATTTTCTCTTAGTGTTTTGACTATCATGTTTATTCTAATAAAATGCATTATATTGTGGCATAGTTGTTGTAATTATAATCTTTTTTATCTCAATATATAATCCATAACCAAGCAACGATCAAATAATCTTGGAACGATGATCAAACAATAAACAAGTAATAATCAAATCAAAATTGATCATTCTTTGAACAATACTCACATACTATGAGAAGTATGATCGAACATCTTAGAATCAGGACCGAATAACTTTCATATCATGATCGAACCTTCTTCGAATCATCTTCGATCCACGATTGAATAATGATCTTCTTACTATGATCAAAATATCTTCAAACTACAATTGATCAATGATTGAACCATCTTCAAACCTAGTATGTATACTTCGACTTCAAAAAATAGCTTGCTATTATCCCTTATTTAAGAATTTTAGCATAGAAAAAACTTTCAAACATTTATCTCGAGAAAACAAATAATATGAACATTTATCTAATTTATGATATTATGAGACATATAAAGTTAATTTTTCTTTGACCAATTCATAGACTGTATACGCTCTCCATTGTTGGTTCTAGCCTACCTCTAGTTAATCTCGTATTGATAAATTCCCCTCATTATCTCTCTAGCCACTGTTTCCTCTATCGTTAACACGAAATGCATGAAGTTTGGTTGCATTTTTTTGCTTTATAAATTTCAAAAATAATAAACATACATAAAATAGAATTTTATTTTATATTATAATGAAAAAAAATAAGAAGATCTTAAATCCCTTAGCTTTTTTTAAATGTTTTTAATTTAACTTTCAATTTACATAAAATAATAGTCTCAAGTATATGTCGAAGAAGAACTAAAACTCTAGCATTAACATGGCATATATATATATATATATATATATATATATATATATATATATATATAAACTAAAGGTAAAAGCAATAGTAAATACCATACCTACTTTACAGAACATTGTTTAACTAATTGAATAATTTAAGTCCCAAAAAAATTTTGAAGGTGATTTTTATGTGACGTTTTGTTTCCTTTCTGTAGAAGATATATGTAAGTGGTGAAGCAACATAGATGGCTGAAAGCTATGCATAGGCAAAAGTAAAATGCTGGTAGCTTGGTTGGTGAATCAAAAATAAATGAATAAAATGTGGGCAATATATATTTTACTATTTTTGTAATATTTTGAAATAGAATTAGTGGTGTAAAAAGTTGAATTTAACTTGAACCACTTTCAGATTGTGCTTAAGTTTATTTAATTAATCAATTTCAAGCTAAATTTTATGAATTTGAATCATTGATTAGAGAAGATGATTTCAAGTCGCACAGCTATTGCAATAAAATGATAAAAAAAATTATAAATTTATATGAAAAAATAATAAGAAAAGATATAAATTTTAAATTATTTTAAATATTACATTTTACTTAAATAAAATGTTGTCCTTCCCATGAACTTATTAGGAGGGTGGATGTATAATATATTAGATCTAGTCTATAATAAGAAAGGTAGATGTAGACCAAAGTTGACTTGATTAAAAAGTATTTAAAATTATTTTTTTGACTAGATTTAAATGAGAATTTGAATTCTTAATATGACACAGTAGAGAAAAAGATTCATATAACCTACCCTATGTCGTGGGATAGAGGTTTATTATTGTTGTAGTTGCATAGTCTTGTATTTTTTTTTTTTTGCATAATCTTGTACTTAAATCATCCAATTCTACTACATTCTAACTATATTTAAGGTTAATATTTTTTAAAGAAGTAAACTCACGAGCTAATAAGTTGCCTCAGAGTTGCAATAATTTAACTTATACACACACTGAGTTAAACCCACCAAAAAATAAGGTAATAGCAGCACAAATTTTGAGCTATCGCGGCGGTTTTAACAGTCACAATTTTCTTTGCAATTAAAACCGCTAAATATGCTTTCAGCTGCAACGACATATGGCGGTTTTAACCGGCGTTAGCAGTTCATCGCTTGTTTTCGCAGCGATTAAGCTTATTTGTACCGGTTAAAACCGATGAAATTCTTCCAATCTGAATTTATTGTGGCGGTTTTAACCGACACAAATTAATTTACCGGTAAAACCGCCACAATAAATTTTTTTTTTTTTTTTTGACATGTCTACACACTACACATTGCAGCACAAAATTATTTTTCTGCATTACCTAAATTTCTATTTTTCTTCATCTTCTCATATACTGTTTATCTTCATATTCAAATGGTGAGTTATCTTATTCCGGCAGAAACAACAAGAATAAATAAGAAAAAAGACATGTGCACAAACAAGAAAAAAATAATTTGTGTTAAATATCTCCATTCAAAATGTCACAATAGAAGTTATCTTCGAATATACATTAAATTTATTATAATTTTAAGAATTCATATACCATGCTGTTGATCATTAGCTTTAGGATCAGGATCCAACCTTCATCATAAGAAACAAACCATCAGGTTGTTCTCCAATTGCAGTTGAGGAAAGAAAGTACTCCATTGAAGGAGACATCAAAGCTTAAACCATCAGGTTGTCCAAATCAGGTGAAGAGCTTGAGGGCTCTAGGGATAATCGCAAGCTTTCAAATTTGCTCTTTGGTGTCTTTCTTCCATTGATTTTTTGTCTTTTCATATAAATGAGACTATCTTCTTGTAAAAACATGTTTTTGCTTTGGAGAACAACCGGATGCCGGTGGAAATTGGTAGGCCGGATCAGGATTGTTAGCTAAGTTGTGGTGGCTATTCATGGGAGACATGAACAGAACTGGTGAAAACACTTAGCTGCTGCCTGTTCACAACAGGAATCTCTAGATGAATCTAAAGTTTTTATCCATTCTATATCAAATATAATTTTTTTTTCTAGAAATAGGCCTTAAAGTAAAAGAAAGTGTGAAAAAGAGTGCCTTAAAGAAATTGAAATTAAGCCACATATGAAGAGAGATTAAGAGCACAATTAATCACCTAAAACGGTAAACCCCCAAAAAGAGTTTCATCTTATTATGGTAATCACAACATCATAATTTTAAGCAACATCCAAAAATAACTTCCATACCAAGACAAAAACAATTTGCACAAACATGGATTATCTTAAAACGGCATTCTCTTTCTTCTATAACATCATCTTTCAGGGTGAGAAGAAGAGGGAGAAGAAGATCTCACATTGAAGTGCTGGCGATGCGCGAATGGGCATGACTAGTGCTTTGCTCTGCTCGGAATTGCTCCGCTCGGAATTGCTCCGCGTGGAAAAAGTGATGAACGTATAGAAAATGACAATAAAGAGACCGGTGCAAATAACATCTGGGTTGATGTTTTGGCTGCGGTTTTAAGGTAAAGATTTTTTAGTAGTGGTGCTTTCAGAGCTTATGAGAACTTATTGTTTGTTAATATATAAATACATATTTTTAATTGAATATGACGTAAATTGTGCTAAAAGTGTGTTGGCTTCATTTGAAATGGCTTTTTTACTGTTTTTTAAATCAGCTTTCTAGTAAAAAAAATTATTTTTGCACTAAAAAACAGTTTTAAAAAATAGTAAAAAGATTATTCCAAAAAAAACCTTAATCCCTTCGTATGCTTCACTTATTTCACCACAATGGCTTATACTATGGTATGATGACAATGGGTAAAGTTGTGGTTAAAGTAGCCTTGTCAGTGAGATCTTCTATGATGAATTAAGTAATGATGATATAATTGAGAAAAGGTTGAGAGTGGAACATAAAAAAGATTATTTTAATTTTGAAAGTTATATTATAAATATGTATTTGACTATTAGTTTATTTAAAAAATTTATTCTAAAGTTTTTGTTAAAAATATCTTCAATTTTATATGAATTTAATAATATATATTTCATAATTGTTCATTTTACATCATGACTACATCATATTTTTAGATTTTTATTATATATTCATAATTTCAATCATAATAATATCATTCATCTATGCTGCATAATGTCTTTTTCCTCATAATTATACATTATAGGGTTTGATTTATTTGATAAGCTATTAGTTGAGGAAAGCTTGTGAATTGGTTGTGAAGATACCCTTTTTATATATCTAATAAGCTATGTCAAAAAGTATAGCATTTATGCAACTTATTGTTTTTTTTTTATTTTTTTTTTTTATTATAAAATAATAATAATTTATCATTAATCAATTAAAATTTATATTACTCTAATCTTAAATCAATATTGATAGCCATAAAATTTATTTTAATCAAATTTATGTCGAGTTATTTTGATTCAAAATTTTCACAAAGAAGAAAAAATACATAAAAATAAAATTTAAAAAGCATTTCTTTAATAATGCAGCAAATTTCTGCCATTTTTTCTCCATTTCTGAATCCAATGGAGGTAAAAAATGCAATAGTATTAGTGTGAAAAATGTGTGATTTTGTCCTTGTCATGATCCCTCAGAAGGAATTTCAAAGATAATAATGAAAACTACTATAGTATTGTGTAACAAAGCTTCTCGGTTGAAGCAACTTGTCTTGTTCTTCTACAGATAACTCGCCCCTTTTGATTTAAAGCTTGGGGATCCAATGCTTACGAACTTTTATTACGTCCTCTGACCGAACGTAGATCTATGTTCGGTCAAAGGATTGTTACTCAATTTGTGCTCGGTATTTGGTTGTTATTGCTAGGTATTGTTTGATAATAACGAGGAATATCACTTCTAGGAAGATTAATACCTAGTAATACAGAGCAATACCGAGTTTTTCTAGAAAAAACTCGATATTTTTTGGTATTACTCGGTATTTTGTCTTCACATAATGATATTTCTCGTTATTATTGATATTGCTCTGTATTTGCTCGGTATTTCTCGTTTTGTGCCTGTGATCTTAGTGTCGGCCGAACGTAACTCTACGTACGTTCACCGGACCAAATAAAAGTTCAATGCTTACAGTGCCAGCCTCAAAAGGATAAATCACTTCTTTAATTAGATCTGCCAAAAAATATTAAAGAAGGATTTCTGATAAAATTCAATGAAAAATACTAAAAAAGACCTTATGATTTGTTTTTTTTTTTTTTTTTGAAATAAAACTTACTAATGTATTAGAATAAATTTTTATTAAAAACTAAGTCTTATTTTTAAATATGATAAGCTCCTATCAATATATTTGCAGAAATGTTAATTACATGAGAACTAATTAAGATAAATTTTATAAACTCTTTGCATCAATTATTTTTGAAAATAAAATATTAAAATCGTTTTTGAATTATCTTTTATCAAAATTTAAATATTTTCTGGAATAAATCTGCAAGAAAGATAGCGACTTATTCAAATATAATTTTTTCTTACATCCGGCAATAAATCTAAATTTATGGTACATTCCAATCGTATTGAAGGTATAGAAAATTTTGAATTTAAAAGGTTGAATTTTCAAAATATTTTTTTCAACAGAAGAATATTTAAAAAATAAATAAGTAATTGGGCAACCTGGGCCGTCGGCCCTACCTGCAAAATACGAATAAATTTATAAATAAATTTAAAAGAAAATAAAAAATATTTATTTAGTTTAGAATTTATAGATATGATTTTTTTATAATAATTTTTTTAAGGTTTATTATAAATTCTCTAAAAGACGATATAATGAAAATATTTTAGAATATATAGTAAATATTTATAATTTATATAATAAATAAATTAAAACTATATATTATATTATAAGTTATGCATTAATAAAAAAATTAATTTATAAATTAACATAGTATTTACAGTGTTTATAAGAAATTGCTTGATATAAATTTTGTGACTATGACGAATTCATTGGAAACTCTAGGGGTGTAAGTGAGCTAAGCCGGCTTGTGAGTGGACTAGAACTTAACTCCTTAACGAGCTCGCGAGTCAAGCTTATCGAGCTTCGAGTTCGAGCTTGAGACTGTAATCGAGCTCCTATGTTAAATGAGCTCGAGCTTGGAGCTCAAACTGACTCAAATGCTTTTTAAGTATTAACTTATATCATATAATATAAAGTAAAACCCCTTGACGACTCACACCCTAACTTATTTCGCAAAACCTGACATCTTCATCTTTGTCTTTCGTCTAAAGAGTGGTGGCCGATTGCAACTTCGGCTTATACAACTAGCTATTGGAAACAGTTTCTTGCCGTACTGCGACTTCAGCTCTTCTCTTTCGTGCGATTCGTATTTTTGGTTCCCTTCCCTTGCCGGCTTTTCAAAGACTGTTATTTCCGACTATTATTATTCTTTGTCGGCCTTCACCCGTAGTCTCTCGCGATATCCATTATTGTTTCAGATGACAGCGGTTTCCGATTATTATTCTTCTTCGTCGGCCTGCACCCGTAGTCTCTCGTGATATCCATTACAACAATAGCTAGTATATAAGCAAATGACCGGAAGTGAACATGGTAAGAATTATAGGCTTGTTTAAGTATTTATGAATTTATGTAAATTTGATTTAAGTATAACATTTACAACTAAAAAAATGTCATGGGAGCACAATAGTTCTGGGATGGGAGCACTACAGCACTAAGCTCTCTTCCTGGATGATTATAATTTGAATCATTGGGAGCGCTATGATGTTGGACCTTGCAATGTTACCTTCTCTATTTGTTTGTGAGCACTGTAGCACTGAGGGAGTGGCATTGCAGTGATGAGGTCTTTGTTTATGATAAATTTTAAGAAATAAAAATTTATTGGGAGCATAAAGGTACTTGGCCAACTTTCATATTTTTATATAAATACCTAAAAACATTTACCCACTACTCTTGTTCCATTTTTGTCATTTGAAAAGCTAAGAGAGAAAGGGAAGAAAAAATAAGCTAGGGTTTAAAGGTTGCGGAGTCGGATTCACTCGTTGTGCTAGTTGAAGAAATTATCCATCTAAGAGTTAAGCTTATGTTGCCAACTTCAATTTTTAATTTGAGTAAATTGGGTAAAAATTATGAGGTTTAATTTGATTTAAATAAGTTTAAAAAACTTTCTTTCGCTTAACTTTTGGTATGTCATTGAATATAACATTTTGAGTGTTTTGATAGAATAAACTCAACATTTCACCATGTGATTTTAAATGAAAGGGTTTTCATATAATTTGTTAATTATGTTGGTGCCCCAAAACGATACCATAAATGCTATATATTATTATTTTTATGTTTTGCCAACATTGAGTATTTGAGCATGCATTTCCCTTGAAAACACTATGGTCATTGTGTAGGTGAGTATTTAATGTATTCCTCCATTATGTTAAAGACTACTTTTATGTGTTGAAATCATTGATGCTACTAGCATTGCCTGCTAACAATTTTGATATTGTTGGTCATACATGTTGAAAATATCAATGTTCTTGTACTTTAAATTATGTTAAAAATATTGTTTATTTCATGTTCATGAGGTTGAAATGTGTAGTGAAAGGGGGAGAATGGAGAAATGAAGTAGATGTGAGGAATATGGTTGATGTCATGTGCAATACAAGTGACGTTATAAGAGATGTTATGTTCATGTATTCCACCATCTATTGTGAACATATGCAAGATGTTCTAGTGAAAGTATAAGTGTAAGTGAAGTTATAAGGAGATTCAAGATGTATGTAATTCCCCAATATGTTTTGAGTAGATGTGAGATGGCCAAGTGGAGGTATAAGGAGGCATTGGAAAAATGTGAATATTATATTATATGACGCTTAATGTTATATTGTATATGACGTTGTTTATATTTTAATACCATATTAATTGAAATGTTTATATTATGTAACCATGCTTATATGATACTATAAAATGTTACCCTTGTGTTGAAGTCCTATTCAAGTGATTCAAGTCAGGGGCGGAACCCCTTGGTAGTCAGGGGGGGCAATTGCCCCCCTCAATTTTTTTTTTAATTGATTATATGATTTTTTTAGGTAATTTATCTCTTTTCATTCATTGTTAATTGCCCCCCCCCCAAAAAAAAAAAAAATTAAAATATTATGGTATTTAGGTAATTGCCTCCAGCAAATAGTAAAGAGAATTAATAATTGAATTCAAAAAATATTCTTCGAACCAAAATTTGTTCCGGGGCCGCTGCCCCCGGAAACCCCCAGCAGGGGCGTTGCCCCTTGACCCAGCTACCTGACCGGATAGGTTGAACCTCGCCAGGGGGCGCTGCCCCCTTGGACCCCTGATATATATGTCTTATAAGTTTGCCCCTCCTAAAAATTTGGGCTGGTTCCACCACTGATTCAAGTGATACCTATGCTATTATTGTTATATATCTTTATCAGTAAAATTACTTAAATGCTACTATAAAGTTAAATATACTATACAATGCAAATGTTAGGATAATCCACCTTTAAATGTAAGATACTATTCATATACAATAGATTTATACAAAATCTATTTCTTATATATTTGCATTAAACTCTTTACTGGTAGGTTTGGATGGCCTAATGAGCTTGGATTGATCTTTCTTTCAATTTATAAATATTTTTTGGAAAAGATAAGCAACCTGTTGAGTAGATTGGATTGCTAAAGGTTGTCAATTAGGTTAGACTTCAATATTACATATGTTCAATATACATACAAATATTCATTTGTCAATCTTAAGTACATTTATGTTTTTGATGCAATGAGAATGAAATCATGATTGATTTACATGATATTATTAGAAGTTTTTTCTGAATTTATATTTTCTTCTCTGGGTATATTAGATGTATTTAGAATGGGTCTATATTTTGTAAAGAGGAAAAATATAAAGTAGGAAAATAATTAATCCAAATTAGGTATTGGTAGATCGTAAGTCCATTATCATAACCTTAACATAATATGACTTATCCAGGTGTAACGGATTATTTTGTTTCAGTTTGTGATAGTACTTTTATGGTATCAGAGCAATGGTTAATGGTTTGAAAGAATTGAATCATAATTGAAATCATAAGAATAATTAGCATATAACTGCTAAGAAGTTGGGTTATTTTAAAGTTATTTTATGTATACCCATATCTTTATGTGTAATAAGTTGAACTCTATTTATATGTGATAGGTAAAGGTGTTGAAAGGATGAACCCTCAAGATCAGGAAGGAGCAACTGGTTGACAGAGTTCTAGTCAGGCTATGACTGTGTAAAGCACAATATGGGCTATGGCATAAGATTCAATGAGGTAATTTTCCATTTTAATAGCCTAGTTGATGGGAGAAGCCCAACATAGGATGTCTATTCCAAGAACTTATGAAGTTGTTAAACATCTACACATGTTTCTTAGGTTGAAGCCTCCTCGTTTTAGGGTGTTATAAAGTGTAACGCCCCGAGATCTAACTTGGAAAGAATGTCGATCAATAGCCAAACAATTTACCAGAGTTATCTAAAACCATCATTAAGCAATCTATCAGACATCTATAAAATTTAAAACATCAATATCTCAGTGGATTCATAACTCAAAACAACATATACAATACTCAGGGACTACACTATCAATGCAAGTAGAGAAATCTATCCTGTCCTGAGTACAAAAGAATCATCTATCGATCAAAAGAACTAAAACCTGTTGATCTGAATCAACTCCTATCTCCTGCTCCCGAGCCCTGACCTGAAAATATCAACCACATATAATAAGCTTTACAAAGCCCAGCAGGTCACCTAATACCTATAACTGAAATCAAAGCACGGCAATGCTATCAATATGCATGTCAATCTATCAATCCAAATCAGTCAATGGTCAATGAGTCAATGCAGCGGAAATCAATAGTCAATAAAACCAGTCAATGCAGCGGCAGGCAAGTCGGTAAATCAGCTCAATCAATAAATATCCGTCAATCAAATCAATACGGTCTAATCAATGAAATCAGTCGAGAAAAGCGATACAGAACAAGGAATCTATAAAACAGTCAATACGGTGTAGAACAATAGCAACAGTGAATCTATAAAATCTATAGGCAGCAATACAATGAATCTATACGATGTCCATGTCCATGCTATCAATACAGTATCTATATCTATCAATGTCCATAACAATGCTCAGTAGTCAATGCTCGGTAGTCGATCGATGAAATCAATAAAATCCGTACGATACAGTAAATCCGATCAAATCAATAGAGTAGAAATCGATAAAGCAATAAATCCGTAAATCAATACATTAAACATGTAATTCAATACTATATACTGAACAAGTACAATCTACTGGCTATGTTGCTGTTGTAGAATCCATATTGCTATTGTAGATATCAATTTACATTGGTTCAATCAATAAGAGTCGTCACTCTTTTCGCCCGTCGGCATATCAATAAACTCCTTATGTCTCCCTTCAATATATCAATAATCAATGTTTAAAGGAAAGCCCGTCGGCCCACCATCCTGTACAGGTATCAATATCAATCTCCAACCAATGTTCAATCAGGTTCCACTTGCGATCAGTATCAATAGTCAATTCAATCAATAAACAATTCAATAGTCAATATTAAAGTAATCATATCAATAATCATATGCATATCGATTCAATCTATCAATTCCAGACAATTCAGAAATCATACGAAAATCGGGCAGCGTAACGGTAGTCGATCAAATTTACACAAAAATCCTGCAAAAAGATACAATGCCCAAATTCTTCCAAATTACAGTAGAATATCTATAACATCAATACAAGACTATTATCCTATAGAAACCAAATCAAATCAAGTTCCGATTATTTTCTATTCGATTAAAATCGATTAAAATCACGTAGAATCAATTCCGACCGGTAAAATCTTCGTAGAATACAGTCAAATCATGTACAATAGTCATATCTATAACATACTAGAAGTTGTGCGGTGGAAGTTGTGTCAAATCAAAATCATGTCGAAAAGTCGACTACGAAAACACAAAACAGATCCCAACTCGGTCAAAACACAACATCTTTGAAAACAGAAACAGGGTTCGGAGTCCTTACCACGAGATCATCACTTTCTCCAACAGCAGCGTCGGACGAAAAGCGCTCCGCGGTCTCTGAAAACCAGCTTTTCTCTTTTTCCTTTTCTCTTTCTCTCTCCTCAGATATTTCTGATTTTATAAAAATCTTTTCTCTCTCCTCAAAACGAGCTCATTTCCTTATATCATACTCATATCGGCCTGGCCGATCGCCCGATCGTCCCGGGACGATCAGACCAAATTCTGATCGTCCTGGACCATTCCCAGGGCGATGATCAGGACGGTATTGTGAACAGTGCCGATCGTCCCGGACGATCTCAATATCGTCCTGGACGATCCTGTCCAGAAATCATTCCAGAACACTCCAGAAATCAGCTGTTTTCCATGCACTGATCGGCCTGGACGATCCAAACTTCGTCCTGGCCGATTCTGGGAGGAAAATCCAAATCAGAGAGGAACAGTAAGGGAACGAGATATTACAATCTCCCCACCTTAGAAAAATGTCGTCCCGACATTTCCCTACAGGCTCGAAGCAAAACAAACAATGCAAAACGATTCGATCGAAATCCAAATCTAAATCAAAACTTGTCGAAATCCATACAGAACACACAATGCAATCAATCAAATGTCAATATGCGATGTTCATATGTCAATATCAATCGGTTAGTCAAATCAATCTTACCAGTAGAATCTTCTGGTCGTTGCTGATCCTCACGATGCTGTAAACCCTGTAGACTGTAGATGCGTTGCACCACTGGAGGAAGTGCAGGAGGTCGTGGTGCAACTATCTCCCTCTGATCTCTGACAGTCCTATCATCCATCCGGTTCCCTGATCTCTCACTGTAGGCCCTCGAGCCAACAGTCCTCTGCTGTCATGTACCCGTGCCAGAACCAGTCCTTCCACCCAGTCCTTTCTGAGGACAATCTGCTGCTCTGTATCCTTGCTGTCCACAGTGAAAACACTGTCTCGTCAATAGGTAGCACTGACCTGCATGTCGTCTACCACAGTGAATGCACGTGCCAGAACCACCAGATGATACTATCGATGCTGATCGTGACGCAGATCCCTTCGAACCCTCATACCTGCTTCTCTTCTCTCTATCTCTGTCTCTACCAGAATCATCTCGTCGTACCTCATCTCTCCTCCTCCTGGTATCCTCGTACCTCGATACTGGTGTCTCCAAATCAATCTCTATCAATCGGGCTCGCTCCACTAGCTCAGAAAACTCGTGGATCCGAAAAGGTACTAGTGGATGTCTCAGTTCTCTGTTCAATCCGTGCAAAAATCTGTAACACTTGTCTTCAGGAGTAGGAATCAAGTGAGCAGCGTACCTCGCAAGTGCAGTAAACTCGGCCTCGTACTGCATCACTGACTTGCGGCCTTGCTCCAGTCTCATGAAAGCTTCCTGCATCTGTCGCTGAGCTGACGGTGGTACAAACCACATCCTGAACACTGCAGTGAACTCATCCCAGGTGATCTCAGCATTGGTCTTCCCCTGGAATTTCTCTCTCTGTTGTCCGATCCACCATCTCTCTGCCTCACTCTCCAACATGAATACTGCCAATGGTACTTTTCTATTCCCCGGACACTGCATGCTGTCAAAAATCTTTTCCACCCTCATGATCCAATCCTCAGCAGCCTGTGGTCCTACAGCCCCTTTGAACAACGGAGGCTTCAACTTGTGGAACATCTGCAAGTGTCTGTCTACCTCTTCTTCCTTGCTCCCACTCATCTTGCTCTGAGCATCTCCCATAACATGTGTAATCGCAGTAGTCAACTGCATCATACTCTCTGAAGGTACTGGAGCTGCGCTGTGTTGCTCATTCGGTACACTGGATTCTGCTGGAGGATCCATATCTTTTCACCTGAACAATTCAAAACAAATGATACACACATGCAACGATGTATGCCAATGAAGCTCTTAAAGCTACCCAATCTACCCAATCTCTCAATCAAAACCTACAACTCTGGTAACAATCCATTCTTCCAATAACACTGCTCTGATACCAACTTGTAACGCCCCGAGATCTAACTTGGAAAGAATGTCGATCAATAGCCAAACAATTTACCAGAGTTATCTAAAACCATCATTAAGCAATCTATCAGACATCTATAAAATTTAAAACATCAATATCTCAGTGGATTCATAACTCAAAACAACATATACAATACTCAGGGACTACACTATCAATGCAAGTAGAGAAATCTATCCTGTTCTGAGTACAAAAGAATCATCTATCGATCAAAAGAACTAAAACCTGTTGATCTGAATCAACTCCTATCTCCTGCTCCCGAGCCCTGACCTGAAAATATCAACCACATATAATAAGCTTTACAAAGCCCAGCAGGTCACCTAATACCTATAACTAAAATCAAAGCACGGCAATGCTATCAATATGCATGTCAATCTATCAATCCAAATCAGTCAATGGTCAATGAGTCAATGCAGCGGAAATCAATAGTCAATAAAACCAGTCAATGCAGCGGCAGGCAAGTCGGTAAATCAGCTCAATCAATAAATATCCGTCAATCAAATCAATACGGTCTAATCAATGAAATCAGTCGAGAAAAGCGATACAGAACAAGGAATCTATAAAACAGTCAATACGGTGTAGAACAATAGCAACAGTGAATCTATAAAATCTATAGGCAGCAATACAATGAATCTATACGATGTCCATGTCCATGCTATCAATACAGTATCTATATCTATCAATGTCCATAACAATGCTCAGTAGTCAATGCTCGGTAGTCGATCGATGAAATCAATAAAATCCGTACAATACAGTAAATCCGATCAAATCAATAGAGTAGAAATCGATAAAGCAATAAATCCGTAAATCAATACAGTAAACATGCAATTCAATACTATATACTGAACAAGTACAATCTACTGGCTATGTTGCTGTTGTAGAATCCATATTGCTGTTGTAGATATCAATTTACATTGGTTCAATCAATAAGAGTCGTCACTCTTTTCGCCCGTCGGCATATCAATAAACTCCTTATGTCTCCCTTCAATATATCAATAATCAATGTTTAAAGGAAAGCCCGTCGGCCCACCATCCTGTACAGATATCAATATCAATCTCCAACCAATGTTCAACCAGGTTCCACTTGCGATCAGTATCAATAGTCAATTCAATCAATAAACAATTCAATAGTCAATATTAAAGCAATCATATCAATAATCATATGTATATCGATTCAATCTATCAATTCCAGACAATTCAGAAATCATACGAAAATCGGGCAGCGTAAAGGTAGTCGGTCAAATTTACACAAAAATCCTGCAAAAAGATACAATGCCCAAATTCTTCCAAATTACAGTAGAATATCTATAACATCAATACAAGACTATTATCCTATAGAAACCAAATCAAATCAAGTCCCGATTATTTTCTATTCGATTAAAATCGATTAAAATCACGTAGAATCAATTCCGACCGGTAAAATCTTCGTAGAATACAGTCAAATCGTGTACAATAGTCATATCTATAACATACTAGAAGTTGTGCGATGGAAGTTGTGTCAAATCAAAATCATGTCGAAAAGTCGACTACGAAAACACAAAACAGATCCCAACTCGGTCAAAACACAACATCTTTGAAAACAGAAACAGGGTTCGGAGTCCTTACCACGAGATCATCACTTTCTCCAACAACAGCGTCGGACGAAAAGCGCTCCGCGGTCTCCGAAAACCAGCTTTTCTCTTTTTCCTTTTCTCTTTCTCTCTCCTCAGATATTTCTGATTTTATAAAAATCTTTTCTCTCTCCTCAAAACGAGCTCATTTCCTTATATCATACTCATATCGGCCTGGCCGATCGCCCGATCATCCCGGGACGATCAGACCAAATTCTGATCGTCCTGGACCATTCCCAGGGCGATGATCAGGACGGTATTGTGAACAGTGCCGATCGTCCCGGACGATCTCAATATCGTCCTGGACGATCCTGTCCAGAAATCATTCCAGAACACTCCAGAAATCAGCTGTTTTCCATGCACTGATCGGCCTGGACGATCCAAACTTCGTCCTGGCCGATTCTGGGAGGAAAATCCAAATCAGAGAGGAACAGTAAGGGAACGAGATATTACATAAAGCCTAGGGTGATTGAAGATTTATTGTTGGGGATGGAAAATTCATTTGATAGCAAGTAGTGCTAAGAGTAAGAAGGTATCATTAATCGTATTTCAATTAGATGGAGAAACTGAGCATTGATGGTCATGCTAGTAGAAGGAGAAGAATCAGGGAAAGTTGAGTGTGGAAATTTCTTGGAAAGAGTTTACTGAGATGTTTTGAGGTTGCTTCGTGTTGCCATATGTCAGACAATAGATATAGGAGTCATTTTTTAGGCTATTCAAAGAAGCAAATATGTGATGTAGGATGAAGCATGGTTGTAAAAATCCGACTATACAACGAATCAAAAGAATGAGAGGTTTATGATTTGACTAGGGTCAAATCTGGGTGGAATAATATGGCACAATAAATAATAAAAATATTTAAATTAATATAAATTATATAATTATTAAAATTTTAAAAGTGAATACATATCTATTTTGACTAAATTTCATATACAAGCTCGATAAAGGCTCGGCATAAAACTCGTTAAGAAGCATGATTGACTATTAGTGTGAATATAAGTATATGTATAAGAATAAATATATAAATATAATTATATGCACATTAAATAGGTTTTAAAATTAAAAAAAAATTTAATGATATAAATATATAAGAATAAATTTTACTTTTAATAAGAATAATAATATAATATTTATTATAATATATAAATTTTATAATTTAAAAATATTTATATTATTAACTTTTATAAATTATACATATTATTTGCCCAAATTTGTAGCCCAAGCCAATTTCACAGTTTAATTCATCCAAAATTCTCATTGATTTTTAGTCCCACTTTATAGAAGAATTTTAAGTAGTTATCTTTTATAGTGTAAAACACAAATGTAAAATACAAACTAAAAGCAACAAGTGAAGCTATATGATGCAGCAAGCTGGTAGCTACATAATCTGGTTAAAGTTAATTTCATATGCCTTTAAATAGATATTTTAAATAAAATGTTTTAATTAAAAAAATGTATCAATAAAATTCAATTAAAAAATTATTAAACTAGACGGTTCAACCAAACCAAAACTGGTTCAATAGTTTTTTGGTTGGAATGGCAATTCAAACTGGCTCACACCTACTTAATGTGAGTTTGGTTTCTAACTAGATTGAACTAGTAACTTGATTGATTCATAATCGAACCGATCAAATTACCGGCCAAGTATACTTTTCAAAACACTGGTATGAAGCTATATTTATTTCACTTGCCATGTATGCTTCATAGTTAGTTAACACTTATGAGGAGAAGTGTTATAGATTTTTGAGAGGTCTGAGAGATAGTTTGAGGCATCTGTTAGTTCCTTTTCATATTAGGGATTTCACTTAGCTCTATGATAGAACCAAATTGATAGAGAATGACTTGATAAAAACCCAACAACATTGAGATGCGAGTAGTAAGAGGTTTGGTGGGGAGCCATCTAGGAGTGATGCTAATAGAAAGAAGAGCTAATTTGAGATATGTGCATCAAGGAGGGAGGATCTATCCGTTTATGGAGTGCATATCCATTTATATATATGAGTAGTGTTTTAGTATATTGATCTTGTGGTAGGACATCAGGGTTATTATTTTTTGTTTATTAATTAGTGTCTCAGATGTGCTCTGTATGGCCACAAGATAAATCAGTGTCATAAGAGAGGAGGGGGAGGTTGGTCAGAAGCCAGAGGAGTTCATAGGTCTGATAGAATATCAAGAGCAATTCCCTTGAGAGTTATTAGTGAATGATCATCAAGTAAAAGTAACGCGAGATTCATTGGGAGACTGTTTGGATGAGTTCAGAGGGAGTCCAATACATGGTTGGTGCTACTTCAACCCAACCCATAATATAGAGTTTAACTCAGTAGGAGGCTAGAAATGCTCCAAATGTTGTGATAGGTATATTTTCAATTTCTGCTCAGTCATGACATGCTTTATTAGATTTTGGGGCTAGCCATTTTTTTTTGTTTGAAAGATTTCTAGACGACATAAGTTTATCTCCTATTCCTTTATTATCTAGATTGTTTTTTGTGTTACCTACTAGGGATTTCCTTATTGCTAATCAAGTTTATGTTTGTGAAATTGAAATATCTTATAGAAAGTTAAAATATTGATTGATTGTGTTACCCATGACCAAATTTGATGTTATTTTGGGGAATAATTGGTTAAGTAAGAATGAGGCTCATATTGATTGCAATCCAAAGAGGGTAGCATTGCATGTAGATAGAGAGGTGCTTTATTTCCAAAATGCTAGAGGTATGTTGTCATGTCTAGTATTAGCTCTTTAAGCTGATAAGTTGTGGAAGAAAGGGAACTTTGTGTTTCTAACATATCCGAGAGATGAAAGTAAATCTATTGGAAAGATTGATGATATTCTTGTGGTGCAAGAGTTTCTAGATATATTTCTTGAAGAGTTAATGAGTTTATCTCCTGAGAGAAAGGTTGAGTTTTTTGTTGATTTGGTGCATGTTATGCCTCTATTTTCGAAGATTCTGCATAGACTGAAACCTAAGGAGTAATAACAATTAGAAATATAGTTATTAAAATTATAGTGTCACAACCTTGCCTGAAAGCTCAAGTTAATGAGGCTAAAACAGACAGTCATACATATATAAAAAATATTTCAATAAAATAACTTAATAAATTAAATTTCCAAATGTAATTGTAGAGCCACAAAAATAATTTATAGTCTAAACATACGATAAAATAGTTCTTACAAATTTTTAGTTGACCGTCTTCTTTTGTACACGAAATCTTCTCGATCAGCCATCTCATAAATAGGGGACTTGCCCAAAAATCTCAATTTAATAATTTAAGTTTTCAATAATATGTTAATTATGATTTATAGTGTAGTAATAAAACATTCATATAAATAGCCATACTCACATATATATTGAACTTTTCATTTCTCGTACATTGGAATATTTAATAAATATGTGAATACTGAAATTTCTTAATATATATATTGTTCTTCAAATTTATTTCTTTTAAAATTTTCCCTTTTACTAATTTATTTATTACAAGAGCATCATCAAAATGGTACAATAAGTTACTTTTAGTTACATTTCTATTTACTTTATTGTTTATCATGCACGAGTATATTGCGTTCTTAACTAGTACTATAGGAGGTGAACTCATGTATTTGCATGCATATACCTATTCCATTTTTTTAAACATATTTCCATTTATGCATTGTAATTCATTGTATTCATTTCAGTATCTTTCATATACATATCAATCTACATAAGTAGTTTCACATCTATATACTTTGTATTGTAACTTTGTTTAAATTATCCTCAATTTAGTATATACTTTAAAATTTAATGAGTACACATGCATGATACAATATCAAATAATTGTATTGAAGTTTTAATAAAAAAAATGTAATTACTGTAAAATAAATGTAATCATCCATTTACTTTTTTTCATGTGTTGGATCATTTCAAATTCCTTAAGTTCTTAAATTACTATCCTTAATGTAGCACCTAAAATTAAGAACAAAATTATGTAAATTGACATAACTATTTTACAACCATATTTTGACCACTTCAATTAAATATGTATTAACATATTGAAGTCTTAATTAATTTTTCTCTAAGAACCTTAGCTTTATTCTGATATTTTGTCTCAACTCAACAGTTAAATTCCTTCACTACTCCAAAACAATATTAATTTGCATTAAATATTAAATACCACATTGTGAAGACATTAAACATTGTCAAATTTATCATTAAACACATCATATGTCATCAATAACAATGTCGAAAGTGTCAAAATCCTCTAAATTAACAAATCACATTGCATATAATATTCCATGAAATTGATTAAAAAAATCCACTTAAATAACTTGCATTGTTTTCTTTTACTTTTTTTTTAGTTAAAATTGTATGAATCATGACCTATTATTTCTTCTTTTCTATTGAATAAAGAAACTAATTATTTTAATAAAATTAGAAATCATAAATTTCTCCTCTCTAATTTAAATAAAAAATCCCTTACTCTTCCTCATTCATCTCTATCGATTGAGCACACTAACTACTCTTTCTCCATCTTTCTCTTTCACCTAAAAGAATAAAAAATATTGAACTACTCACCAATTTTTGGCAAAAGAAAATACAAACTCCTCATACATACACAATATTCTTCTTCCATACCTAAACTCCTATTTCTCTCCCTCAGCTTTACTGAATGATACAAAATCAATTTATCTCACAGAGGAGTCATGTCCCTCTTCTTGAATCTACTCATGCTCGAGTTTTATTTATCTGCTCGTATGCTCATTTCTCTACCCGTCTGATCCTTATTGCTCACGTTTCACTTACTCAATTGGGGACTTGTTCAATTGAATCAATCCAGATGAACCTCATAGTTAGAGAAATGATTTATTAATCCAAGTATCTCCCCGGGGTGTTCCAATATTTTTTTATAAAGAAAAAAGATGGTTTGATGAGAATGTGTATTAATTATAGAGAGTTGAATAAATTGACGATTAAGATTAAGTATTCATTACCTCAGATTAACAACCTATTAGATCAGTTGGAAGGTATATTTGTGTTTTCGAACATAGATCTAAGATTTAGATGAAGGTTGTTCATGTAGAAAAGATAACTTTTAGTACTAGATATGGATATTATGAACTCTTAGTCATGCTTTTGAAGTAACTAATATATTTACTGTCTTTATGCACCTGATGAACATGGTGTTCAAAAAACATATGTATTTATTTATTATTGGATTTATTAATGATATGTTAGTACATTCGAGGATTGAGGATTGATACGTCATCATGAAATCATATTGATCGGGCACGAATCTCGAGGCAAAAACCAACCAGAAAACTTAAAAAATTAAATTCGGGAGCACCTGAACTCCAATTTCAGCGAGCTTACAGTCAAACTGAGCGTCTCGGAAATACGAACTTAACGACAACAAATTCAACTCAATCCAAGTCCAAATGAGTCTGAATCAAAGACTCGAAGTGCTCTTGGAAGGTTCGAATCACAATTTGAGTTACCAAACGGTCTCCGATTTTAACGAGCTTATACTCGAATCGAACGGCTCGATGAGAAAAATCCAATGAGCCCAAGATCACCAAATTCCAACATCACTAAGGCCTTCAAATGTCCAACGAATGGTGCACGATCGAAGGTTTCAACATCAACCGTCCATTCGACCACTCCATATTCGCCCCTGATCTCACACCTATTTACAAGCCATGCCACTCCAGAAAAACTATAAATAGAGCCCTCATTCTTCACAAGAGGACTCAAGTGAGAAGAGAGAGAAGAAGAGAAGAGAAGAAGGAGGAGAACCAGCTCCTCCTCGACCACCGCCGGAGTTCTTCCCACCGCCTAAATACGCCGGAATTCTGCCGGATATTCGGGAAACGCCGGAATTTCGCACAACTTTGTTTTAATTTAGGAGAAACTTAGTGTAATCTGATTGTCCTAACTTTTGGAACGAATCAACTCCTTGTAATTTACGCAACACTAGTGGAACTTTTCAACTGGGCGTGGCCCCGTGGTTTTTCCCCTTTTCCGGGTTCTCCACGTAAAAATAGGGGTGTCAATTCCGGTCAACCCATCGGGTTAGGATCGAACCCGACCCGACCTGGATCTTAAACGGGTCAACCCGAACCCGACCCGTTTTTACAAACGGGTCGGACATTTCAACCCGGACTCGACCCGGCCAGGTTGTCAAGTTGACCCGACTCGACTCATGACCTGGTAGTATCACGCGCGGCACGCGCGGCAGTGGGGCAGCGCGCGGGGCAGGCGAGTTCGACAGCGGCGATGGCGCGGGCGCGCGGCGGCAATGCGACACGCAGGTTCGGCACGCGCGGCACACGGTGCAGCGGGGCAGCGCAGGCTGCAGCGAGCGGCCAGGCGGGCAGCGGGCAGCACGGGCATGGGCAACCCGCCGGGTCAACCCGACAACCAGTTTAATTTAAAAAAATTGAATTTCCCGCTGCTCCCTCCCGCTGGGCAGGTTGCAGGGTCAACCCGACCCGACTCGACCCGTTTTATCAAATGGGTCGAATCTGCGAACCCGAACCCGACCCGTTTATTAACAGGTCGGGAACCCGGATTTTTCGGGTCGGGTCTGGGTCGGGTTGTCGTGCCGCGTCAAATATTGATACCCCTACGTAAAAATTCAGGTGTTCACTTTCTTTTCTGTTAGTGTGATGAATATATGTATAACGCTCAGACGTGAATTTGCAAACTCTACCGCCGCATATATTCTAGCCTGCACACTACGTGAAAACACACGATTACCGGCGGATTTTTCCGGCGGAAACAATTGCGTCGGAACACACGGCGACGCAGCAGCACATAGTGCGAAGGAAAATTTACGGCGTTCTTTCCGGCGCAAACGACGCCAGAAAGGTGCCGACGTATATTGCACCGGTACATACGTCGAAATATACCAGCATTTTAATTTTTTCTGCGCACTTTACGATAGAAAGTTACCGGCGCAGTTACCGGCGGGCAATATGCCGGCATTTTTAAACTCAACGACTTAAAACCGGAGCAATGTGCAGCTCGGAAATGAGCCGCCAGAAAATCCGCCGGCGAAAACCCTATTTCCGAACCCGAGCCTGTTTGGTTGCTCATTTCTTTCGTTCGTTTCTCTCACAACTTCGTTGTTCCCTCGTTTCCCTCCGTCGCTCGCGGTAGATCGAGTTCCCCGAGCTCTCTTGACGGTCACCGGACGTCGCCGACGGTCCCACGCTTCCTCGCCGGCGAGAACTCCATCTCCGAACGCAAGTTGCATATTTCTGATCCCGTCGATTGCCCGTACGTCATTGTGAGTTTTTTTTTTCTAATTTCTTTGGATTCATGCCGGGTAGATCTATTATGGGAAGCCATACATTTAAGGTTGGCATAAGAGATGTTGATGCAACATAAAATATATGCTATGTTCTTGAAGTGTAAATTCAGGTTGAGGTTGATATGTTTTGGTGGCTCAGGTTGAAATGAGAGGTAGCATAGTTTATTTTAACTATGAAACATGTCATATGGTAAAGGCAGAACACCAACGATCTGGTGGACTATTATAACCATTATCTAATCCATAGTAAAAAATGGGAAGAAATTAAAATGAATTTTGCTATGGGATTCCCATGATGAAGGTAGAGTCACGATGTTATTGGGGTTATACTTGACAGATTGACAAAGTCAATCCATTTCTTCCCAATGAGATAAACAAACTTAGTGCAGAAGTTGGCCCAATATATGTGCAGGAGATTTTCAAATTGCACGGATACCCAATATATGTGCAGGTGATTATTTTTTATTGAGATGATATATATGAAATGTATTCAATAAGAATTGAGAACCAAACTAAATTTCAATAAAACCTTCCATCCTTAGACAAATGATCAATATGATATATATATATATATATATATATATGATGGGAGTTATGAGGCCCTCTGATTGAATTTTCATACAAGAATGATTTTTAATCAAGTATTGGGATGACATTGTATGAGGAATTATATAGTAGAAAATGTAGAACATCATTGTCCTGGATAAGAAGTAGGTGAAAAAAAAAGATGGGTAGATGATGTTATTAAGCAAATTCGATTGATCAGAAAAAACTAGAGTTAACTCAAGATGGATAGAAAAAATATTATGATTTGAAGCACAGGGGGCTATGGAATTTCAAATATGAGATTTTGTATTTTTAAAAGTCAATCTTTTGAAAGGTGCAATCAGATTTGGTGGAGAATAAAAACTAAGTCCAAAATATATTAAACCTTCTGAAGTGATTGGAAAAGTTGGAAAGGATGCATACGGGTTGTTGTTACCTTATAAAATTCTATATGTTAGTATTAAGAAGACATGTTCTAATCCAAAATAAAGGATTCCTAAAGAAGAAGTGGAAGTATGACTTGATCTGATTTATATGGAAGATCACAAACATATTTTGGCTTATGATATAATATTGTTAAGTAATAAACAAATTCTTATAGTCAAGGTTTAGTGGAAGCACAAGTCAGAAAAATAGCCTACTTGGGAGAAAAAAAATTAAAATGAGACTGCTCTACCTAGATTTATTTTGATTGTTAACTCATGGAGAAATGTCCAAGATGACATTTTGTAGGAAGAGAAAAAAATGTAATATCCATTACTACAATATCTAGTTTGTTTGTAAAAGATCTAAAGTGAATATGGTGAGAATTATAAGCTTATTTAGGTATTTATGAATTCCTGTGAAATTGTTTTAAGTAAAAAAAATCATAACTAGAAAATTTTCATGGGAGCATTATGCTGATGGGATGGGAGCTACAACACAGCTTTTTATTTGGGTGAACAAAATTTGAATCCTTGGGAGCACTATCCTAGTGGACCTTACGACGCTACATCGCTACCTTCTCTAGTTATTGGGGAGTGCTTGGTAGCACTGCGATGCTGAGGGAGCGACGCTACAGTGTTGAAGTCTTTGTTGGTGAGAGATTTTCATAAATGAAAATTACTTGGGAGCATAATGGCGTTGGGCCAATTTTCATGTTTTTATATAAATATTTAAAAGAAATATCCCAATACCCCTCTCCCCATTTCAATCATTAGAAAAAATGAGAGAGAGGAGAAAGGGAACAAAAGAAGAAGCTATAGTTTGGAGGTCGTGGAGCTGGATTCGTCCGTCATACTAATTAAAGGAATTATCCATCTCGATTTAGGCTTTTGTTACCCTACTTGAAATTTAAATTTGGGTAAATTGGGTAGAAGTTATGGGGTTTTATTTGATTTAAATAACTTTGGAAAACTTTTCATTATATAACTTTTTATATCACTACCCAAAAATAGATTCTATTGCATCAGTCATTAGGAGATGTTTAAAAACCGCTTCTAAAATGCCTCTTTTGCACCGGTTTTAACCGGTACAAATAGCAGTAATTTGCACTTGTTTTAACCGGTGCAATTTACACTGGTTTAAACCGGAGCTAATGCCCCGAAGCCCCGCTCAATAATGAAATACCCAATTCCCAATCGCTGCTTCCTCTCTTCTTTCGAACCCTAATTCTGCCGCCCTCCGCACCTATCTCTTCGTGTGGAGCGAATCGCCACCGAGCATTGCAACTCTACGCACACGAAGACCCATCTCGGCCGACCAGCCCTTTTTCACTGTGAGTGTCTTTCTCTTCTTCTTCTTCTTATTCTTATTCTTCTTCTCATTCTTCTTCTTCTTCTCATTCTCCCTCTTCTTCTCATTTTTCTGAAATCATTTTGCTGAAAATCATTTTTCTAAAGTTAGATGGCTTTTTGCTCTTACTTCCCCTATCACTTCATTCAATAGAAATTAAGGACCCTTGCAAAGAAATTTTGTGATGCAGTGTGTGGACATTTAGGTTTCAAAATTAAAAAAAAAATTGTTCTATTGTGGCGGTTTTAACCGGTACGAGGCACCAGATTTGTGCCGGTTAAAACCGCCACAATTATAAAAACATGTTCAGATTGGACGAATTTGCATCGGTTTTAACCGACACAAATCTGGTTATTTGTAACGGTTATAACCACTACAAAAGCAAGCGATTCGCAAATGCTACCCCGCAGGTCGTAAAACCGCTACTAAATGTCATTGCCGCACATAGTAATTACATTGTATATGTAGCAGTTTTAAAACCGCTGTAAAGAAAATTGTGGCGGTTAAAACCACCTAGATAGCTCAAAAATTGTGTTGTGGTTACCTTATTTTTTGATAGTGTATGTTAAAAAAATGGAAAATTCTTAGTATTTTGATAGGAAAAACTCAAAGTTTCATTGAGTTATATTAAATCTAAGAATTTTCATGTAAGTTTTTAGTTATTTTGGTGCTAATAGAAAGTGTTATAGAATGATAAATATTTAAAATGATATTTTAAGTACTATATATGAATGATTTTATATTTTACCAACATTGAGTATAAGTGCAAGTATTTTCTCTCAAAAACACTATGGTCATTATGCAAGAGTATTTAGGTATTCTTGCATTATGTTAATACTATTTTTATGTGTTGAAATAATTTATGCTAATTTATTTTAATAATATTATATCCTTTCTTATTCATTTGCTTGAAATGTGTAATGCATTGGGGAGAATGGTGGTGGAATGTGGAGAATGGGAAGAATACGGTGGGTGTCATGTAATACACAAGTGAAGTTATAAGGGCCCTTATGTTCATGATCATGTAGAAGTATAAATGAAAATGAAGTTATAAGGGGAGTCAAGATGTCTTTAATTCCTCTATTTGTCTTGAGCAAAAGTGAGATTACCAAGTGGAGGTATAAGGAGGCATAAAAAATATGAATATTATGTTATATGCTACTTCATATTATTTTTTATCTGATGTTGTTTAAGTTTTGATACCATATTAAGTGAAATGTATATATTATGTAACCATGTTTATATGATATTGTATGTGTTAAAGTTTTATTCAATTGTTACCTATGCTACCATTATATGTGCTTATAAGTAACATTATTTAAATGTTAACATAAAATTGTTAAATATATTATGCAATGCAAATGTTAGGCTAATCCACTTTTAAATGTAACATATTGTTCATGTAATATGGATTTATATAAAAGTTATTTCTTATTAATTTGCATTGAACTCTATAGTAGCAGGCTTCAGATGACTTACTAAGCATGGATTGCTTATTCTTTGTATTTCCAAATATTTTTAAGAAAAAACATAAATCCCCTATTGAGTAGATTGGTTTGATAGAGGCTGTCAATAAGGTTGGACTTCATGATTATGTATGTTTAGAATGCATACATGTATTCTTTTATCATTTATGAGTACATTTATATGTTAGATGAAATGGAAATGAAATCATTATTGATGTACATAATCATGTTGAAAGTGTTGGATGAATTTGTGTTTTCATCTCCACATATATTAGATGTAGTAGAATGACTCAGTGTTGTGTATTGAGGAAAAGCACGGAGAGGGAAAATAATTATTCCAAATTAGGTATTGGAAATTCGTAAGTCAAATATTATAATCTTGACAATATATGAACGTTTGGGTGTAATGGGTTGTATTAGATTCGGTTGTGACATAGAACTTCACAGTGCAATAAAAGTATTAGATAAGGAGACACACTGCAATTTAGTTTGACACAACAAAAATGCAAAGCTGTTTAAGGATGAAATTAATAGTCTTTACCCACTCATAATGTTTGAATGTGTGATGAAGCTGAGCACCATTAAAAACATATGAATTGAGCCATAATTACTCTTTATGAGGTCCTCATGAAAAATAATGACAATAAGTTAACACTAATGACACAAGATGGAATGTTCTTGCATAATCAAAATTAAATATGTGCTTAGTTGCTTCCTCACTTTCATGCTTCTCTATCTTTGTTGCCATAAATGTAGTATATAGGTAGTTATCTTCATCATTTAGTTCCCATTTTATTCTGATGTATTAGAATACCTTCTTTTTAGTTGTATTTCTATCAATACTAATAAGTGTCGTACCCTACTCAAATTTGTTTTATAATTATTTGTTTATTATGTTATCTTCTAACATTTAGGCATAGAACCTTTTGTTATTGCAAAAAAATATTTCTTGCTTTTATAATCAAATTATAGCCTTAGCCTTGCTTAGTAATGAGTAATAATCTTCAGGATAGTCTTATAAAATTTGCAACATAGTTGATAAATATCTAGAGGTTAATGATACTATAAGTGAACTAATTTTATTTTTCATGGAGGATAATAGCTTATCATACGATGAGCTATGACTAGGAAGACATATATTCAACAATTTATACGTTGGTCAATAATATGTAGCCGATATACTTTTTAGGGCATATGTTACGGTCCCATAACTATTCAAACTTTGAGCTGAGACATTTCAACAACTAAAGGAGTTATTAGTTAGTCGCAGCTTGTTAAATGACTCGACATGTATGATTACAGATTAGCAACTAAGATATATATATATATATATATATATATATATATATATATATATATATATATATATATATATATATATATATATATATATATATATATATATATTTATGGAGTTGTTACAAATACACATACTTACAAATAATTATATGAGTTTTTTTTTTTTCGGAACAACCTCCAAATAGTGAGTTAGCATTTTAATGCAGTGCTATAAGCAACAATTTTTTAGCTGAAGAGTTCATTAACTTGGTACTCGTGAAAGCCCACTGCTATCTATTCATAAAATCAACCCCATAGTTTAATTTATACCTCTAAAATGCAATTGAAGCTATAGATGATACCAACATGCTTGCAGTTATTTATAAATAATTGCATAGTAGACACTGAAGATATGCCAACGATATCATTTGATTGATAGTTCATTTATATCACATATATTTGGATGGAGTTTGTAGTAGATATGAGGGTATTGCGATGGGCAATGGAGGATGGAGAGTTTATAGTTCCACATGGTTAATATTAATTGGTTGATTTTAGCTACACTAAAACCAATAAGCTAATGTACCATTCAGGAGATTCTGATGTCGTTTAAGTAGCTGCAATGGAGAAACGTCTCGCAACTAGTCAGCAATCATCGTCACACATAATTATGCAACATAGTGGAGATAATGTTTGACATTTGAAAAGAGAGGTTTCAAGTATTAACTCAAATGTGATACTTTTCTTTGACGGTTAAGATATATTGTGCTTGCATGTGCAACCTTGGATAATTTCACTGGCCGCTACCACAAACACAATCAGTATTTCAACATATCTCAAACAAAAAATGTACCATGACAACGATTTGGGTGAGGTACATGTCAATAATAACGACCATAATGTGCTTACAACAATTATAAGAGAGAGTTTGAGGTGATGCAATGAGACATGCAATCGCCATTGACTTATGAGAAGCACATGTAAGACTTCGGTTGGGACAACTTTCTTATTGCTTCGTAAAGTAGCTTTCTATTACAAATATTTTGATTTTTGTACTAGAAAGTTGATTTAAGAAGCGGTTAAAAAACCGTCCCAAACAGACCCTAAATTGTTCATTTTATTAAGAAGTTATTTTTTTTTTTATATTCAAGTGGCAATTTACAAATGCATTAATCCATTAATGACATCAATAAACTTGAGATGCATGCTAACCACTAAGAAATAAAAAAATTTGGTTTTTAATTTATTGGATATGATGATGGTCTTGTTGATGTGTAGATTTATATGAAATATTCTTATATCATTATAATTTCTTTTGTTTGAATCTTGTTTAAATTAATCATCTTAAATCATAAATTATATTACTAAATAATTTTATTCCTATAATGCCAAATAATTTTCATAATTTAAAACACTTACAATTTAATATAATTGAATTTTGAATTTTAAAATTTATTACATTTTATTAGAAAATATTAGAAAGGATTCTTTATTAAATTTAAATGATAATTTGACTTTTAATAGAAATAACATAAAAAAAAAATTAAAGACTTGACATTGATTTTAATGACGTTGTATTAAATTCTACTTATAACCCAACAGGTCTTTAGTAATTTTAGACTTAATTTGTGATGATTTTTTTATAAAGTTTTTTAAAAATTAATTATTTAAAATTCTTTTAAAAATTAACTTCTTAGTCATTTTTTAAAAATAATAAAAAATAATGACAAAATAGAAATTGAAAAAAAAAAAAAAAACGAAAACTGTCCGCCTTAGGGGATATTTCATATCGGATTTAAAGTAGGATATACGCCAAATTTATGGTAAATCCTGTCAAACAATTTTCGAACGAGCAATAAATCTGAATGCCTCCTAAATCTCGAATTTACATATTAATTGAATCCCGTCGTTCGGCAGATTTAAGAGATTTACGAGCTTACGAGTGAATACTTACTATGGAGAAAGATGTTACCTTCGTAGCGAGTGAGCTCATGTCGTGACATCAAATCCGATGTCGTCGAACGAGCGAATCGACGAAGCAATGGCTGCGAGGAGAAGCTACAACAATGAAACACTATTTCACGTGAAGCACGCGAAGAGTAGCAGCAACAAAGAAATGGCCACCAAGAGGGCAACTTATTGTGTTCGGTGTCCGGATTCGTCCGGACACCAATAAAAACACGGCACGTCACTCAAAAATATCGGGGCCCAGTGCATCCGAGTGAGATGACGTCTCTGGATTGGCTGTCCACATGTCAGGTGACCGGACGCAATAATTTGCCCACCAAAAGAAGCTTGAACGAAGAAATGGAGAAGTTGAACAGCAAACCCTAGGCGACCTATTAATTCTATTGAACTTAATTAATATAATAGGAATATTAATAACTAATTAGTTAATTAATGCCATAATCAAAATTTATTTTTTATAAAAAATTCTTAATTAATTAATTAGCCTTGTAATTAACAATCCAATATCTAGTTATGTAAAAATAATTAAATAAATAATAAAAAATAATTAAATAATTAATATTGTAATTAGCAATTAAGAAGATGTATGTAAAATAATAAATAATTAGAAGCAATAGAAGACTTAAGTAATTAATTAGAAATTTAATAATATTCTTATATATTAACAAAGTGTTTAAATAATGCTTAAATAAATAATTAAATCATTTAACCATTAACCTAATTATTATTTATATTATTTATAATGATAATTTAATGATTGTTATTAAAATTAAAATTAATAAGTAATTATTATTTTAAATATTTATTAATTTTGAAATATAAATTAAATTAAAATTTTTAATGAACTAATTATTTTAAATTCTGAAATCTATTGTCAAACATTTTATCAAAATTTAACATATATCATACCTCACAGTTTTTAAAATTTAGGACTCAAATTTTATAAATTTGAATTCACAAAATTTATTAAATCCCACTAAAATAAAATCACCCTCTTACCGTTTATCGGTAGTCGGTACCGCATCTTAAACTGTTATGCTTCCCATCCTTAGAAAGCCCTAAACCCTCGCCTCGCCTCGCCTCTCTTTCTATCCTCTTCTCATTCACTTCGTCTTTTAATTTCTCAAATAATCTCCCTCTCCCGCCTCTTCTCGTCAATCCTCATGGTCGAATCTTCTCCAAGAATTCTTCTCTGCGGCGATGTCCTCGGTCGCCTCAACCAGCTCTTCAAGCGAGTCCAATCGGTCCATCTCTTCCCTATCCGGCTCTCTCTCTCTCTCCCCCCTACAATATTTCCTGTTATGGTATCAAAACTAACCCTCATCCTGGTTCTCTTGCCCTCCGTCCTTAAATCCTGCAGGTGAATAAGTCCACCGGTCCCTTCGACGCTCTCCTCTGCGTCGGCCAGTTTTTCCCTGAGACCGCCGATAATCTGGAGGATGTCGCTAATTACCTCGATGGTTTGTCTCCCATCCCCATCTCCACCTACTTCATTGGAGACTATGGTGCTGGAGCCACTCGCTTCCTCTCTGCTGCCGCCAAGATCCCCTCCAACAAGGGCTTCAAGATGGATGGCCTTGAGGTCTGCCCTAATCTCTATTGGCTCAAGGGTAGCGGCAAGTTCTCCTTCCATGGTATGTACCCTGTTTTCTTACCAGTCGCTTCCCAAGTTTCTTCCTTTGTTATATGCTGCTATTGATGGTACTAATTCTTGTGCACTGCGTTGAGTTATTGTAGGTTTATCGATTTTTTATCTGTCCGGTAGGCAAATTCCCGATGCCGAAGGTAATGGGCGGTACAGTAGAGACGATGTCGATGCACTGAGAGCTTTAGCGGAGGAGCCAGGAGTTGTGGATATTTTCATGACATATCCTTCTTCCTTTTCGTTTCTGGTTCACGTCATGTTTTTTTGAAGCTTGTTCATGTTGCATTGGTGTTATCCGGCTTCCTTGACTCGTGATTACTAATGAATGGCCATCTGGGGTCTGGAATAGAACTGATTTATCTGAGGCAGCCCTAAGAGTATCAGACCCTTCGGGCAGTGATCCTGTTGTTGCGGAACTGGCTGTGGAGATAAAGCCTCGGTAAGTGTTTGATTGTGATTGGTTTTAATTTCCAATTCAGTTTGGATTCATGCTGGGTAGGTCTACCATGAAAGCTATATATTTGTTGAGAGGTTTGATGGTGAATTATAGAGAGAGTAAAGAGCATTTACATATGATATTTATTGATTTAGAGAAAGCATATGATAAAGTCCCAAGAGAAGTGCTCTCGAGATTTCTAGGAAAGAAAAGAGTTAATAATGGTTTTTTAAGTCATTAAGGATATGTATGCTGGTATTGATATTTGTGTTCAAACATAATGTTATTTGACAAAGTATTTTCGTATTTTAGTTGGATTACATCAAGGATTAACTTTAAGCCCAAAGCTTTTTGCTTTCTTCATGGATGTTCTTACTGGAAATTTGCATGAGGATGTACCTTGGTGTATGATTTTTGCTTATGATATTCTTCTTGTTGATAAGACTAGAGGAGTTGAAGAAAAAATTGAATTATAACCAAATACATGTAGTGTAATTTTAGTAGCAATAGATATAATGGTGAGATTGTGACATTCTTTGACCAAGTCATTAAAAAGACTGTACGTTTAAGATATATTGGGTCTATTGTTTAAAGCGATGGTGAAATAGAACATGATATATTAATAAATTCATGTTGGATGGTTGAAGTGAAGGAATGCATCGGGCATTGTAGTGGATAGAGGTTTGTTATTGTTGTTGTTGTTGGTTTGTTCTCTTCTTATCAATAATTGATCCCTCGTCTATTCATTTGTAATCGACCTTGTGTCTTATTTATTAATTAATAAAATATTTGGAGTATGATTCTATCTTATTTTTAAAGAAATACCTATTACAACTCAGCTACCATGGACAAATATTTATGGTTTGTGACAATTCTTTTTGTTGTATCTACTTATTTTCATGGTTACTCTCTTTCACGTATCTTCACATAACTTTTGGAGTTGATTTATAGACAAATTCATACTAGATTCTTGCTTCTGTTCTTTGTTGTGGAAATAAAATATGTTTTTGGTTTGTTCACCATATTTGTGCAATTGAGGTTGTTGACCTTTTGTATAGGTATCATATTGCTGGAACTAAAGATGTATTTTATGCACGTGAACCTTATTCCAATGATGATGCTGTACATGTTACTCGTTTTCTTGGTTTAGCTACTGTAGGGAACAAAGAAAAACAGGTATAACTTTTTGAACCTTATATTTTTGTGTTTCTGACCTTTGCTTTCATTTATCAATGTAATAATTCCATCCGGGTCATTTATCTGGCTTGCAGACTTATGAACTTTTGACCTCTTTGCTTAATGTTACTTTGTTAATCACATTTCTGCTGTACAAAGTTCTGTGATGAATCTGAAAGTCTTGTAGTGGTCTGCTTGAACGCTTATGTTACTTAGCTCGTATTGTGCAAGGCAATCTTCATGGTTAGGTGTTAGTGCTAACCATGGTTTAAAATTGCGCGCAATTAGAGGCGCGCCTCAAGGCGCGCCTTTGCGCAAATTTCACCAAAAAACGCCTCGAGGCTTACGCAATTCTGGACCTGGATGAGGCGTACGCCTCACCTGGACTGAGGCGCGCCTCAGAGGCGCAATTGCGCAATTTTGGGTGAGGCGTACGCCTCATAGAACCGGCCCCACCCACTTAAAATTTAGGCTTTTCTCCCCTTCAACCCGCACGGCATTCCTCCTCTCCGAAAAAAAGACCTCCCAGCTCTCTGTACGCGAAACTGGAAGCGTCCCGCACGGTCGGCCAAGCTTCCCGCCGCTCCTCCCGCCGGCGCCGCCCCTCTCCGGCGAAGAGAAAAGTTCCGGCCACCCTCTAGGAGTACTCCACATTCGATTTTAGGTATTTTTTTAAGTTTAGGGATTTATTTTGCAAGTTTTAGAGAAATTAGGGTTTAGTTTTTTTTGATTTTTTTGGAATGTATTTGTTTTTTTTTTTTAGGAGACATGGTTAGAGGTAAAGAAAAGACGAATACGTCATTGCGGAGGGACCCTTCTTGGAAGTATAGTGTACAAGTTGACATTGGCGGCGGCGAGAAGAGCTATGTATATTTAAAGTGCAACTTTTGTGAGAAAGTTGTGAAGGGTGGAGTAACCCGCATGAAGGAGCACTTATCATGCTCTCACAAGAACGTAGCACCTTGTGCAAAAGTGCCGGACAATGTGAAGGAAGAAATATGTGCTTACATGAAGAAAACTACCACTGTCAAACACTTACAACAGCAACAATTTGATGAAAGGGTCGACCAAGGTGCCTATTTTGGGAGCGAGAGTGGAAAGGGCTCCTCCTCCACTATACATAATAGAGGTGCACGGGGTCCTATGGATCAGTACATGACTACTGAAGGAGCAGATAGAGGAGAAGCAGATATAATCCCTGCAGGTGGTACTAGAGAGGGGCGGCGACAGGTTTGCATGGACATTGGGAGGTTTTTTTTTGAAAATGCAATACCTTTTAATGTTGCTACATCGCCTGCCTACTTCAGTATGATGCGGTCTGTAGGATTGTATGGAAGAGGGTTGAAAGCACCTTCTATGTATGAGTTGCGCACTTGGATTTTAAAGGAGGAGTTGCAGAACACCGAGCGAACCATTGGTGAGATTAAAAGGACATGGATTGAGACAGGTGTGACTATAATGTCAGATGGATGGTCTGACATGAAGAGTAGAAGTTTGATAAACATCCTTGTCAACAATCCCTATGGTACAGTGTTCTTAAGATCTGTTGAAGCTTCTGATGAGGTGAAGAATGCTACATTTATTTTTAATTTACTTGATGGAGTTATTGAGGAGATTGGAGAGCAGTTGGTTGTCCAGGTAGTGACTGATAATGCCACTGCATACAAAGCAGCAGGTCAGATGTTGATGGAGAAGAGGACACACCTCTATTGGACACCTTGCGCAGCACATTGTATTGATCTCATATTGGAGGATCTTGGTGACTTACCTCAGCACAAGAGTGCTCTTGTTAGGGCGAAGAAGATTACAAAATTCATCTACAATCACTCTTGGGTATTAAGCTTAATGAGAAAATTTTCAAAGAAAGAAATCATTCGACCTGCAACCACTAGGTATGTTCATATTTTTTACATTGTAATTCATTCCAACTGTATGTTCATAGTTTTAACATTTGGGCACTGTGAATCTATAGGTTTGCCACCTCCTATTTGACACTGCAGAGCTTGATGGAGGTGAGGCAACCTTTGGAAGCCATGTTTACATCAACTGAATGGCTAAACTCTGCTTGGGGGAAGAAGAGTGAGGGAAAGGAGATAAGAAAGATAATTCTGAATGATAAATTTTGGGCTACTGTGACCTATGCCATTTTGAGCACGAGACCCTTAGTGCAAGTTCTACGCTTAGTGGATGCAGAGAAGAAACCAGCTATGGGTTTTATTTATAATGCTATGGATGAGGCGAAGGAGTTGATTGCACATAACTTGGGAGGAGAGGAGGCAAGTTATAGGGAGATCTGGGATATCATTGATGCTCGGTGGGAGGTGCAGTTACACCGACATCTACATGCAGCTGCATATTATCTTAACCCTCAATTTCAATATTCAGAGAAAAAATCTTCAAATCCGGAAGTTAAGCTTGGTCTATATCACTGTATGGAAAGATTAATACCGGAGCAGGCAGATAGGGAGCTTGCAGATTTACAGCTTGTTCTGTTCCGGAATAAAGAGGGTTTTTTTGGTTTAAATGCAGCAAAAACGACCATTGAGGGGCGAAGCAGATCAAACAGGTACATCCACTAGTACCACACCACACACATCTACTAGCTCTGCAAGTAAAGGTATATGTTCTCTGCCAGTCTGCTTGATAATGAGTGGTTCATCCAATTAATATGCTAAAAATCTTTTCTTTTAATGAACAGGGAAGAGAAAAGTGAGCCATGTTGAAGATGAAGATGACATGGCATTCATAGATACAATTGGAGAAGAAGATTCACTTGAAGACTGATATTTTGTGATGGGATATGACTTCATTTTATGTGTTTTTTGTATTTTGGGAGTTTTGATAAACTGATATTTTGTGTTTTTGTACTTTGGGACATAATTTTATTGCATCTACTTTCTTATTTTCCATTATTGCTATTATTTTCCTGCTAAAATCCTTAATTTTTCATTTACGCAATTCTGTGTTCGTGAGGCTTACGCCTCAGACCGCCTCGAGGCTTACGCCTCGCCTCACGGACGAAAACCGCCTCGAGGCGCAGTTACGCAATTTTAAACCTTGGTGCTAACTAGCAATGTATTTGGCATCCAAGGGAAAAACTGTTTAAAAGGAGAGGAACGGCTGATGATTGTTTCCATGTATTTACCTACTTATGCCAAATCAATTCTAAGAATGCACTTTATGATTGGTTACCCCCAAAACTTGCACAATATTTAATAGTCTAAAAGCGTATCTTTTATTGTATGTGGGACCCATTTAGATTGTATTGTGGTGTCAATTGATGATGGTAATCATGATGAAAAAATCCAAAATAGTCTCTCGATTATTCGTTTGTAGTCAATTCAATCCTAGAATATTATATTTCTTCAATTTTGTCCTTTAACAGTATAAAATTGATCCTAAATGTTTCTTCAGAGAGATAGAATTTGGGATGCAAAATTGATCCCACGTTAGTGCTTTGATTACATAAAATTGATCCCCATTTTTTCAATGAGGGACAATTTTGAATCAATTTAATATATGTGATGAACAAAATAAAAAAGAAAAGTGATGCTTTGTAAATTAACCACATATGAACAGTTGAGGGATTACATTTGGTCTTTTCTTATAATCATTTAAACCTAGCATCCAAGGACCCTAATTGTTAAATTCACTGAATTGGAGAGAGAAAAAGTTTAATTTTATTGCACAAAATTATCCCTATTTATAGATCTATTATACAAGATATCTTATTAAAGAAATAACCAATTATAGAATAATGCATAATTGCCCTAATATAATTCTTTCTAAACCAGCCACCCAAATATGGAAGAAGCTCGACATGATCCAGGTGAGCCTCCCACGAATTCCCATCTTGGCCATGGGATCAAGTTTCAAGGGATGGTTGAGATTTAACAAAGATCGACATGATCTAGGCGAGCCTCCCACATATTTCCATCATGGCTGTGAGATTAAGTGTTAAGGGACAATTGAGATTTAACACTCCCCCTTAAGTTGGGGAATATAGATTTGTCATTCTCAGCTTGGTAATCAGTCCTATAGAGTTACCAAGTCCCTTAGTAAGAATGTCTGCAAGTTAATCTTTTGATGAGACATGATAGATACATATAAGAACATTGTTTAATTTCTCCTTTATAAAATGTATATCCACTTCTATATGCTTGGATGCAAAATTGATCCCACGTTAGTGCTTTGATTACATAAAATTGATCCCCATTTTTTCAATGAGGGACAATTTTGAATCAATTTAATATATGTGATGAACAAAATAAAAAAGAAAAGTGATGCTTTGTAAATTAACCACATATGAACAGTTGAGGGATTACATTTGGTCTTTTCTTATAATCATTTAAACCTAGCATCCAAGGACCCTAATTGTTAAATTCACTGAATTGGAGAGAGAAAAAGCTTAATTTTATTGCACAAAATTATCCCTATTTATAGATCTATTATACAAGATATCTTATTAAAGAAATAACCAATTATAGAATAATGCATAATTGCCCTAATATAATTCTTTCTAAACCAGCCACCCAAATATGGAAGAAGCTCGACATGATTCAGGTGAGTCTCCCACGAATTCCCATCTTGGCCATGGGATCAAGTTTTAAGGGATGGTTGAGATTTAACAAAGATCGACATGATCTATGTGAGCCTCCCACATATTTCCATCATGGCTGTGAGATTAAGTGTTAAGGGACAATTGAGATTTAACACTCCCCCTTAAGTTGGGGAATATAGATTTGTCATTCTCAGCTTGGTAATCAGTCCTAGGAAGATAGAGTTACCAAGTCCCTTAGTAAGAATGTTTGCAAGTTAATCTTTTGATGAGACATGATAGATACATATAAGAACATTGTTTAATTTCTTCTTTATAAAATGTATATCCACTTCTATATGCTTGGTCCTGTTATACTGAACCAGATTGTTAGTTATGTTGATTTCTGATTTGTTGTCATAGTGTAGCTTATGGGTCCTTCCCACTTTATCCTTATGTCTTCTAGAATCATCTTGATCCATAGTATCTCATACATTTCTAAGGCCATAGCTCTTTACTCTGCTTCTGCATTAGACTTTGCCACCATACTCTATTTCTTGCTCCATGTAATAAGGTTTCCTCCAAGGAATGTGTAGTATCCTGAGGTAGATCATCTATCTATTGGTGATCCTGTGTAATCTACATTATTATATGCTTCTAGGGTTATTTCATAATCTCTTTTGAAGAAAATCCCTTTACCTGGATTCCCTTTAAAGTTGTGCAGTATTTTGTCTACAGCTTGTACGTGAGTCTTTTTTGGATTTTGCATGAACTGGCTGACCATGCTTATATCAAATGTTATATTTAGTCTAGTGTGAGAAAGGTAGATCAATTTTCCTACAAGTCTTTAGTAAGCTCCCTTATTTATGTCTGGTTTTTTTAGTTTCCTCTAATTTAAGATTTGGTTCTTCTGGTATTGGTGCTAGTTTACAAGCTAGTTTATCTGCTTCTTTAAGAAGATCATTAATGTATTTCTATTGTGAAATGAAGATTTCTCTATTGGAGTGGATCACTTTAGTTCCAAAAAAATATTTTAATATTTCAAGTTCTTTGATCTTAAATTCCTTGGCAAGATATTTCCATAAAATCAGTTCTCCTTTTCATCATTTTCAGTCAAGATGATGTCATCCACATAAACTAATAAAATTATGCCCCCCTGAGTCTGAGTGCTTGAAGAATAATGTATGGTCCCCTCCTTGACTTTGCCGATATCCATTGTGTGACATAAATTTTGATAATCTTTCAAACTAAACTCTAAGTGAATGCTTTAGCTCATATGGAGTATTTTTTAACCAACACACTTTGTCACCTCCAGATTTTTCATTGCATCATGGTGGAATCAATGTTTAAAATTGCGTAATCGGGTATTGAGGCATTTTTCGTTCGTGAGGCAAGGCGTAAGCCTCAAGACGTTTTGAGGCGTAAGCCTCAAAATCAAAAAAATTGCGTAAACATAAAATAATAAATTTTGTATATACTAATGAGTAAATATTATATAAAATATAAAAATGAATAAGATATGAAGTGGAATCAAAATATCTCAATAATAAGACAACATGAAATATAGTTCAACTCAAACTCCATTTTTCTCAAATCACATTATTCTTTTCATTAACATATAATTCCAAAAATAAATAGCAATGACATATCATATAAGAACTCATAAGTCATCAGCACTGTCATCACTAAGGGGGTCTTCATTTGAATCATCAGTATGATGAATTGCTCTCTCCCCTTCGTCCTCTCATGTAGAGTCCAATGTCTCCTAATCAGGTTCTTCCTCAATATCAATTATCATCCTTTTCCCTAAATATTTTTGAACAATCTCAAAATAAATAATAGTGTAATATATTAATAAAAGTCTAAGTAAACTTTATTATTTATATACCTTTTTTGATTTGTTCTTGAGTTGTGATGGATGTAGATGCTTTAAGACCATCAAGAAATCAACATTTAAATCTTCATCTTGTAATTCAGACGGCATCATTTCATCTTCATCATCTACAAATCACTCATCATCAGATGTCACTTTCTCGCAAAGCAAATGATCTTTATCATCCATTAATCATTTTTTCTTCAAATTCCTATCTCTGAGTCTCCTATTATACATAATGTACATCAGTGAATTCATCCTCAATGTGGACAAGCGATTTCTTCTTTTTGTATGTACTTGGTTGTGGGCACTCCAATTTCTTTCATAGCCAGATGAAGAACATGTCAAGCCCAAAACCTTCATAGCAAAACGATGCAGTTCCGGAGTCCCATCGCCGAATTGACTCTACCACACAATTAATATTTATATAAGAGAGTTTAATTAATGCAAAAAAATAACTTTTAAATAAATGTTTAAAATATTAAAAAAATTACCTGGAGATCGTTTGACAACTGTATCCTTTGTTTGTTGTAATCCAAAAAAATCTTCTTTGTTCTTAAAAGGTACCAATTCTATGTCAACATTTGATCTTTCAGTTGCATGACTTATTAGCCAATTCATGCAATGATACTATCACAACTTTATTTCAGAGTTTGTAGACTTATTCTCTGCATATTGATATTGAGGGTTTATGTAATAATCAGCTGCATGCAAGTGCCGGTGAAGTTGTAGCTCTCATCTATCATCAATAATATTCCAAATTTTCTTAAAGATACCCTCTTCGCCTCTTAAGTTGGAGGCAATCATTTCTTTGGCTTCAACCATGACATTGTAGATGAAACTCATTGCAGGTTTCTTCTCAGCATCCACCATCCTTAAAACTTGAACCAAATGTCTAGTGGTTGTAATGACATATAAAATACTTTGCCAAAATCTATCATTTAAAACGTTTTTTTTAATCTCTTTTCCCTAAGCCTTCTTCTCCCAAGCACAACTCAACCACTTTGTAGATGTGAATATAGCCTCTAAAGGTTGTCTAGCATGATGCATCCATCATGCTCTCTAAGGTCAAGTAAGCGGTGACAAATTTTGTGCTGCTGGCTTTAGAATTTCTTTCTTTGAAAATTTTCTTATAAGAACTAGATTCCAAGAGTGGTTGTAAATAAATTTGGTTATTTTTTTTGCTTTAGTAAGTGCATTCGTATGTTAAGGTAGCTCGCCAAGCTTCTCAAGAATAATATATATATACAATGTGCAGCACATGGAGTTCAATACAGATGTGTCCTCTTCTCCATAAGTTTATTATTTGCAGCCTTGTAAGCACTTCCATTATCTGTCACAACTTGTACAACCAAATGTTCTTCAACCTCCTCAACAATGCTATCTAATAATTCAAATATGAACTCAGTATCTTTGACCTGGTCAGATGCTTCAACTGATCTTAAAAATACATTATTATAAGGATTATTAATGAGAATGTTGATTAAACTTCTATGTTTAATATTAGACCACTCATCTGATATAATTGTTACTCCTGTTTGGGTCCAAGTCCTCTTAATTTCTTCGATGCTTTTATCAGTGCTTTCCAACTCCTTCATAATCCATGTTCTCAAGTCATACATGGTTGGAGGTTTGAACCCTCTCCCAAATGCTCCAATTGAACGAATCATGTTGTAATAGGCATTTGATGTTGGAACATTAAATGAAATTGCATTTTTGTAGAAGAATCGGCCTATATCCTTACACACTCTTCTCCTTGCCTCCCTTGTATTTTCTGGGGCCATCTTTTGTGTAATAGGAGGCATATCCTCTTATGTGTTCACCATATAATTATCCATAAGCCCTCTAGCACCCCTTGATGAAATGGGCTTCATCGAAGAAGATGAATCCCTAACGTTGCGCTCACTCCCGTAGTAAGAGCCAACATCGACTCTATCCTCAAATTGTTTCTGTGCAAGATGTTTTGACTGGTAGACTTATTCATGTATGATTTTATCTCCTCTCTTACAATATCATGAACTTTAGAGCGTGGAGCAACATTCTTGTGAGACCCTGAAAGGTGATATTTCTTCCTAGTCACACTACCCTTCATAACTTTATCACAGTAATTGCATTTTAGATAGATATATGTTTTATCACTTCCCCCTACATCCACCTGAGTGCTATATTTTCATGATGGATCTTTTCTATGACTTGACGCAGCTTATCCTTACTTCTGACCATCATTTATGAGAAGAATATATTAGTATAATATATTAAATCCCCAAACATAATGCTTCACTTATTATATATCAAGAAAACTCATATAAGCATGCACTCATGAAGAAGCATACTAATACTAACAACTACTACTAAAGATGGTAAATACAACAATATACTAGTCTGCCAGGGGTCTAAGGGGGCGCTGCCCCCTGGCGGGGTTCGACCTGCTAGGTCAGGTCGCGAGGTCAAGGGGCATCGCCCCTGCGGGGGTTTCTGGGGGCAGCGCCTCCGAAACAAAATTTTATTGTAAGAGTAATTTTGAAGTTTTGCTTATTTTTAAAGTTCGTAAGTTATTTGTATGGAAAGATACCGAGCGGTACCGAACATGTACCGCTTGGTACCGAGCATATACCTGGTCGGTAACGAGCGGTACTGGCTCGGTACCGAGCATGTACTGAGTGATACCGAGCATGTACCTGCTCGGTATCGAGCGGTACCGAGTGGTACTGAGTTGTACCGAGCGGTACTGAGTTGTACCGAGCGGTACCGAGCGGTACCGAGCGGTACCGAGCGGTACCGAGCGGTACCGAGCATGTATCTAGTGGTACCAAATATTATTGTACTGAGCGGTACCAAGCATGTATCTAGTGGTACCAAACATTATTGTACCGAACGAATGGTACTGAGCATATACATAGCGGTCTCAATGTGGAAGGAAGCGGACGCCGAATGAAGAGGGAAAAAGGTCGCGGTAGAAGATAACTCCAACCCAACTCGCGGTATAAGATAACTCCAGGCAATAAGCGGAGAGCAACTCAATGTGGATGGAAGTCGACGTCGAACGAAGATGAAAAAAGGTCACTCGAAGAAAGGGAGAAAACCTGTTTTCGGGAAATAACGGAAGACCGCGTGGGGGTTGGGGTGTTCGAACTGAACAAATATATATTATGTTAGTTATTTTTTTTTAAATTTTTAGAGGTCGACGCCTCTCAACCGTTAGGCGAGCTGCTCCTCAGTAAACTTGAGGCGTACGCCTCAAATTCTGAACTCATTGCGTAGGCTTTGAGGCTTAAAGGGGCGAAATTGTGCTGAGGCGCGCCTATTATTGCACAATTTTAAACCATGGGTGGAATCTCTATAAACATTTCTTCCTCTAAGTCTCGGTGTAGAAATGTGATGGGACAATTGAGCTTGGAAAGTCTATCAGAGACGTGGCTGTCGATCTACGACCACGATTGAGTCGATGTATTTGTCTTTTATTATGTTATGTTGTATTTGCTTTATTATTTTTCCGCTTTTACCCCTTAAGGGAATTCGTGTGTAAGGCCTAAGGGCATTGTCGTTTTTTATTTTGAGTCCTTTGTAAGAGGCTATATATAGCCCTTATGTTCTTTTTTTCAGGTTTAATGAATGAATAAATGATAAAATTTTTCCATTGCTTAAGTTCTTTGTGAGATCTTGAGAGTGCTTTCGAGAGAAATTCCTAGGAGAGGAAAATCGGATCACCCACTAACTTTGGAGACGGTCGGGTTCGTTGTTCTTTTTCACTATCTCTTTTCCTCTTCCCTTCATCCACTAGCCGCCAGCCTAAGGTTCCCCTACACCACCCCTATGCCACCGGCCACCTTAGCCGCACCCCACCGTCGGTTAACTCCCCCACTCCACAAAGCCACCTTTCATTCTTCCTTTCCCCCACCGAAATCCCCACAAGCTCCCAACCTAGCTGCCAGCCATAACTCTCACATCTTCCCTCCACAATTCAAGTCCCTTCTTGAATACCTTCCATAAGTGATCCCTCTTAATTTAGGAAGGTCTAATTTCAAAATTCAAAATAATTTGAATTTGAAAATTCTTTCATAATTAAGAAAATTTATTTTAGGAAAGTTACTAAATTAAATCCTATTTGAATTTCAAATTAGATTGGATTTAATTAAATCTTTCATAATCCCTTAATCCCAAAATAAGAAACCCAAATCTCCTCCTAACCCATTGAACCGCCGACCTCCTTATTAAATCCATTGGGATTTATTTTTAAAACCCACTAAGCTCTCTCTTGAAAATAATTCCTATTTCCCCCACCTCTCTTGGCCGAAATCTCCCTATGCCCCACCTTTTAATTTCTTTCCAAAAGGTAATCTCTTCTATTTGAATTAAATTATAACCTTGCCCCTCTCTCTTGCTAGCCACCCCCCTCTCTTTCTCTTCTTTTATTGCTCTCAATCAAAGAGATTAATTAGGAAGTTGCTTAAATCACTTTCCCTCCACAAAATTTGAACCTAATTTAATTCCACCTACCCTCCTTCATAGGTCGGCAACCCTTCTCTCATTCTCCAAAGAAAATCTAGAGAGAAACTTCTTTTTCTCTAGAGAAGTCTCCATGGGAATCAACATTGATCTTCGTCTACACATCATTCTTTCAAGCCAATGAATGGCTGATCCGGAGCTTGATTACGGGTTTGCTTACAACGAACAAGGCAACGTCAACATCCTCCACTCCACCTTCTTCGATTTCAACCCGGAAGTTGATCGTTCTATTGAAGAGTACATGGACCATATCATCTTCACGCTTTCGGAGGCCATTGACGAGCAACTTGCCAACATCCAATGACAAATCGTTTTTGGACCATCAGAAGGGTGAACTTCTTCCCCTTTTCATTTAATTTCCTAATCCACTAATCTTGTAGGCGGTGATCAAGCACAAGGAGCCGTGCTTTGCCTTCTGCCTCTGCTTAGTAAACGTAGGATTGAGTGTGCTTTCTTATTGTTAGATTAGGGATTTTGTTGAAAATTACTTAATTCGCATGTTGTTGAAATTCTAAGTTATTTTGATAATCCAAATGTTTGGCATGTGATTTGGCCTAAGCGTAACTACCCCTCTTATGTTTTCTTTTATCGTTTTGATTGCTAATTGTTTTAATCGTAATTCTTCTTATCAAAATCGTTCAAGTTTTTATCGAATACGTTCAAAAGCATTGTAGTCCTACATCAAAATGCTTTTTTGACATCCATCTATTTTAGATATCAGTTATAATTAGCTGTTGGTGAGAGCATGATCCTCATGGTGTTCTTCTTGGCCACAAGTGCAAAAGTTTCCTGATAGTCAATGCCGTATGTTTGAGTGTACCCTTTCACTACCAATCTTACCTTATATCTCTCCAGTGTACCATCAACTTTATATTTCATATAGAGCACCCATTTGCACCCAACTGGTCTTTTTTCTACTGATAGGTCAGTGATCTCCCATGTATTGTTCTTCTCCAGGGCTTGCATTTCATCTTTCATGATTTTTTTTTTCAATTTTTATCAGATAAGACCTCAGAAATATTATTAGGAATATGAATATTATTTAGTGTGACCAGGAAATTTTTGTGTGAAGGTGAAAAGTTATGGATGGATACAAAGTTAGTTATGGGATACACGGGAAGTTTTTTTGGTGAATTTATATTTACCTCAATTTTAGAATTTATTATTCTGTGCGAAGTCCGGAGGGCGTCTAGATACCAGTAAAAATGCGCCGAATCACCCAAAAAATGTATCACTCTTGGTACCCGTGCTCGGTACCACTCGGTACTGCTCGGTACCGCTCGGTATCGAACGCTTAACCGGACGGGAGAACCGTCCGGTCTCTGCACAGAATAATAGCTCCAATTTTAGGAGACAATTCAAATTCTTGAATCTACTATGGTCTATGGAGTATAGTTTGGAGTTGTATGCCTCAAATATACTTTTCAAAACCTCATAATATTTATAACAACTTTGTCTCGATTTCTGAGCTTTAATTTTAGGATTAGGTTGATTGGTTTAAGATGGATGTGGAAGGTCAAGAGAGGCAAGCTCGAGATGGTTTAGATTCGTGGATCTACTTTGGAGCATAGTTTGGAGTTGTACGCCTGAAATATACTTTTCCATATCTTATGTTATCCATAATAGCTTTGTCCTCAGTTTTCTTGGCTTTAATTTTAGGTTTAAGTTGATTGGTTTGCGGTGGAGCTAGAAGGTCTAGAGGGGCAAACTCACTTTTCTCATCTTCAGTTTCAGTGCCCCCCTAAAGATGAGGTTTGGTGAAATAAGATTTTTTATTCGTTAGAAGTAACGTCAACAGATACAAGAATTTTCTTGGAGGGATGATAACATTTATAACCTTTATGGGTGGATGAATATCCGACAAAGATACATTTGAGTGCTCTTCGATATAATTTTTCTCTATTTTGGCGGTGAATGTGAACATAGGTAGTGCACTCAAAGATTTTGGATGTGAGGTTTTTATGGGTTCAAAATTTAGGGTAAAAAGAAAGAATATTCATTGGTGTTTTTGGTCCAAAGGTTGTTAAAGATAGTCGATATGTAAGATATGTAACAGTTAGAAGGACTTCCCTCAGTAGGATTTGGGTACATTGTGGTGGAACATAAGTGCATGGGTGGAGACAAGAATATGGTTATTTTTTCTTTCTACAAGTCTGTTTTGTTGTGGGGTATGAATACTGGAAGACTCATAAATGATATATTCTTTTTGAAAGTAGGACAGTTTGGTTAAACTAATCTTTGGAATTGGCAGAACGAAATTTTCTTATTTTTACTCTGAATTGATTCTGGATCATTGTGTGAAAAACGGGGAGGATAATGCTAATATCATATTTGTTTTCAAGGAGAAAGATCCAAGAGACTCGAGTGCAGTCATCATTGAAGGATACAATTTATCTGGCCCCTGAGATGTTAGGAATTTTTAAGGGTCAATGATCCATAGACCTTTCAAATGATTTATAGAGGCACTTAGTCCAATGGATGTAAGAAACTTACTTGAAAGTATAAGAGAAGAAGATGCATGTGATTTCTCAAGGATTACCAGGAGTTGTTTTAGCTTATCAATATCTTCTTTGTTGAGCTCTCTGAAGCTGAACTGCGTTTGTGGGTTGGGTTGATTTGTTTTAGTGTTTGTGATATTCCCTTTTGTCCACTTCTTTGATTCCACTTCTTATTTGAGGGTTTTTCATATAATTTTCAGTATGTCTCTTTTGTGTGTCTTGATTTCTTGCAATAGTTGCACCAAAGAGAATTCGTCTTTAGGTTTTGAGGAATCCTTGTCTCTTTCCTTCTATGATGCCTCTTTGGTTGTCACCATTATCGAACCTTTAGTAACTTTTGATTCCAACATTATCCCTCATTAGCTTTCCTTAACACGAATGAGACAAATTGTCTCATTTAGTGAGGGTGTCTCCTATTTGCCAATGATTTGAATTCTAACTTGGTCAAACTCCGTATTTAATCCTGCAAAAAAGTCATACACTCTATCTTTCTCGTTAAAGCTTTTTAGGATAGAAGCATCTTTTGGACACTTGGTCTCTATGCATCTGTAGTGATCAAGTTCTTTCCACAAGTTTTGAAGGAGTGGCATATTCAGTCTTGGTCTTGCTTGTTTTGTGCTTTTGATCTTAACTTTAATTTTGAAGATTTGTGCAGTATCCTGAGCTTTTGAGAAGGTTTGCCTGGCGGCATCCCATATGTCTTTTGCAGTATATAGGAACATGAAAGTATCACTAATTTCTGGAGTCATGGAATTTCACAACCATGACATGATCATGGAGTCTGCTGAGAGGAAACACATGTAGATTTCCAGTAATCCTATCAATCTTTGAAAAACAACGAGAATTCTCCACGAAAAATCCATACAAAACCAGAAAAACAGTTGATAATTTGTATTACTTGATGAAAGGAAAACATAAAATACCAAGATATAATTGATCCTTTATTTGAGAGGAGGATCTATCTCTCACAATTTTCTAGACGCCACTAGAGCCCAAACAAAACCTAAGAGAGATATCAAATTTTAGCCAAATTCAAGATGCCCTAATCCTATGAAAACAAACTATTTAATGCATACAATACAAAAGGAAATATATAAAAAAAAAATAAAAGGAAATATCTAAACAGTCTATACATTCAAATTTCCCTCTTACATCCCTCCAAAAACCTTCTTATTATGGCTACTGGAGTCCACGGTTTAAGCATCATGTAGGAGAGGCGGACGAGTTCCGCCTCTGTCTCCGCGAGCTGGTCTAATGGGCCGGTATAACAATATCCCCCTCCCAAAGACCCACATTGTCCCCCAAGGTGGAAAGATGACACTCTCCTCAATTTTCTTGTTATCACAAATAGTGAAAACCTGAAGAGTTCAGTTCTTACACCTGTTCCTCAATGTATACCTCTCATCACATCTGAAACAGGGCCCCTTTTCACTGTTCTCTTGTAATTCCATTTATGTGAACTTCTTGAAGTTGTCCTCAGGTCTTCCTCCTACAGTCTTCTCCTTCGAAGTCTCCCAAAGAGTATCTAGTGTTGGCTCTTTGGATGCCAAAAAGGTGGTGATCATCCTGTACAAGCCTCTTGAGCTGCTGCCTCCCGTCCCTCTCTTTAGGTGCTTCTGATCTTCCACAAATTGAGTTAGCTCCATAGCCTCTCCCAAGTCATGAGGCCTCATCACTCTAACCTCCGTGCGGATATCTTGTTTAAGTCCCTTCATAAAGTTCCCCTCTAGTACAGTCTTCGAAAGCCGGTCTAGTCGACTGGCCAGGTACTCAAATTTCTCACGGTACTCCACCACTGTCCCCTCCTGCATCAAAGCTAAGAGCTGCTCATAGAAATCCCCTCCCTTGCTAGTTTGGAAACATTCCATCATGCAGTCTTTAAACTCCATCCAGGTCTATTTCGGTCGCCTCATATCCCTCCATCGGTACCATGCTAAAGCTTTCCCTACCAATCACATCCCGATTGCCATCAGTCTCTCCCCCACCGTCAACTTGTTGACGGTAAAGTACCTTTCCACTTCGTAGATTCACCCATGAGCATCATCTCCCTAAAAAATAGGCATCTTCAGCTTCCTCTCCCTCAAATCGCCTCTGTTCCCTTCATAATTTTTCATTCCCCAAGGGGGTGGTTCCCCCCAAGTGTCCCAATCATCCCTTCTACATTCGTACCCAAACCTTTCATCAAATTACATCATTCTACTTTCAAATTCAGCATCCCTTGGATCATAACAAACCTGTCCCCTTTCAAATTCAACTCCCCTTTGGTTATAATTACCCCTTTCCCTTTCAAATCCCGCCCCTCTCCTATCTAATTCAGCACCTCTATGTTCTTGCTCTACCTCCTCCCGCCTCTCCCCATACCCTCTTCCCGGCCCTTCCTAGAAATAGGCTCTAGGGGAGGTATTCTCTCTTCTCCTTTTCGAATCTCCACCTCCTGATCTTTCCTTTGCCGTATTGGATTAGAGTTTTCCCCGCTTCCTTGGTTGCCTGAGACTTCCCTTGCTTCTGAAGATGCCGTCTTGGGTTGGTCCTCGAGTAACTTATTCAACATCTCTCCCAGGGTGGAAATTTCCATCCATCTTCTTGTGGATGACTGACATTTGACTTTTCTTAGAAAGTTGAGTGTGGAGATTTGAAATTTCTGATTTCAATTGTCTGATCTCCCCTTTAAGACGTTCTTCCAAAGCATCCACTTTCCTGTCCGCCATTGATATCTAGATTTTTGTTAGCCTAAAAAATTTGGATCTCGACAAAAAAAAAAAAGGAAAAAGCAAAATTTTCAGACAAAATTTTGCTACAGGAATTCACAAAAACAGCCTAAAAACAGTCTGGAAAGCTGCTCTGATATCAATTGATAGGAAAAACTTGTAGATCTCAAGTTATTCCAATCAATATGTGAAAGCAGTGAGAATTTTTCAAAAAAATCCACACAAAACCAGAAATAGTAGATAACTTGTATTATTTGATGATAGGGAAATAGAAAATACCTACAATTGATCCTCTATTCGAGAGGAGGATCTATCTCTCCCAAAATCTCTAGATGCCGCTAGAGACCAAACAAAACCTAAGAGAGCTCAAATATCAGCCAAATTCAAGATGCCATAACCCTAGGAAAACAAGCTATTTAATGCATACAATCCAAAAGGAATTCTCTAGATAGTCCCTACATTCAAATATTGTATTTAAAATGTATGCATATTTTGTCCAAAATGTTATTTTAAACAAAATAAAAGTAAATTTATTTAAAATAGTTCAATTATTTTGATTGTCTAAAATAAATTTGATAACTCAAATAACTTCTTCTTAATTGAATCTATCTACATTTCTCCAGATTACTTGTTTTAGCCTTAAATACATCACATTTGCATTATAACTATGGTATTCTAAGTGATGAAATTCCTATAAGTTAATGCTTCTCAAACTTGCGTTTGGCCCAGAGTTAAGTGATGCATTACTCAAATGACATGTAAATCATGCACGTGTCAAATGCATATGTTGGGTTTAAGGTGACATTAATTTCAAGCACAAAGTGGGTTTGAAAGCACCATTATGCTGAATTGGGACAAACTTCAAAATAATCCTCCGATTATTTATACATGGCAAATTTAATTCTAGTGTATCACGTTGCTCCAATTTAGTTTCTCGATTATACAAGAATGACTCAAATAGTCTCTTTGGGACTAAATTGGGATCAATTTTGTATAGTCGAGGGATTAAAGTGGGATCAATTTTATATTACAATTATAAGATGATGGATCATTTTGGATTAATTTTATACAATTGAGGGATTAAATTGGAGCAATGTGATATTTTGTGACTAAATTAATCACAGATGAATAGTTTTGGCATTATTTTAAGATTTTTTTTTTTGGGTGCTAAATATAAGGTGTCATGTCAACTACCACATCGGTAGAGTGATTTAGCTCCAATCATGTTAGTAGATTTATTTGGGTGGTTATGATTTATTCTTTTACATTGTTATTGTGCAATTGGACAGGAGATGGAATATTTGGGTGGGATTATAGATTACTCCATCTGTTTGAGTATCTTTTGGAGAGGAGTTAGAACAACCTTATATCCCTTGTTCTATAGATTAATAAGAAAAATGGTAGAAACAATTGGAAGTTAAGGAAGAGAAATCAAGAACATGTGGTCTTACTTAAAAGGGCCTTCACGGATTCAGGTTAGATTCCTGATTGGCCTTAATTATCCATCTTAATGATCATCTATTTTTATTTTTGTCCCAACTATTTGGAGTGTCTTGACAAGTGGTCCTCAGTGATTAATTCTCTTCAAGTGTTCCATGTTTTTTCAACTCATAGCTAGGTTGTCTCACTTAAATTTTAGCCTAGACTTGCGTGTCAACTCTATTTACAAAAATCCTTGTGGGTGTTTTGCATTAGAAGTCTATCTGACTTACGTTCCTGGTCAATCAACATGGAACCTAATTTCCTTGAACTTACAATCTCTGTTGGGAGTCCTGCTACGCTAAAAAGAGAGAAGCTTTATTTGTCTCTTTCATTTTGTGCATCTACAAAGACTCATACTTTGTTTCAACCAAAATCTAGTCCTGAAAACCTAGGTGAAACAACCCTGCTAATTCAGCTTGATATTAGTATGTCAGTATTGATTCAATACAATGCTTCTCCTTATGATGTTATAGTGTACGATGGAACAATCGAATGCTGAAGATTGAACTTATTTCCTTAAATTATACCAGAAAAAGGGAGTCTATTCAATTCTTAAGAGAAGTTCATAAGAAGTAGCTGCCTTAACTTCAATTGTAAAAGCTATTAGGTGTTACTATTTAGTTAATCTTTTAAGCACCTCCCTAGAAAAGCACAGGGCTAGGAAACATTCAGGTGGTCACCCCTTAAAATCAGAGCGTCCTATGATCACTCTCATTTCCTTCTGCCTAATCTACATTTAGTCAGTATGAATAAGAATAGAAAAGCAACCAAGTCATATGAGGAAAAAGAGAAACCAAAGCATTAGCAGTCGTGAATTGTACTCCGATCACCATTGGAAAAGCACTTAAGCAGGGATTGGTACTAACATGATCCATGGAAACGTATCAACCTCCATTGGAAGTTACAAGGAATCAACAAATAAGGTCCAGTGATGGCTATTCACACATGTACACTTTTTACCAGTCAGGCAAATGGATCTTCTATGGCTTCTATCATAGCTGTCAATGGCGCAAAATAGCGCGCGCCATGGCGCACGGTGCGGCGCACCTACGGCGCCATGTTCATGGCGAGGCACATGTGTTTAAAATAGCGCGCGCTATTTGCACCACATGTGAGCCATGGCGCATTGCGCACGGTGCAAAATAGCGCGCCAAATTGTTTTTAAATTTCCGTATACTTATGAATATTTTTTATATTTAAAAATATATATATATTTTAAGATAAACAACTATTCATTGCACTAATTTCACGAAAGATTTTCTGTTTGCTGCATCCGCCGAACACATCCCGCAGTCCCTAAGTCGAGGTCGTTAAATCTATCCCGAAGTCGAAGGTTTTTTGTTTTCTATTTGCTGCATTCGCTACTTCCGCCGAATCCAGCCAAATCTGTCCCGAAGTTGAAGTCGTTGTTTCTACTGAATCGTCTCGCAGAGCAGTGCTTCTGCCAAATCCGCCCCCTCCTTCGTCTGTTCCAATAAAAAATCTTACCAGCTGACTCTGATTTGCAACCTCCGTCTGTTCCGCACAGCTCTGTTGTTTTGCACGGCTATTTCTTACAAGAATTTAGAACTTAACAGGTAAGCTCGGTACCGTTAGGTACATGCTCGGTACCGCTAAGTAAATGCTCGGTACCGCTATGTATATGCTGGATACCGCTCGGTATCGCTAGTTACTTGCTCTGTACCGCTCGGTACAGCTCGGTACAACTAGGTACCAGCTCGGTACAACTAGGTACCAGCTCGGTACAACTAGGTACATGCTCGGTACACACTCGGTATTGCTAAGTACATGCATGATACCGCTCAGTACCGCTATGTAAATGCTCGGTACTGCTTGGTACATGATCGGTACCACTAGTTACATGCTTTGTACCACTCGGTACAACTAGGTACACGCTCAGTACATGCTCGGTATTGCTAAGTACATGTATGATACCGCTCGGTACTGCTATGTAAATGCTTGGTACCGCTCGGTACCGCTAGTTACATACTCTGTACCGCTCGGTACAGCTCGGTACAACTAGGTACACGCTCGGTACCGCTTCCTAATTTCCTAGGGGTCGAACCCCGCCAGGGGGCAGCGCCCCCTTGGACCCCCGGCAGCTCTCATATTATGTTTCTTGGACAATATTATGTTTCTTTTATCTAAATTTGTTTGCTTTTAGGTGATCATAAAATGTCAGATTCAGTTCAATCTTTAAAAAAAGATCCAGCATGGAAATATGCTATACTAACAAATGAATCCGACAATAAATGTGAAGTATGAAATTAAGGCATCCATGTTGAAAAAAAAAGATTTAAATGAACAGTTTACTGACATATCAAATGTCAACCTTGCTGAAGAAGAAGGAGAAGACTTTGTGTACATCTTAACTTAAATTATAATGACATAACAGGAAAATTATTGATGGACAAATATCCTCACATTTATTGGACTCCTTGTGCTGCTCACTGTTTGGATTTATTATTGGAGGACATTTTCAAAATTCAAAAGCTAAGGCGATGCTTTGAGAAAGCAGTGATAGTACACAGTTTTATATATTCTATGCATCATTTACTTGAGTTAATGAGAAGGTGCACAAATCAAAGAGCACTTGTCAAACCCGAAAAGACTCGCTTTGCAACAACTTTCTTAACTTTACAACGTTTTCATCAACAACAACTGAACTTGAAGAAAATGTTTACTTGTGAGGAATTTATCTTGGGTCCTTATGCGAAAGAGGCTAAAGCAAAACAATCTCAACATACAATCTTACAACAATTATTTTGGAACACTATAGTGTATGCCTTAAAAATAGCTGGTCCTTTATTAAAGGTTCTTAGATTGGTTGATGGAGAGAAGAAGCCCCCAATGGCTTACATATATGAAGCAATGGATAGAGCAAAAGAGGCAATTGTTGTAAGCTTCAATAACAGTGATAAGTATGATCAAATTTTTAAAATGATTGATAGAAGATGGGAAGTGCAATTACATCGGCCTCTACATGCAGCGGGACATTTTTTAAATCATGAATATTTCTTTAATAACCCTGATATTGCCAAGGATAAGGAAATAGCTGATGGTCTTTATCAATGTATTGGAAGATTATCTCAAGATCTAGCTGAAGAAGATAAAATCAGTAATGAATTAAGTTTATACATTAGGGGTGAAGGACTTTTTGGTATACCTCCAGCTGTAAGACAAAGAACTACCCGATCTCCAGGTATCATTATTTATAAAAAAGTTAAGACTGATTTGTTATATAATATTGAAAAAAAAATTCATTTCTTCCAGCTGATTGGTGGTTGGCATATGGACAAGGAGCTCTCAATTTACAAAGCTTTGCTATCAAAGTCCTAAGTTTAACATGTAGTTCATCTGGATGCGAACGCAATTGGAGTATTTTTGAACATGTAAGTATTTTACAATGTATGTGTTGATTTTTTATATATGTTCATAATATAATAATGTAATAATATTTTAATTGCAGCTTCATAGCAAACGAAGAAGCAAATTGGATCATGGTCGCTTAAAGGATTTAGTTTATGTGAAATATAATATAGCACTGATTCGGAGATTCAATCATCGTAATGTCATTGATCCTATTTCTTTGACTGAGATAGATGATGCAAATGAATGGCTAACAGGAAAATTAGATGATGAGTCTGATGAAGAAAATGACTTTATTGCTGGAGAGGAAGATTTAACTTGGAAAAGTGTTGCTAAATCTACTGGTGTTTATGATAAAAGCTATAATATTCGGGAAAGATCTAAATGGAAATAGAAAGAATCTTCAATTAGGTATGATGTTGCTATTGAGAATGATGATGAGGAGGGTGATGAAGAGGATTATGAAGTAGGAGACAATGTTGAAAAAGATAATGAAGCTTTTTTAACATTTGCTGATGATGATGATTCCCAAGAAGAGTAGATTAAATTCATATTTGATCTTTTAAAAAAAGATTGTAATATTTGAATTATGAGATATTTGGATGTTACTTAGTCGAACTTATATATGTTATGGTTGTCTTTTATTATATGATAGCTTGTCTTTCATTTTTAATAATATTTCATATTCATGCTTATTATTTTATATTTTTTATATACATTGCGCCATGTTCAAATTAGCGCGCGCCGCGCCGTGCGCTATGCGCCATGGCTCCAAATGGACCTTTGCGCCATGGTGCGCCATTCGCCGTTAACAGGTATGATTTCTATGGTGTTATCATCAGCTCTTAATTTTAGACATCTGTATCATCCGTATTGTTAGTATTGTGTACCCTACTTTTCTACTTTCCCTTGAAGATGATTTTATTGCTATTTTTCTTCTTAAAAACAAAGTGCTGAATTTGTGAACTGTTTAACATCGCTTGACTTTTGGTATTTTATACATTCTTTCCAGAAATTTATTCATGCAATTTCTCCTACTCCAGCATCTGCCATTCCAGCTTCAGAAATCCATTTAAAACCACCAAATACAACAGTGTCTCCGTATGATATAGAAGGCACTACCGATCATTTAAGAGAACAAGCTAAGAGGCCGGCTAATAGTGATTCTGCCAATCAATACTGGCGGTTTGATGTCTCAAAAAAGAGGCCAAGGCACGATGGACTCAGTGGGGAAAGATTGTGCTTCAAATATACATCCTCTGGTGCTTGTGCCCAAGGAAAAAAGTGTAGTTATCGACACGATGAAGATGCCAGGGAGCAATATCTTAAAAATGTTTGTTTTGATTTTCTCAACAAAGGAAGATGTGAACGTGGTCCAGATTGTAGATTCCGACATAGTTTGGTAGAGGAAGGAGATATTCTCTCCCAAGGAGGGCAGGGATCTCAAAATGGAAAATCTTATAGGTCTGTATGGCATATGGCGCTGTTATTTTTTTTGCTAGCATTGCATGTTTTTCTACTACCCAAATGCTTCCATTTATAATAATACCATCCAAATCTTAAAAAGGACAACAAAACTACATCCCTTATTTTTGAACTTTTGTTAAATTCTTTATGATTTAGTCATGGAATGCACATATATGTGTTTCTAGGTTTTGTCATGCTTGCTGTTAGTTTTATAAAAACCATGCTTTGAGAGTTATTTAAGTATTTTTTTTCCATGGAACTTAAATTGGCTCTATAACATAGCAGATATTTCTTGCAAAATGTTGGTTGATGGAATATGCAGTGTGTAAAATCCAATTTGAGGGGAGGGATACAATGTCATGCAGTTTCTTCTATAACACCCAAAATTTGACTATTTACAAAATTTAGACTCAACTGCTTCCATTTACAATCATGCCACTCAAATCTTTTCTATTTTTTATTTTTTTTTATCTTGCCACTCAAATCTTGAGAAGAACAATAAAACTATATTTCATATATTTTTTACTCATTAAATTCTCAATGATATAATCATTTCATGCACAAATAGGGGTTGTTTTTTTTTTTTAACGGGGTGTCAATGATATAAATTTTTTTGGTTTCTAAAACTTTTCTTATTCATTTTCAACTTCAATAAACTTGTCCAATGATAAGTTGGTTGTCTATTTTAGCAGCCTGCTTTAGTTAGAAAAGTCTTTTAGCTTGGAGTTTACACTTATATGGGATGCTAGGACACTTAATCCATGCAATATTTGACAAATGTCAGTCACATGCATTTGACAAGGCACTAATATTTTTTGAACATGGAAAATTTGTTCGAAATTAAAATGAATACAAAAAAATTCTAACAGACGTCTCATATGCATGGTGGGTCATGACACACCACCATAAAATTAAGCATTATTTTGGCAGTTTTTTTTTGTTAGTGAATTTTCATCTCCTTATCTTTGGAAGGGAAACGACCATGCCACCCTTGTTATTACTGTTGGTATTTTTATTGATTTTTTGGTATTATTATAGATTTTATATGTTTAGGAGATGAAGTAATTTCATGGCTTATTAAAATTTTTAATACTGTTTTGAAGACTAAAAAGATGTCAGATGAGTGGAGAATGAGTGTGTTAATTCATATTTTTAAGAATAAAGGTGATGCACAGGAGTGTGCGACTTATAGAGGAATTAAGTTAATGTGTCATACTTTAAAACTATGGGAGTGAATTATGGAGCGTAGGTTACGGCGTGATACTAATGTTTCTCAAAATCAATTTGGATTCATGTCGGGTAGGTCTACTATGGAAGCCATACATTTATTGAGAGGTTTGATGGAGAAATATAGAGAGAATAAGGAGGATCTACATATTATTTTTTATTGATTTAGAGAAAACATATGATAAAGTTCCAAGAGAAGTGCTATGGAGAGTTCTTGAAAAGAAAGGAGTTAATAATGCTTATATTCAAATCATTAAAGATATGTATGTAGCAGCTATTACTTGTGTTCAAACAAAAGGTGGTTTGATCAAGTATTTTCCTATTTCGGTTGGATTACATCAAGGATCAGCCTTAAACCCATATCTTTTTGCTTTAGTCATGAATGTTCTCACTAGACATTTGCAAGAGGATGTACCTTGGTGTATGCTTTTTTGCTGATGATATTCTTCTTGTTGATTAGACTAAAGAGGGAGTTGAAGGTAAACTTGAATTATGGAGGTCAACCTTAGCGTCCAAAGGTTTTTGCTTGAGTAGATCTAAAATTGAATATATGGAGTGTAATTTTAGCAGCAATAGACCTAGTGAGGGGATTGTGACTTTGGGCGATCAAGTCATTAATAAGAGTACACATTTTAGATATCTTGGATCTATTGTTCTGAGTGATAGCGAAATCGATGGGGATATTATCATCAGAATTCAAGTTGGATGGTTGAAGTGGAGGAACGCATCGAGCTTGTTGTGCGATATAAAAGCCCCACTCAAACTTAAGGGAAAATTCTATAAGATGGTGGTGAGACCTGCAATGCTTTATGGTGCCGAATGTTGGCCATTAAAAGAGAAGTATAATACTAAATTAGGTGTTGCATAGATGAGGATGCTTTGGTGGATGAGTGGCTTTACCCTTAGAGATAGGATATGAAATGAGCATATACATGAGAAGGTTGGAGTAGCTCTAGTGGAAGATAAGATTAGAGAGAGTCGCCATAGATGGTTTAATCACATTAAACAGAGGCCTTCTGATGACCTGGTTAGGAAAGTTGAGGTTTTAGATTTGTGTTATGTTAAGAAAGGTAGAGGTAGACCTAAAAAGAGTTGATTAGACAAAATTAGAAATGATCTTTCTTTATTAGATTTAAATGAGAATTTGACTTTTTTAACAGGACACAATGACGAAAAAGAATTCATGTAGCCGATCCCACGTAGTGGGACAAAGGCTTGATGTTGTTGTTGTTGTTGTGTATAGATTTTATATGTTTAATTTTTGTCAATAATTACATTCCCGTGTTTGTGCACCACATCAATATTATATGTGCGACTCAAAGTAGCTCCACTTGCTTGGTCAAATATCAGTTGTCTCAATTTTTGTTTTATGTTTTGAATTGCAATATCATCATATTCATTGTATGATTCAGTTTCAGTTGTCCATTCACCTGTTGTTTAAGTTGTCTTTGAGTCTTGACTCCACAGTTTTATGTCAGGACAATCCCAGAGAAGAAGTGTTGGTTTTGCTTGTCAAGCCCTGATGCTGAAGTACATCTTGTGCTAAGCATTGGGGAAAGTTACTACTGTGCACTTGCTAAAGGCCCACTTGTTGAAGATCATGCGCTGTTAATACCGATTGAGCACCACCCTAATACTTTAACAACAACATCGGAGTCAGAGGTAGAACTCGGAAAATATAAAGATGCCCTCAAAGTTTATTTCAAGAATCAGGAAAAAGCAGTTGTGTTTTTTGAGTGGATTTTCCGAAGTAGCCCTCATGCGAATATTCAGGTATGGGGTGCTGTAGTAATATTCATGGAAATGCTTCGTAGAGTATCTAGTTTATTCTTTTTGATGATATTCAATCTTTTGATATGATTTTTTTAATAAATGCAAACAGTTATCTTAACTTTCCCTTTTGTCTACGTTTAGTTTTTCCTGTATAATTTCTCTTGCCTCATATTTGAAAATAAAATTAGCACACAAGCTTGGGTTAGAACTACCGCTTATCTTCAAGCTCACAAGTGAGAAAATTAAGGAATGAGATTTAGTTCATTTCTCTCCGTGGAAAGCAGTTAGTACCTTTATTTGTAATCTATATCATTAATAGTCAAATTAAAATATGAGAATGTTAAGATGAATGCGTGGCTAATTTAGGATGGAGAAATTTGATGGTGATGGCTTATCGGGCTGGGGGTTCTAAAATACTTTCGATATAAAAGTTCAAATCACAAGTGAGTTAGAGTGTAGATGACAAGCGAGCAATAATTACATGCTAAGCGCAATTACAATATGACAAGTATCACCAGAACAATAGAAATAGAAAAAACAATTTTAACATGATTTGACTCATATTAGCTATGTCATCTCCTGAGAAGACACTGCCTGAGAATTTAATTTGATAACTTCTTCGTTCACGCAGACAAGTTAGCAGAAATTCCTTAAAGAGTATTCTGCTACACCGGCAAGTGCAACTCAACACGAGTTTACAAAATACAATGCTCTAAGTTTCCAAGTCTTTATCTCACAAATATATAGCAAGCGTATGAATGTCAAGAATAAAAAATTACAATGGAAAATACTTTCAATAAGATGGTGGCGAGGCCTGCAATGCTTTATGGTGCCGAATGTTGGCCATTAAAAGAGAAGCATAATACTAAGTTAAGTGTTGCAGAGATGAGGTTGCTTAGGTGGATGAGTGGCTTGACCCTTAGAGATAGGATACGAAATGAGCATATACGTGATAAGGTTGGAGTAGCTCCAGTGGAAGATAAAATTAGAGAGAGTCGCCTTAGATGGTTTGGTCACATTAAACGGAGGCCTTCCGATGACCCGGTTAAGAAAGTTGAGGTATTAGATTCGACTTATGTTAAGAAAGGTAAAGGTAGACCTAAAAAACTTGGTTAGAAAATATTAGAAATGATCTTTCTTTATTAGATTTAAATGAGAATTTGACGTTTAACCGGACACAATGGCGAAAAAGGATTCATGTAGCCGACCCCACGTAGTGGGACAAAGGCTTGATGATGTTGTTGTTGTTGGAAAATACTTTCTTATAAATCATATTTCACAGCAGAAATGAGTGCAAAGGGCATGTAAAGATGTTGACCAAATGGCTCACAAGACTTAGCAAAGATAACTTGAAATCAGTTTAGAGCACTTACATAATTTCTTAAAAGATTTAGCTTCGAATAAATTTAATGTAGAGTTTTTTAGCGTCAACCTATGTGGGTATTCGTAAGCTTATTAAGTGAGGCAAGAAGGTTCCAACAGCTCTTAAACAATCCCAAGAAAAAATCTCAAGAAGTTAAAGCGCTTAGAGTTATAGCCTTTACTAGATGCAATGGAGCACCTGTTTGCTGGCCGGTGGATTCCATTGCCTTATAAAGCTATACAGTAACGAGTAGCAAATTGTGCATTAAATTTTGATCAACATTGTTATATCTGCTGACGTAAATGAGCTGCCATAGTAATGTGTAATTATTTTAAAACACTAAAATATTCCTTTTGATTGATTATTTTGTTAAATTAGTGTCTTAAAAATTTTCAATGCCTTGAGCCATATAGTTTATATCTAGCATGTTGCATTAATACACTATTAATGGACTAATGTAATCTAAAACATATCTTCAAGTCTTGAAAGAGTTTGCAAATTGCTTTGAGCTATATGGTCTTTAGTTATAATGTACCACTAAGACACTATTACATGGACTCTAAATGGAATCTAAAACACATCTTCGAGTCTTGAGCCTTTCTCATTTTCAATTTGTGTAGACTTAGTTCAGTTTATTAATTTATCGTATCTTGTATTAAAATATGTGATGAATATTAATCCTGCATGACATAATTGGAGATATTATTACAACCAATTAAATGTTTGTAATCATCAAAATGAGCTCATTAATTCTACTGGCATATGGGATCAATAATCTTTCCATTTTTTAACAAGGCAAACCTATGTTGTTCTAGTGTTAAGATTGAGGTGCAAAGTGACCTCTTCCTTGATATTACAAATAGAGCACTTTCTATTAATTATGATGGAAAGAACTCTCTCTGAATTGTTGGATTATAAAATTTATCACACAATCAATTCACAAGTGTAAGCATTATTTGAACATGTAAATAAATATGCAAAAGTATGTAACACAAACATCATATCAAGCAATCTAAATCGTTGTACATTAACTTTGCAATCAAGTGATCTAACTAATCATGTAAAAACATTGTAATCAATATAAACATCCATTAATGCCACTTCCTTTTTTGGCATCATCAACAATGTATACAAATATGTATAAAACCAAAAGTAAGTTATCTAGTATAAAGTTAAAACCATCAACCAAATGTTCTTAGTTACTTCATATCAGCCACTATCAATTACAGCTTTCTTCAAAATTAAATGAAGAAAGATAAATAAAATTCCAACAAAATAAGATACAAACTTTTAAAACTAAGACCGCAAACAATCATCTCAAAGCCAATCATGAGAATGCTCTGCTCATTATTCGGGTTATGCTGTGGAAGAAAGTGGTGGCAGTGGTTGAGGTCCTAGCCAATGTTTCTGCATCCAATCTGTGTGGTATAATAAACAATAATTCATTGTCAATTGTTGTTTTGATGCTTGTATATTCGCTGGAAACTGCATCCTGGACTAAATGTAACTACTAAGTTGATGGTCTGGGAAGTTTTAAGTTGTTGAAACATGCTAAAGAAGCTATTCAAACTCCTAAGAATGTGGCCACTCGAGTATTTATGCATCATGGTGGGCTTTGGTGTGCTTCTTTGCAACATGTGGTGTACTTATCTCCTCATCTTCTCCTTATTGTCGAAACTGCTACTATTGTACGTCCTCAACTTGTACATCTTGTGCATCATGGGCAACCTGCTTGGCTCCAAGCCTAAGACCTTGAAGTTCATGCAGTGAATGTGATTGATGGCCTTGATTTGAATAGGAAAGTCATGCTAAACCTGGAGAACTTGCTCGATGATATGACCAAACCAAGTATTCATAGGTCGATTCCATTAAGGATCTTGAAGTTGGGTCATGTGGTGCATGGTACCAATCAGAGCATTTGGTACATCAAACCTAGTGCAAGTAATTCAATAAGTGCATGGAAAGTGTGAGGATTAGGGTAAAGTGAGGATTAGGTTAAAGTGGGAAGAATCACCAACCTTCAATAAATGGTATTCCTAAGGACATTTTGGACATAATAGCTGTCATTTGAAAGGCGGGTCATAAGAACTTAGTGCTTGTGCACCACAAAATTATGCTTGATGCCATTTCTGTGCCACCAATCAAAATCGAGAAAATGATTAAAATGGTCCCTAAATTCTTTATGAAAGACTAAAATGATCCCCAATTATATTAAATGACCATTTTTGTCCCTCAACTCCTTAAAGAGAGACCAAAATAATCTCACAATGAGACTATTTTGATTCTTTTTTAAAGACTTGAGGAACCAAAATAGCTCTTTAATATAGTCAAGGATCATTTTGATTCTTCATAAAGAGTCAAGTGATCATTTTGATATTTTTCTCAATCAAAATCATTTATTACCTCTTCGATGGCCTAAATTTTGTTGCTTGTTCCTAAATTGTTGGACCCTTATTTGGTACATTGAAAAATTGAACTAAGATCATGATTATATATGGGCAGCTTGTGCACCTTGTGGCCATGAATATATATATGATCACACTTGGTGGAAAGCATCACTAGAAATAGGTTTGTTGTCAAACATTTTTATGAGGCTGGATCTAAAAGATTTGGAGGATTGGAGAATGCTCTATGCTAGTTCCATGTATCAATTGCAAAACATGACCAACCCAAGGCAAGTTCAGTCTAGGAATATTAACGTTTATATGGTTGATGAGGGGAAAGAAAATTTCACAAATTGATTTTTGTCTTTATTGCTAGCCCTAAAGGAAGATGCTTCTTCTCGATTCCTCTTAGATCTATGTGCTATGAGAAAACTGGGTGTGAATGAATTAGATCTGAAGATTTAACGTAAAATAAAAGATTTGGCAAATGGTCTATGCAATGAATAATAAGGATATTGTAAAATCAGTGAACTAAAAATAGATCCATGAAAACAGTGAATGCGGAAAGCTAGAAATTATGAAGGCAGAAAAATTGGGAGAAAAGCAATTGATCTATTTGTTGACTCCAATATCAGCTCCAGCATCAAAGCGATCATGCAGGATGAAAATGACTGGCAAAGGGGCAAGCCCGTTGCACGAAAGTTAATCGAAATCTGTCGCCCAAAAACCCAAATAATTGAAACAAAGTTCATTTGCAAAACGGGCAATGCTAGAGCGTCAGGGCAATTGAAATAGTTAAGATCGAGAGTCATATTGGCCGGTATCGTCGATTGATGAAAATTAAAAATTTGCTTATGGAATGTGGCAGAATTAATGTGCGCGGCCGACGGCGATTTTTTTAGTGATTCGATGCACAATTTATATAAGTAGATATTTATTATTAATAAAAAAAATATTTTTATTACAACAACATCAAGCTTTTATCCCACTACGTAGGGTCAGCTACATGAATTCTTTTTCTTTATTGTCCAGTTAAGAGTCAAAATTCTCATTTTAATTTAATAAAAAAAGATTATTTCTAATATTTCTAAGTCTTTTTAGGTTTACCTCTACCTTTCTTAACATAAGCCAAATCTAATACATCTACTCTCTTAATTAGGTCATTAGAAGGCTGTCGTTTTATGTGACAAAACCATCTATGGTGACTCTGTCTAATCTTATCTGCCATTGGAGCTGCTCTAACCTTTTCATGTATATGCTTGTTTTGTATCCTGTCTCTAAGAATAAATTTACTCATCCACCTAAGCATCCTCATCTTTGTAATACTTAACTTAATATTATACTTCTCTTTTAATGGCCAACATTTTGCCCTATAAAACATTGCAAGTCTCACTGCCATCTTATAGAAATTTCCTATAAGTTTGAGGAGTACTTGTCTATCACAAACAAGCCCAATGCATTCCTCCACTTCAACCATCCAACTTAAATTCTATTAATATTACCAGCTATTTCACCGTCACTCTAAACATGATGTAGGCAAAGGGGGGGTCAAATCAAACCCAAAAAAATTTGGTTTTGACTTCCCTTGAGCTTGCTAGCTCATTAAATTTTGAGCTAAAATTTAGTTCATTTATGAGCTGGTTTTTAGTTCATTGAACTAAGAGTTAGCTCATTATGAGCTATGTTTTTAGTTCACTTTTTAATTTATTAGTAGCTCATTAATTTTGTCTCTTCTCCTTCCCCTTGTCTATTTGTTTCCCGTGGATGGCTCTTGGGTTCCCGTGCTTGGCTCCTTGGCTTCCTTGGTTGGCTGTTGGGTGGCCTTTCCCGTGCTTTGGTGCCTCGGTTCCGTGCGGGCCTCTTTGGTTTCCGCGGCTGCCTCTTCGGGTCCCTGGCTAGGCTGTTTCCCGTGGCTGATGGGGGGCTTTTCAGTGGCTTTGGTGCTTTGTTTATTGTGTAGAATTAGGGAATATTATTAGGTGGCTGTTGGCTTTTCATTTCCCTCATTTATTTAAGAATTTAAAGGGTCATTGTGGCTATTTGTATTCCCCTCTCATGTCTACATATAGTAGATGTTTTGGGTTGTTTAAGAATGTTATATGAATGATTTTTGGAAATGTAAACCTGCGGGTTTTGTTGGAAAAGTTTGCGAGCTTGTTCCATTCTCCTTCTCATCTGCTCTAGGAAAGACTTACGAGTTCTTTCCACCCTTCTTCTCGGCTTCTAACCTCTTTCGTCTCTCCGCAAGTTTCATTCCATCTGTATCCTTCTTCTCAAGGCAAAGCTTCTTTAGGTGTTTTTGTTTGTGTCGTTTGTAAGTGTCTTTTATATTATATAAGTTTGTCAAAGTTTGTAAGTCATCTTTTAATATTAAAAAATATCTTTTTTTGGGTATTTTTGTGTATTTCTTTTATGTAGGAAGTGTTTGTTTTTGTGATAAAAAATTTGGACCCCAAATTTTTGATTGCATTAAAACAGTAGCAATTAATAGGAATAATATCATTTATAATAGCAATTAATAGGAATAATATAATTTATTCATTTATATCATGTAATTCATATAAAGATTATTCTCATCATATATCATATGTTCATATTCGTACCCTTTCAGTTTAGCTACATATTAATCATGTCAAATAAACAATCACTGTATATTGTATCTCACGTTTCATCAGGCTTAATCAGCCTGATTAGTTATGAGACTTATCAGTCATCAATCATTGGTTACATTTGTCATTATTCAATCTATCTTATCATCATCTGTCACATCTATCCTTTGTTTGATCTGTCATCTGTTATGTATGTCATTTCTATATCTATTATATCATGTATGCAATTATGTATAATATCATATATGCATATTAATATTGAATTCAACAAGACAAAACATCCAGCTTTAAAGTGATGTTTTCATCTCTCCATCTGTTGTTTGTATCTATCAAACAATCACATCTTTTAATTATGTTTATTAATCATTTATTTTAAACTGATGGATTTAAAAATATCAATGAAGAGCTGTCGGCATAATCAGTCAATCGATTACTGGCTAATATCCATAATTACACCTTAAACCTTTTATTTTAGGGAAAACCTCTCGACTCACCCTCTTGTACAGGGTATTATCGTTTTAAGAGTCAACCCATACTTATTAGAGCGTTGACAGTCAATATTCATTGCTTACATTCAAATGCATCATATACTAGTCTTATTATTTTTTTATGCAGTTCAACATTCTACTTTATGTCTAAAATGTAATGATATATAAAATGCAGTGAAATCTGTACACTATTCAATAACTTTAAAAAATTATAACTATCAATTTTTCTAGTGAAAGTTCATATAAACCAATAAAAATGTTCATAATAACGATATCTATCACATGTCAAAGTTATACGGTGAAAGTTTGCTAGAACAGGAGATATTACATTTTTATCACTTTCAGGATAGAGAAATATATCAAATTTAAAATCCATCGAAAATAGAAGTAGAATAGATGTCACTTACAATGATCAGAGCACTTTTTATAATAGAAGCAATGGACGATTAAGCCCCACAAATCCTTATCTCTCGTCTGTCTCTCCTCTCCTCTTTCCCTTCTCTTCTCCTTCTCCTTTCTTTCCTTCTCTGGCAAGACAATTGAAATGGGAGGTATAGGGTGGTGATAAAGGATATATATATATATATATATATATATATATATATATATATATATATATATATATATATATATATATATATATATATATATATATATATATATATAAAACCTGATTCAATACTCAGCGCAGCAGTGCTGAACTTCCCAATGCCGCTGCGCTGTATGTCGATCCTAGAGTTACTGTAAAACAGAGATTGCGATGCCGCAACGACTATTCTTGGCACCACAATGCTTGCTAGCACAACATCACTGCGTTGCATGCTGGATACAAATTTTCATTTTTTAAATAAATTAATTTAAAAGTTTTGGATTATTATAAGGGGTTGAAAATGGGGCGTGATTTAAATCATGATAGATTTAGTTATAATTTTGTCTATTCATATTATTTTCTTCTATTATGCCTTATTCTTGTCTATAAGGGTTGAAAACGGGGCATGACAGATTGGGTAAATTGACTGAAATGGCTATAAAGAACTGAAAAATTCTAAGCCCAAAATAGTGTTAAATTGGCTGAGATAGGATCACGTGTTAACAAAATTTAGGAATGATTGTATTAGAGTGCAATGTGAATAAAATCTCTTGAAAATATGGTATTGAAAAATAAATTTAGGTGGTTTGGGTATGTACAATGAAAGGTAAAAATAAACCCTTTAAATGGGCATATAAAATTTGTAAATATGATTTACTCTTATGTACCACTCGATAGGAATAATTGGAAAATGAGGATTCATAAAATCATTGCCAATAATTTGAGATAAGGCTAATGGTGATGACGATGGTTCAATTTACCTATAAATTATATGATATTCTGATTGGTTTTGCCCTTTTTCTTTGTATGTAGAACAAGCAAACTGTCTTTTTAAACATGTACCGAAGACCCATACATGACTTGGGCTCAAACTTGATTTGAGCATTAATTAAACTTGAACCTCACTTAACTTAAATGAACCATGATTTGATTGATTTGAACATAAGCAAATATTTTCAAGTTAACTACAGGGGACTCAAATGAAGGGAAGAGGCTCATCTTAAAGCCTGAACTATACTTGAACTCAAACTTGACATTGGACTTGAACTCGATTCCGAATTTTGAATTACAACGAATGCAAGCTCAACTAGAATTCAAGCATAATCAAGATGAATAAGTCATAAGAATTTTGAATTTCATAGCTCAAATGAAAGGTAACAAAGGGCCCAAAATAAAATTAAGAAATATTGGACTTGGACTTAAATGAATGAGGGGGAGCAAACTCAAGCAAATATGCAAGAATTCATGCCAAGATTTCAAATGAACATGATTTGCTCATGAATAAATGAGATACAACAACAACAACATCAAGCCTTTATCCCATTACGTGGGGTCGGCTACATGAATCCTTTTTCTTCATTGTGTCCTATTAAAAGTCAAATTTTCGTTTAAATCTAATAAAGAAAGGTCATTCCTAATATTTTCTAACCATGTCTTTTTAGATCTACCCCTACCTTTCTTAATACAAGTCAAATCTAATACCTCTACTCTCCTAACGGGATCATCGGAAGGCCGCATTTTTATGTGACCAAACCATCTAAGGCGACTCTCTCTAATCTTATCTTCTACTGGAGCTACTCCAACCTTTTCACGTATATGCTCATTTCGTATCCTATCTCTAAGGGTAAAGCCACTCATCCACCTGAGCATCCTCATCTCTGCCACACTTAACTTAGTATTATGCTTCTCTTTTAATGGCATGAGATACTTATAAAAAATCATTCTACATTCTACAAATCATGAAAAGAGGTAAGGAACTTGGAATCATAAATTGTCTACAAACAATGTACAAGGCACTATGAAAAAGGAATTCTTTATGGAAACATTGACATTCTTATGAATAGAGGTAGAAGATGTGTGACAAATACAGTGACATTCTAACTAATGTGTTTGCAATCAAAATATGAAGCTTTCAAATAAATGCGGAAGAACCTTCATGCCAATTAGAATGCAAATATCAATAAACAATAATCACCTATAAATGGGGAGTGATTACAAGCAATGTTCGAGGATGAATAAATTCTCTAGTTCTCAATCTTGAACGTCGACCATGCAAGTAAAGATTGAATGGAGAATGCAATGATATGTCTATAATCAACAACAAGGAATCTCATTGTAAGTGTTAAGGGATCAACATGTCAATCAACATACAAATATCAATGAAGAAAGTTACCACACAAGATACAAGCTATGTTCAAAGGCAATAAAGGATACAATGATTCATTAGCTAATACATGTGAAGGGATGCAAAGTCTTTTTGACAGTGGGGTAAATTGTATATGGAGGAGGATGATCAGCATGTGATGTTTATATAATTTATGCAAAAGATAGAACAATCCTCACAAACAATGTGGTCTTTTACCAACAAGTTCATTGTAATATACGATGAATATTGGGACACCCCTACACTTAATATCAATCCATTTGTGAAGGAGCGCAATAGTTCTCTGGAAATAAAAAAAGTTGACTTGTAGAAGAATACAGTAACTTTTCCTACAGTCGAGAGCATTCTTTTTATGTATATACAGGAGCGCGTAACCAATACTAGAACATTTGCATAGTCCATAACAATATGATGGCAAGCAGATACATTTAAACCCCATAAGCAGAAGGATTCAATGACACTATAGGAGACCCGTGCCACATTCAACATGGTTGATTGCAAAGGATTGATACATCCAGAGCATTCAAGTGAATATCAACACACCACTCATTGTGCCCGCCAGAGTTAATAAGCAATGTTTGACAAATGTGCTGTTAAAGATCAATGCAAATCTTGGCGATCTAAGCTCACAACTATCTATCAATCAAAGTGTACAAAGAGAATATACAATGAATGCAGTTCATCTGAAAGTCAACATTACTGTACATGTGTACACCAACTCCTTTGCATGTGATAAAGCCATAAACAAGTATGCACGTTGTAGCAAAAGACACGTTATGCATTTAATGTACTATCCACAAGCAAATACTGAACAGACTAAGACAAAATAAACTTCTATGATCTATTATAAAAGACCCGTCGAATGCCCAAAATGCCCCCGCACATGCACTGTAGTTTGTATACACGTAGGTACACTGAAAGGGTGTATGCAATCATAAACCTGCATGGGCCCCTGTGAGCGTGTTACTGGTATACACATGACGCCTAGGGATGCTGCGCGGGTCAAATAATGAATCTAAGTTCGAACCCGATCATTCTCAACACGGTTCGAACCATTAAATAAATATGCGGTCACGAGGTTCACCGTAATATTTATTTTATACATTCAAATTAGGCCTTCAAGGCCTTTTATAAGTAGACCAGGGACTATGATGGCCTGGGATGATGGAATCATGGGATCTTGATCGGGTCCATCCTCCATTCCCTCACCATCCGCTTTAAGTGCTAGATGATGAAATTTCTACTTTTAAATGTCAATCTTTTCAAATATCCAAAGCCCATTGCTGCTACTATATGTCAGATAACACGTACTTTATACATATCTGATCGACGACTAGCCTTAATCGAAATTTCTCTCTCTTATCAGGAGGGGTAATTAACTATAGGGGTTTGTGCCTATACGAAACAAGAACTTAGATCATAAAGTCCTCACAAAATGAGGGCGAAATCTTTGGGTAGTGTCTTATTTGCAAACCCATCTGCCTTCCAAAACTTACCCTAGAACTTAATCTGTTAAAACTTCCCTCGAAGAAAGGAAAAGCAACAGCGGGCGGAGGCCAGGGCCGAATTTTCGGAGCCCACAGATTTCTGGCGATTGCGCTGGGGCTTGTTTCTCCTTTCATCTTTGGCTAGTTGTCCATATGTTATAGTAGTAGCAATAAATAGTAATGATAATATTGAGCTCTATACGGTGAACATCAAAATATGACACTTGGTCACTATATATAAAAAGCTGTCACTGAAAGGTTTCGATAGAGGTAAAAATAATCATCTATTATGTTGGTAGAGCAAAGAAAGAGTCAAGATATATACGGTGAGCATTGGGGTGTCTTGGATGCATATCTAAGAATCCATCACCGAAAGGTCCCAACATAAGGGAAAACAAATATGGAGACCAACATCTCTAGAAAAATATATACAAAAGAATGGTGTGACATCTAGTGTGTACTCCTAGAGATCCGCCATTAAAGAAATTCATCAAAAGTGGGCCCTAAATATGACCCATAAAAATAATATTCTCAATGGTTGACACCTTGGAGAATCCCCCAACAAATCCCAACGCTTTTTAACTTATCCTCTTAAATTGAAGAGGATCCTCGCCCAAACTTCATCAGTACTCTTTTGCTCGAAGAACAAAATAAAGAAATAAAGGTCCTCTATGATATCAGGATTACTTTGCCTGGACATACGCTGAGATGCCTGGCTTATCCCCTAACATAGCAGTTCATAGATTGGCCACAAACCAAATGTAACACCTGTTAAATAAGCTCTAATGAGAATGAGATTGGAGATTGAAGAACATGTGATTGCAGAAACAAAGAAACTTATAGAGACAGACTTCATTCGAGAAGAAAAATATGCTGATTGGATCGCCAATATTGTCTATGTGAAGAAGAATGGTCAGATTCGTATCTGTATCGATTTTCGGGACCTTAACAAGGCGTGTTTGAAAGATGACTTTCCGCTCCCAGTATCAGAACTTCTAATTGAAAACACTTCCAAATATGATATGTTCTCTTTCATGGATGAATCGTCGGGTTTCAATCAGATCAAGATGACGCTTGAGGATGAAAAACACACATCATTCAGAACGCCTATCGGCATTTTTTGCTACATGGTCATGCCCTTTGGCCTGAAGAACGCTGGTGCCACCTACTAGCTGGTAATGACTCGTATATTTGATGATTTGATACGTCAGATGATCGAGTGCTATGTAGATGACCTTGTTGTCAAAAGCTTTGGCCGAAAAGATCACTTAGAAGATCTAAAAATCGTATTTGAGAGGATAAAAAAATATGATCTAAAGATGAACCCCCTCAAATGGGCCTTCGGGGTCTCCTCTGGCAAATTCTTAGTATATGTGGTTCGTCATCGAGGAATCGAGATCGACCCTAACAAAATTAAGGCGATCACGGAGATGCCACCACCAAGGAACCTTCGACAGCTTCGTTCGTTGCAAGGACAACTATCTTTCATTCGGAGATTCATATCGAATATGTTGGGTAGGTGCCAATCATTTGCAAAGTTAATGAAAAAAGATGTCCGTTTCAAGTGGGATGAAGAGTGTCAGGAAGCATTTGACAGCATCAAAAATACTTGTTAAATCTGCCCATTCTCGCAGCGCCAATTCCGGGGAAGCCTCTTATACTATACACGACAAGGAACAAGAGTCCCTCGGAGCGTTATTGGCCCAACACAATGAAGAAGGCAAGGAGAATTAATGTAGACAAACAAGAGAAAAACTGACACAATGAGTAGAACTTAAAACAAACTTTATTAAATAAACGCAAACGACCCAAAACTTGACAAACACAACAAAGATGCTAGGAGATTTTAAAGAAATGAAGAAATTTAAAAAGACGCTATCCTCAGACAACCGTCAGAGCGGGTTCCTCACATGCATCGAATTTGTAGGTTAAATAAGTAAAGTGCATAGAACTAGCAAACCGATGGTCCACCACTGCAAGATTGTCCAATTTCTTCAATAGATGCTTCAAGTCAACTCTGATACGACACCCTAAAGTTGCTTTACTTTGAGAAGAAGGATACAGATGGAGTGGCACTTGCGGAGAGACGAAGAGATTAGAAGCCCGAGAAGAAAGGGTGGAAAGAGCCCGCAGGATTTCCGGAGGGGATGAGAAAAGAAGGTTGGAAAGAGCCCGCAGGATTTCCGAATAAACCCGCAGGTTAACAACAAATATGCTCACAAAATATCAACTCCCTTTCTTCATAACATCTTCTCATATTTATAGGCAAGAGAGAGGAATGTCAAGAGCCACATGTCTTTAATTTCCATTAGAACCAAAGCATAATAAGCATAGAAATCTCCCCCCCCCCCCCAAAGCTCACGGATAAACACCCAAACCAGGAACCAAGGAGACAGCCACGGGAGACGAGGGAACCGCATGGACCGAGAGCCACAGCCACGGGAAATGAGGGACGGTCACGGAATAAGGAGCCAGCCGTGAGATCCCAAGAGGTAAAGCACACAAATTATTAACTTCCCAATGAATTCAAAGCTTAGAATTCAGCCCCCAATTAATACAAGCCACGGAATCCCAAGATACAAGAAGAAAAGGGGGAAGGGGAAGGGACAAGGCCACTTCAAAAGTAAACTTCATAATGAGGTACCTTTTTGGATATTAATGAGCTACTAAACTTCAGCTCAAGCAACTTAGAGAACCAGCTCAATAACGAATGCTCCAAAACAGCCAACCGAGAACCACCAGCAGCTACAGACCAATCAAGCCAGCAAACCAAAGGTCTACCAAGCCATATGCACTACCTACCATGTTCATTGGATGCTTTCCCATCATTGGATAGCTAAAAAAAGAAAAGAAAACAAAATATACTATTGTTCAAGATAAAATAAAAAGTACAGAATTTCTTGATAGTATCAATTCCCCCATGGTGGAAAATTCTCATCTCCTGATGAGAACGTATCAGCAACTTTTTCATAAAGCTTCAAATTTTTCTTTTTTAGCTCAGCAGCATCAATCCAGGTACAATCAGTCATTGGTCGATTGCTCCATTTGACCAAAATTTTTTTATGTTCCCCATTCCTTGTTTTAGTGACTTTCACGTCAATAACATCTTCGATTTGATCTTCAGACTTTACCAAAGGAACAGAGAGTGGTAAAGTTTCAATATCTACAAAATCGTCAGTATCACCTTCATACAAAGACAGGTCAGAAATATTAAAAACAGGAGAAGTGCCAATAGTATTTGGTAAATCTAGCAAATAAGCATTAGCACCTAATTTCCGAATCACACGAAAGGGGCCAAATTTTTTACGACTTAGCTTTTTAAAAGTACCAACAGGAAATCTTTGGCGACAAAAATAAGCCATCACTAAGTCACCTTCATTGAAATCTACTTCTTTTCGATGTTTATTAGCAGCAGATTTATATTTAGCAGTAACCTTCTTAAGTTTTTCAAAAACCTGTTGTTGGACAGTTTTTATATGGTCAAATGTTTCAAAAGCTTCAGCACTAGTTTTTTTAGGAAGAGATAAAGAGTTTCTCTCCAAAATATGAGGAATAGGCTGTCCATAAATGATTTCAAATGGAGTTTTCCCAGTAGAACGATTAACATAATTATTGTATGCAAATTCAGCTTGTGGTAACACTAAATCCCATTGAGACGATTTTTCTCCAGCAAGGCACCTTAACAAATTTCCCAAACTTCGATTTACTACAGTTTGCCCATCAGTTTGAGGATGATATGCACTGCTAAACTAAAGAGTAGTTCCAAGTTTTGCCCATAAAGTTCTCCAAAAATGACTTAAAAATCTAGTGTCACGATCAGAAGTAAAAGTACGGGGAATACCATTCAGACGAACGATTTCTTTAAAAAACAAATCAGCAATGTAAGAAGCATCAGAAGTTTTCTTGCAAGGAATAAAATGTGCCATTTTACTGAATCGATCCACTACCACAAAAACAGAATCATATTTTCGAAAAGTCACCGGCAAACCCAAAATAAAATCCATAGAAATATCCTCCCAAGGTTTATTAGGAATAGGTGGAGTATACAAACCAGAATTTTGTGTAGTTCCTTTAAAATCTTGACATATCTTACATTGTTTTACCAGTTTAGCAATATCTTTTCTCATGTGAGGACAGAAATATTTTTCTTCCACTAAAGCAATTATTTTCCCTTGCCCAAAATGTCCTCCCAAACCTCCACTATGGGGCTGTTTGGTTGTATGAATTAGGAGTGTAAAGTAAACCAATTACCTGTATTTACTAAATTTAGATGTTTGATTAATTTTGAGCGGAACAAAAGGTATTCGTCGGATGCATTAAGAGTGTATTAGGGAGGCTGTTTTGCGGGAAATAGAAACCCGCTCGTATTGAGCGGGTTATAAATTCATCGGAAGAAAAGCAACTTCGTCGTGCTGTTCGGCTTCAATCGAGAGGATAAAAGCGTCGTGCTGTTCGGCTTCAATCGAGAAGAGGCTTCTTCGCCAACGTCGTCCTGTTCGGCTTCAATCGAGAGGCTTCTTCTCCAAGCTTCGTTCTTCTTCGACTTCGATCCGGTGAGCAGCTCCGGAGATACTTCGCTTAGTGTTCTTCTTAAATCCCCAGCGCTTCCAGTTTCCCTTTCACTTCATTCTGAGAAGAAGACGAAGACGGGAGCAACGGAGAAGAAGAGGGTCCATCCGACCTCCCTTTATCGGTAAAATCATAAAACACATGTTCTGTTTATGTTATGGATTCTCTGATTTTTTCCCGATTGAGCGTCTTGTTTGAATTTTTTACAGTAGACAATGCCGGAGTTGAGGGAGCCGATGATGGGCGGGGGATATTGGATCCGTCGAGTGGATTACTCTCCTACGGCAATGGCTGCTCAGGGGAAGGTCAGACGCTTATTTCCGATGAATAACAAGGAGAATATCCCGTATGTGATATTTGTATCATGAGGTTAGTCTTAAACTGTGGCTAAGAATTGGCTGCTATCCATCTGGACCAAATTATTTTCTGTAGTCCACTTGGTTAGTCTTAAACTGATATTGTAGGGGAAGGTAATTGAAAGATTATCTGGAGTATCTTTTCAATCAATGCATTTTTTAAGTACAAAGAACAAAGTTAAGCTGATGTTAGCTGAAGAACAGATAGTTGTATGATTAGTTGGAAGAAATCTGGTAGTTTTGAGTTCTGGACATGAAAGGTTAGCGCATCTTGATGCATATCTTAATAGTTTTGGTTTTTACTTCCTTAGTCATATTTAAATTTTGTTCTCTGACCATAAATTATGAATAACTCATTCACACCAAATATTTCATTATACATGGCATGCAAAATTTTATTGAACTGAAACTTGGCAGCTGATTGACAAATGGAAGATTGAAAGATGCTTATTATTCATTTATTTTGTCCGAAAGTATTTCCAAAATTTTATTTTGGACTGGTGTATCATTCTTTATTTTAGAGAACTATAATAGGGTGGCCATCCTGAAAGATATCTCTTCTCCATCTACGTCTGATCACAACAATCCTGCAGATGAAAATTAAAATGAGCTTCCTTTAATTCCATTTCTTGCTTGCTTTTGCTGTAGTCCACTTGATATCTGGGATTATGAATGTGAAGTGATTCAATATTTCTATAATTGCTGCCTGGCTTGTATTTGGAGGGATATGTTTGGCTGAGATGAATTCAGCTTTCTCATGCCCTTGCAGTTTCCTTCAATAATGGTTGGCTGGTGTTGAGAAAGTAAGGCTTTTTGGGATGATTTTTTTCTTGCTTCTTAAAGCAGTTTTTTAGTATAAAAATTTTAAATTTTTATCTAAAAAGATACTTTAAGAAGTAGTATACAGCCGTCCCAAACAAAACCTAAGTTGTTGGAGTGGCGACCATTACATGGTTTGTGAATCTAGCTTTCCTCCCTGTTACTTTCAAAAGCTGGTTGCGGGGCTTTTGTGTGTTTTTGTATATATTGCTTCAGATAGGAATTTGTTGTTATCATAAGTTTATGTGTTTTATGCTGCATTGCTTTCTTGGCAGATACTATGTGAATGAAAACATGAATTCGATCTTGGGATCCACTGCTTTTTGATTTTTCACTGTAAAAACGCTTGAGCAGTTTTGCTTGCCAAAGACTTTGCAGAGATTTCTGTAACACGTGCTTGTGTTATTAATGGTTGAGCTGAACTAGTTGTTGGGTTTGTTTAAATGGCTTGCATGTTCCTGTTAATATTGAATAAATATTTGACGGAAGCTGCAGAACTTAGGCTTAGTTTGGGATGACTTTCTTGTTGCTTCTTAAAGCAGTATTTTAGTATAAAAATTTTATTTTGTTACTAGAAAGTTGTTTTTAGAAGTAGTACGAAGCCGCCCCAATTGAAAGCCTTAGTGGGCGCCAACTTACATCTGTCTTTTTTGTGGATTGAGATTTGGCTTTCCCTGCATTTAGAAACTACAAAATATTGGTTGGCATGTAAAAATATCCATGCCGCGTAACTCACTTTGCTCGGTTTTGAGAGTTTTGGAAGGCTTCGTTTGGAACATCTTTCATATTGTTTTTTACAATGGTTTTTAATTAATTTTGTACTAAAAAACTATTTTAGAAAGCAAGAAGAAAGCTAGCCCAAACAAAGTTTAAACAATCGGTGATTACTTTTATAAATGCACTAGTAATAATGACAAATTTTTTTTACAAATGTATTGTTATTACTTTACTTTGAATATATCTAACCAAACAAGGGAAACATTTCTCCTGCGTTTACTTTACAGACAACCAAACAGCCCAAAGTATTTGGAATGCACTGCATTTACTTTACACTGCATTTACTTTACATTGCGTTTGCTTTGCAGGCAACCAAATAGCCCCTATGCAATTCTTTCACAAGTTGTTCTCTTAAAGAACTTTTAGATATGCAAAGTCTAGTTCCCTTGAACAAAAAATCTTGATGTATAACAAATTGAGCAGAAGGATCAGTTCCAGAAGCATAACAAGCATTCCAAATGTTTTTAAAATCAGAATCATTTGCATAAGTGTCCTTTAAGAAATCAAAAGAAGTAAGAATCGGAAAAACAGTTATTAACAAATGAGATCTTCGGCTTAAAGCATCAGCAACTTTATTCAAAACTCCAGTTTTATTTTTGATATGAAAAGTGTATTCTTGTAAAAAAGAAACCCATTTGGCGTGTCTTTTGTTCAGATTTTTTTGTGATCCAAAAAATTGTAAAGCCTCGTGATCCGTATTCAAAATAAATTCTCGTTGAATCAGATAACATCTCCAGAATTTCAAAGCTTGAATAATGGCATAAAATTCCAAGTCATAAGTAGAATATCGAGATCGAACATCATTTAGCTTTTCACTAAAATATGCAATAGACTTTCCTTCTTGACTTAAAACAGCACCAATACCAACATGTGAAGCATCGCAATCAACTTCAAAAACTTTTTCAAAATTTGGTAAGCTAAGAATAGGAGTTTGACTCTTTTTTGATTTGATCAATTGAAAAGTAGAATCATCTTCAGGGGTCCATTTAAAAGTTCATTTTTTCAAACAGTCAGTGATAGGAGCAATAACAGTACTGAAGTTCTTAACGAATCGTCGATAAAAAGATGCTAAACCATGAAACCCTCTTACCTCTCTGATATTCTTAGGAACAGGACAACTTTTTATTGCCTCGATTTTCACAGGATCTACTTTGATTCCTTTGGAAGATACAATGTAACCCAAAAATATTAAACTCGAAGTCATAAAAGAGCTTTTTTTCAAATTGATGTATAACTTCTGTTCTCTCAAAGTTTTCAGAATCTCTTTAACATGAAAAAGGTGTTCAGATGGACGAATGCTATAAATCAGAATGTCATCAAAATATACAACCATAAATTTTCCAATAAAAGATCGTAAAACATGATTCATTATTCGCATGAAAGTACTCGGAGCGTTGGACAAACCAAAAGGCATAACAAGCCATTCATATAAGTCCTCTTTAGTTTTAAAAGCAGTTTTCTACTCATCTACAGGTCTAATTCTTATCTGATGATACCCACTTTTCAAATCAATTTTCGAGAAAGTCTTAGCACCGCTTAACATATCCAGCATGTCATCCAGTCTAGGAATTAGAAATCGGTATTTGATGGTTATTTTATTTATAGCTCGACTATCCACACACATTCTCTAAGTTCCATCTTTTTTAGGAGTAAGCAAAGCAGATACAGCACAAGGACTTAGACTTTCTTGAATCAAACCCTTTTCTAGAAGTTCAGACACTTGTTTTGAAAGTTCTTGATGTTCATTCGGACTCATTCTATAATGTGATCGATTAGGCAATGTTGCTCCATGAATCAAATCAATATGATATTGAATGTCTCTTATCGGGAGTAATCCAGCTGGTAATTCATCAAGTATCAAATCAGAAAATTCATCAAGCAAATGTTGTATTTCCTTAGGAATCTCAGAATCTAAATCAGACTCTTTTCCAAACAACAAATATATCACATCAGATTTTGTTAATTCACTTGTATTCAGAAGCAATTCAGAAGTGACAGATTTCGAAATTTTTTTGTTTTTTGTTACCGGATCAGGAATGTTTTTTTGAGGAAAGAGTGTGAATTCTTTGTTATCTTTAATGAAAGAATATGTATTCTTTTATCCATTGTGGATGGTTTTATGATCATACTGTCAGGGACGACCTAAAAGGATGTGACATACTTCTAAAGGCACAACATCACAAACAATTTGATCTTTATAAGTTCCTCCAATCGTTAAGTTTACAGTGCATTGTTTAATTATAGGAACCTCACTCCCTCTTTGAACCAAGATATTTTATACGACTTATCAAGAGGTTTCGTTTTCAGCTTTAGCTTCTTCACCATTTGTTGTGATACAAAGTTTCCTGAACTTCCACTATCAATCATTAAAGTGCAAACTTTTCCTTCAACAGTACAAGTAGTTCTAAAAATGTTCCTCCTAAGTCATTTATCTTCCTTTTCAGTTTGAGCAGTTAAGACTTGTCGAATTACTAACAATGATTCTCCTTCATCACCTTCTAAATCAAAATTTTCTAACTCAGCTTCATTTTCAGATTTTGTTTCATCTTCTTCCTCTTCTTCTATTTCATTTTCACCTTCTATGAAATTAGTTCGTGAAAGATTATTCTTTCTGCAAGTAGCTGACAAGTGACCATATAACCCACATTTGTAACAAGGCCCAATTTGCTTAAGTTGTTCAGACGGTTTATTTCCTGCTACCCCTTTTCCTTTGTCCTGATTTTGACTTTCAACAGTTTTAACTTTTGCACTTGAAGTCCCCACAGAAGTTTGAGTTTTAGTCCCACTCGTTTGCCTTCGTTTATATGTTTCAGTGATTTTACTGCTTCCCCTCAAATGTTGTTTTTCAATTTTCAAAGACATTCGATAAGCTTATCTAATTTAACCACGTGATGTAAATTGAGTTGATCCTGAATTGTCCATTTTAACCCATTGAGATATCTTGTTACAGTTTTTTCTTCAGATTCATCCAAATCATTTCTAGCTTGCAATTTGTAAAAGTTTTCAGTGTATTCTTCTACAGTTTGATTACCTTGTCGCAAATTATTAAACTCCTGAAAAATAGTTCTCGAGTGATCAGAAGGTAAAAATTTTCCTTTCATCTTTTCTTTCATTCTATCCCATGTTTGAATTTTTTCTTTGCCTCTTCTTAGTATGTTGTTTTGTAAATTTTTCCACCAAGTTAATGCATGTCCCGTTAGTTTCAAACTTGCAAATTTAACCTTTCGATTATCCGGAATGTCTTTCCATTCAAAAAATTGATCCATTTTTTCTACCTATTCTATGAATTGTTCAGGTTGTTATTTTCCTTCGAAATTATGAACGTCGTTTTTAATTCCATGATCCCAATTTTTTTGTCGCATATTTCGATTTCTAGGTTCTTCCTCTTCACTCCCAGAAGATATAATGCTAGGATTAGTGTTGGCTTGATTGACATTTAGATTATCAATGGCCTCGGCTACAGTATTAATTTGATGTTGCAAATCATTTAATTGTTGCATCACTTGTTGTCAATTCCCTTGTTCATTAGCCATTTTTTTTGACACAAAAGAGAAAGACCCCTACAAAAAAAAAAAGACGAACTTGCTCTGATACCAAATTGATGTAGACAAACAAGAGAAAAACTGACACAATGAGTAGAACTTAAAACAAACTTTATTAAATAAACGCAAACGACCCAAAACTTGACAAACACAACAAAGATGCTAGGAGATTTAAAGAAATAAAGAAATTTAAAAAGACGCTATCCTCAGACAACCGTCATAGCGGGTTCCTCACATGCATCAAATTTGTAGGTTAAATAAGTAAAGTGCATAGAACTAGCAAACCGATTGTCCACCACTGCAAGATTGTCCAATTTCTTCAATAGATGCTTCAAGTCAACTCTGATACGACACCCTAAAGTTGCTTTACTTTGAGAAGAAGGATACAGATGGAGTGGCACTTGCGGAGAGACGAAGAGATTAGAAGCCCGAGAAGAAAGGGTGGAAAGAGCCCGCAGGATTTCCGGAGGGGATGAGAAAAGAAGGTTGGAAAGAGCCCGCAGGATTTCTGAATAAACCCGCAGGTTAACAGCAAATATGCTCACAAAATATCAACTCCCTTTCTTCATAACATCTTCTCATATTTATAGGCAAGAGAGAGAAATGCCAAGAGCCACATGTCTTTAATTTCCATTAGAACCAAAGCATAATAAGCATAGAAATCTCCCCCCAAAGCTCACGGATAAACACCCAAACCAAGAACCAAGGAGACAGCCACGGGAGACGAGGCAACCGCACGGACCGAGAGCCACAACCACGGGAAACGAGGGACGATCACGGAATAAGGAGCCAGCCGTGAGATCGCAAGAGGTAAAGCACAAAAATCATTAACTTCCCAATGAATTCAAAGCATAGAATTCAGCCCCCAATTAATACAAGCCATGAAATCCCAAGAGACAAGAAGAAAAGGGGAAGGGGAAGGGACAAGGCCACTCCAAAAGTAAACTTCATAATGAGATACTTTTTTGGATATTAATGAGCTACTAAACTTCAGCTCAAGCAACTTAGAGAACCAGCTCAATAACGAATGCTCCAAAACAGCCAACCGAGAACCATCAGCAGCTACGGACCAATCAAGCCAGCAAACCAAAGGTCTACCAAGCCATATGCACTATCTACCATGTTCATTGGATGCTTTCCCATCATTGGATAGCTAAAAAAAGAAAAGAAAACAAAATATACTATTGTTCAAAATAAAATAAAAAGTACAGAATTTCTTGATAGCATCAAGAATACACTCTACTACATCAATCGAAGGTTGATCGGAGCAAACATCCGCTATTCTTCAATTGATAAGCATTGTCTAGCGTTGATTTTCGCAGTTCAGAAACTCCGCCATTATATGTTGTCTCTTAAAATCACTTTGATATCAAAGATTGATCGCTGAAGTTCTTGATGATAAGACCAGCATTGACAGGTAGTTTAGCCGGGTGGGCAATGATCTTCCTGCAATTTGATATCACATGTCCCACAAAATGCAGTGAAAGGGCAGATTTGACGGATTTTCTCGCTGCATATCCTATCCCTACGGATTCTCCACTCAACGATGATTTACCTGACGAGCAGATTATGAATGTCGAAGAGAAGGAGATGCTACGAGTATGCGAAATGTATTTCGACGGGGCATCGTCGATTAAACCTGCTCGACCTCCAAATATTGCAAGAGCCCGAGCTGGTATCAGTCTTGTTCTCATACCACCTGAAGGAGGCATAATGAGGTTTTCATTCAGTTTGACTGAACATCAGACCAACAATGAAGCCGAATATGAAGCTTTGATAGTAGGGTTGGAGATTGCGATCGACATCAAAATTCAAAATCTTCAAATCTTTGGCTACTCTCAACTTATAATAAATCAAGTCTTGGGCATTTATAAGATTTGCAAGGTTTAGTTGGCTCATTACCACCGACGGACTCTTGAGCTCCTAAAGCAGGTACCAAATGTTAAAATAGTTCAGATTTCTCGAGGTCAGAATGCCAAAGTAGATTGCTTGGCCAAATTGGCCAAGGAGATGATAAACACCAATGAGGAGAAGCCTAAATTCATCGGAGTTTACAATCGTTGGGTCTTGGAGCCCGCTCTGTTACAATTCCCTAAGGCCGAAGAAGTGCCGGATGTGAGCTAGCAAGATGAAACCCCAGTCGACCCTCAACCTCTCTATCAGATCATTATGGAAAATTATCCGGAAGGTTATCATGTGGCCAAGAGACGTAAAGCTAGTCAAGCTTCAGAATCGTGGTTGCATTGCTTCGATGTCGAGGGAGGGAGATGATTGGAGGCAACTATTCATCGACTATTTCAAAGAAAGCAAACTCATAGTAGATAAATCTATAGCTGCACAAATTCGTAAAAGAGCGTTACGATTTGCGTTCATCAACGATACGCTGTTTCACCGGGCTTTCGATCAAATGTGGCTTAGATGCCTAGGGACCAAGGAAGCTGATAAAGTGGTAACAGAAGTCTAAAAAGGATTTTGTGGTGCACATCAGTCAGGTCCCAAGATGACAGCTAAAATCAAAAGAATGAGTTATTATTGGCTGACCATGGTTAGAGATTGTATTGACCACGCCAAGAGGTGCCATGAATGTTAGATCCAAGGTGATGTTATACATTAACTACCAAATCCACTGCACCCAACAGTAGCTTCCTGATCATTTGAATGCTGGAGCACATATATAATTGGGCCAATAGATTCACCATCATTGACAGGACACCGCTTTATTCTGACAGCAACAGATTACTTCTCTGAGTGGGCAGAGGTTGCTCGATTCAGGGAGGTCACATCTGAGTATGTGATCAATTTCTTTACTCATAACATTGTTTACTGATTTGTTGTGCCACGCCGCATAATATCGGATAATGGTACGACATTCAAAAGTATAAAAATCTACAAATTCATTAATCGGCCCAAAATCAATTGACGTTATTCATTCATATACAATTCAAGGGCAAATGGCTTGGCAGAAGCCTTCAACAAGATATTGATGAAATTATTGAAGAAGATTCTCACCAAGAACAAAAGAGTAGTATAAGAAGATGGTAGAAGCGTTATGGGCATATCGTACAACGTACAAGACGCCAATCAAAGCCACTCCTTATTCATTGGTATTCGGTGTTGAAGTCGTATTACCATTGAAGAATGAACTACCATCACTCCGAGTAATAATCCAGAATGACCCACCCAAGAACAGAATGTTCGTTTAATAATGGAAGAGCTTGATGCACTCGATTAGATCAGACTGCAAGCTCAATAAAACCTAAAAATCTACCGAGAAAGAATGAAAAAATCCTTTAATCGGATGGTGCGCCCTCGGACATTTTAAGGAGAATTGGTTATGGTGCTGAAAAGACCAATCATTCCACACCGCAAAATCGGTGACAAGTTTGTATCCAATTGGGACGGTCCCTTCATCATTGAGATGTACCAAGGAGGAGCATATCAATTGATCGATCTGAACGTTTAGAGGCCTATGCCGCCGATCAACGATCGAACATTTATAGAAGTATCATGTATGAAAATTCCATGTCTAATGTACTTTATAATGATCAAAGTGTTATATGCATATTTATCAAAGCATGCTTATAATTATATTTTGAAATTCTCTTGTCTAGCAAGAATGCATTTCAAAATCTCCCATCAAATTGGAGGCATTTTAAATATTTATTCCGGTCGACATCGCGCAATGTGCCGAGATTCCCAAATAAATATTTAAAATATCAAAAATACAAAGCCTATCCAAAATGTCCATGTGAGATAGGGGGCATTTTAAATATTCCTTTGGCTCGACATCATGCTACACACCGAGATTCCCAAATGAATATTTAAAATATCAAAATCTCAAATTTATTCTACTTTGAAATGTCCCTGTGAGACGGGACATTTTAAATAATTATTTGAGTCGACATCGCGCTGCATGCCAAGTTTCCCGAATAAATATTTAAAATTATCAATACAAATATTCTTTTACGCTGAAGAATACAACGAATTCTTTTTCAAATTATATGCATGCAATCTTCCAAAACTTCAAGACACCATCTTCTCCAACATACCAAGGTTCAAAAGTCAAGAAAGAGATTTTTTATGACTATACACTCCAACATATTGTGCCAGAATTGCTTGAAGTCTTTCAACAGCCTGAAACTTAAGGTTCGAATGGGTGTAAAAGGCCAAATCCAACACACCCAAATATGGCCGGATCGCTGGCAACTCTGTCTACTCAATACGCCATGAGAACGGCCGTAGTAGTGAAACCTCCACTTCGTCAACTCCTCATTAGGTTTTGTAGAAAGTACGAAGGCTAATCTAACTCGACAAATTCAAGTGATTGTAGTTTACAAAATTCTCCTAATTTACCGGAGAATCAAAGTTCCAGTGGGAAGGAAGAGTCACGAACAACTATCGAATGCTCGTAGATTCTAAGTCTTCAACCACGAAGGAGAACTCCAAGTCTTCAACCATTGGGAAGCACATTTCCCGTAGCTCAAATCTGAAGCCTGAATTGGTGTAAAAGGTCGGATCTAACAAGCTCAAATATGGCTGGATTGCTGGCAGCTCTATCTACTCAACACGCCATAAGAAAGGCTGCAGTAGAGAAACCCCCATTTCAGCAACCTAAGGACGAAGAGTTATCAAATTCTAGCTCTCCTAATCTGATGAACTCAAGTGACTCAGATTAAAGTCTTCTCAAGTGGTTAAAGATCAAAATATTACCTACATTTGGTACTATCAACCAAGTCCAAAACCTGCAAATTTTTTAACAAATCCGCAAACTCAAAGTGAGGATCGAAGGAACTTTTTTTCAACAAGTCCATCAAAGTACAAAACAAAGGACGAAAGAAAATATCCTAAATTTCACATAGAGCCTAAGGTTGAACTAAGTGAATTTCATCATCAACAAGTCCGTTATGCACAAAGCTCTGGACCGATGACTTTCCATCATCTACCTACTACAAACTTAAAGGGCTTAGGTCGATGACATCTACTCATTCATCAAGCCCGCCAAAGCAAGAATCAAATGGCAGAAGATATAAAAATCACCTGACAAGTCAATAAGAATAAATAAGGTAATTCTCCATTAATGTCCGTCACAGAAAGCATAGGATAGAAGGAATCAAAATCTTAGGACTCAAGCCAAATCTTGTCAAGATATCACCAGATGATAGAAGACTGTTGAGCATATACATAAAAGCCATAAACTAAGGTTACAGTGGTGTTGAAAACGAACAAGTGGCGATGCTATATACTACCATCAATCAACAAAGTGATACTCTAAGAACCTAAGTATGAGGTACTCTATCACTTTCATATGGGTCCCTACTTGACTAAAGCCAATATATCAACCACCCATGGATACACCTAAAAGAGTTCAGAAGAAAGAGGACAAGTGTGACATCCAAATAAGTTTTTGGAGATCCACTAAATGGGCTCGAAATCTTCAAGCTGTGTGACATCCAGCTCGAACAAGAAAGCTCGAACTCAACTTTGACATGAGTCTTTAATTTTAAGCCAAAAAAATTTTTTTTTAGAATTCTTTTTTCTTCTATCTGTGTTACATCTATTATGAGATAATATTTCTTTATTGATCAATATCAACTTATCACTGTTTTTATATGGTTAAGTACCACAAGACCAAATTACATTTCATATCATCATTACAAAAAAAGTTGAAATCAACAACTCATTAAGTATGCAACAAAAAATCATTTCTGAAAAATCAAACAGGTTCACTCTAGGCGAAATTCACATTTGTTGGGGGGCATTTGTTGACCACCAGACATAGAACCAAAACCAAGCCCAAAACCCGCTAAAATCCCAAAAATCTCGTAGCATACCTATGCATTCGGCACCGTTCCGAGATTTGCTCGCCTCAATCGCTCCCCTTCCGCGCTATTAAAATGAGAGCGAAGCTCTCATTCGTGGTACTTCTTCCACTCGCGATCCCCGTCGCTCTTCTCTTCACACTCCACTGCCGAAGCCCCCTCTCATCTTCGATCCAAACCAACCCGACGCCCTTGCCCTAGCTCCCGTCACTGCCTCCCGATTCCTTCCGATCCACAGAGAGAGAGAGAGAGAGAGAGAGAGAGAGAGAGAGAGAGAGAGAGAGAGAGAGATCCTTTCCCATACCTCTTCTCCAAGCCAAAGCCCCATTCCCGATCTTCCCCTTTGCTGTCGTCTCCAAGCCAAGGCCGAAACCCACGACAAATCCACTGTGCCGACTATCCTAGTCACCTCTAACCCGCGATCTCAAAACCTCCTCCGACGGCTTTCTCTCCTGTAGGATCAGAAGTTATAACATTTGATCGGAAGCAAACACAGGAGCTCGTTGGCTTTGAAGGTAACTCTCTCCCTTTCACGCGCTCTTTCGGCCAAATCCAGTAAAGCTGCCGAACAGAGAATGAAAGGAAAGGGGAGGGATTTTTTATATATATTATAATTATTAGTATTTATAATTAATTATAATTACTAAATTAATTATAATTAATTATCAATTAATTATAATTAACTAACTAAATATAATTAATTAACAATTAATGATTAATCGTTAATTATAATTATTTAATAAATTATAATAAATTATTTATTAGTTATAATTATAATTAATTAGTTAATTAATTATTATTAATTATGATTAAGTATGGTTAATTATGTTTAATTTTAATTAATTTATAATTAATTACAATTAATTATAATTGAAATGAAAATGCCTCTCCCTTCCTCGATCTTTGAGCCCTCCACATCAATGACGGAGTTTGCTAAGGTATAAATTTTCTAAAACTCAGATTCTCGCCCTCAAAGTTCGCAGTGCACCGGAAAACCGCCTATACACGCCTTTATTGCGCGTGGTGGTATGAGATCTCGGTGCTGCGCCTACGTTGAGGCGGGTAATCACCTAAAATCTCCATTTCAGAGTTCGTGGTGCACCGAAAAACCGCCTATACACGTCTTTATTATGCGTGGTGGGATGAGAACCCGGTGCGATGCCTACGACGAGGCGAGGCTACTTATAAGTACCCTCGAGTGAGAGGAAAGCAAACTGTCATTTTAAATAGGTATCGAAGATCCCATACACGCCTTTGTTGCACATGGTGGGAAGGCCTAGTTTCTCCTATTTTTCCTTAAACGGGGGAGACGCCGGGAGGTTGCTGAAATTTCGGATGAACTTGAGGCCGTACTTGAACTTGATTGAACAAATGGGGGCTTGGACCCAAACATGATTTGAGCATTAATTGAACCTCACTTAACTTAAATGAACCATGATTTGAATGATTTGAACACAAGCAATTATTTTCAAGTTAACTATAGGGGACTCGAATGAAGGAAAGACGCTCATCTTAAGCTTGAACTATACTTGAACTCAAACTTGACATTGGACTTGAACTCGAATCCGAATTTTGAATTACAACGAATGCAAGCTCAACTAGAATTCGAGCATAATCAAGATGAATAAGTTATAAAAAATTTGAATTCAAGATGAACTTAGTTTGAGCTCAAATGAAAGGTAACAAAGGGCCCAAAATGAAATTAAGAAATATTGGACTTGGACTTAAATGAATGAGGGGGAGCAAACTCAAGCAAATATGCAAGGATTCATAAGATTTCAAATGAACATGATTTGCTCATGAATAAATGAGATACTTATGAAAAATCATTCTACATGCTACAAACCATGAAAAGAGATAAGGAATTTGGAATCATAATTTGTCTACAAACAGTGTGCAAGGCACTATGAAGAAGGAATTCTATATGGAAACATTGACATTCTTATGAATAGAGGTAGAAGATGTGTAACAAATACAATGACATTCCAACTAATGTGTTTGCAATCAAAATATGGAGCTTTCAAATAAATGTGGAAGAACCTTCATGTCAATTAGAATGCAAATATCAATAAACAATAATCACCTATAAATGGGGAGTGATTACAAGCAATGTTCGAGGATGAATAAATTCTCTAGTTCTCATCCTTAAGCGTCGACCTTGAATGAAGAATGCAATGATAAGTCTATAATCAACAACAAGGAATCTCATTGAAGTGTCAAGGGATCAACATGTCAATCAACAGACAAATATCAATTAAGAAAGTTACCACACAAGATAGAAGCTATGTTCAAAGGCAATAAAGGATCCAATGATTCATTAGCCAATACATGTGAAGGGATGCGAAGTCTTTTTGACAGTGGGGTAAACCACATATGGAGGAGGATGATTAGCATGTGATGTTTGTATAATTTATGCAAAAGATGTAACAATCCTCACAAACAATGTGGTCTTTTGCCAACAAGTTCGTTGTAATATATGATGAATATTAGGACACCCCTATAATTAATGTCAATCCATTCGTGAAGGAGCACAATAGTTCTCTGGAAATAAAGAAAGTTGACTTGTAGAAGAATACAATAAATTTGCTTACAGTCGAAAGCGTTCTTCATATGTATATACGGGAGCGCGTAACCAATACTAGAACATTCGCATAGTCCATAGCAATACGATGGCAAGCAGATACATTTAAACCCCATAAGCAGAAGGATTTAACATGGTTGGTTGCAAAGGATTGATACATCCAGATGCATTCAAGTGAATATCAACACACCACGCATTATGCCTGCCAGAGTTAATAAGCAATGTTTGACAAATGTGTTGTTAAAGATCAATGCAAATCTTGGCGATCTAAGCTCACAACTATCTATTAATCAAAGTGTACAAAGAGAATATACACATGATGTCTAGGGATGTTGCGTGGGTCAAATAATGAAGCTAAGTTCGAACCCGATCCTTCTCAACACGGTCAGAACCATTAATTAAATATGCGGTCACGAGGTTGACCAGAATATTTATTTTATACATTCAAATTAGGCAAGATTCATCGATAAAATCATACACCCGTATGAGCCCTGACGAACGTGTTATTGGTGCACACGTGACATCTAGGGATGCTGCGCGTGTTATTAAATTTGAACCCAATCCTCCCAAGTAGGTAAAAATGAGTCGACAAGGTTTAATTATAAAATGCCCTCAATCATAAAACCCGTATGGGCCCTGACGAGCGTGTTATTGGTATACACGTGGCACCCAAGGATGCTACGCGAGTCAAATGATGAATATAGGTTCGAACCTGATCTTTCTTGACATTGTTCAAACCATTAAATAAATATGCGGTCACGAGGTAGACCGGAGTATTTATTTTATACATTCATATTCGTCTTTTAAGGCCCTTTTTAAGAAACATTCATTGATAAAATCAAACACCTGCATGAGCCCCGACGAACGTGTTGTGGAAACACACATGACGTCTAGGGATGCTACGCGGGTCAATAAATTTGAACCCCATCTCCTAAGCAGGTAAATAGAAGTCGACAAGGTTCAACAAATATTTACAAAATACCTCCAAACACCCGTATGGGCCCCGACGAGCGTGATGTATTCACACATGTAACTAGGGCTGCAAGCGAACCAAGCGTTCAGCTAGCTACTCGATGCTTGGTTTGCGTTTGTGATCATTTAACTAACTAAACAAACAAACTTGAACAACATTTTAAATACTCGATCCTTAAATAAACAAGCTTGAACACTAATTTGTTCGATTCATTTATGTTCACGAACAACATCATTTGAAGTTCGTGAACAAGCTCGATATTAAGCTCGATAAAAGCTCGATTGGAGAGAAATGCAACATGTAAGCTTCATTTAAGAATATATTCATATAGATTAATCATATTTTCTTTTTAAATAGACAAATGCTTTTATTATAAATTTAATTTTTGAACAAAAGACATTTCACAATTGTTCTTGTTTGTTTAAGATGTTCATGAACAAATTTAATATTTGTTTGTTCAATAGATTGTTTGTTAAATATGTTCACGAACATAGCTTGTTAAGGCTTATTTGTTTAAAGCTCGATAAGCATTAAACGAACCGAACATGAACTGAATATGAACCAAATATGACCACCCTTAAATTAAACGAACCAAACATGAACACAAACAATAAAGCTCGAATCAAATATGAATCGAACTTGAATAAGCTAATGATAAACGAACTCAAACATAACACTCACATACTCGGCTCAGCTCGGTTCGTTTGCAGCCCTACATTTGACGTATAGGGTTGCTGCGCGGGTCAATAAATTTGAATTCAATCCTCTTAAGCATGTAAATAGGAGTCAACAAGGTTCAACAAATAATCATAAAATGCCTCCAAACACCCGCGTAGGCCCCGACGAGCGTGATGAATTCATACACGTAACGTTTAGGGATTTTGCGCGGGTCCATAAATAAACCCAAGTTCGAGCCCGATCCTTCTATGCAGGTAGATAGGAGTTGACATAGCTCGAACCATTAAATAAATATACGATCGTTAGGTCGACTGGGATATTTATTTTATACATTCATATTAGGCCTTCAGGGCCTTCAATAAAGAAAATTCATAAACAAATGCATAAAGCCTACAAAACTCGATCCTTTGTCTACAGATCGACATAGTTGACAAGGTTCATCCATACAATACAAATATTTTTAAATGGAAATTATCCCGAACACCCCAATGATGGCCGCGTTGAATGCTTATCTCAACCAGAGGGGTTCACAAATACTTTCAAATGATTTCTCAAATATCCACAAAAATCTAAAACTCTACAAAATCATCCAAGTCCTAAATATTTAAAATTTGAAATTAATCCATCCACCCTCCGCAACAGTTTTTTGAGGTGGACAAATTCAAATATAACTTCAGCTCACACAGAGCTAAATGCATAGTCGAAAATATCACTAGGATCCAATCTCAAACAATCTCCTGCCAATAAGGATGTGGTACATGTCATCTGACCGGCAGTTTTGCCGTTAAATGACACCATATGACAAACAGTTATGACCCGGAGCCCTCTGAATCGAGTGCTTTTGTCGCCAAATGGCACAACGACATACCAGTTATGGTCAGAGCCAATACGTTCCTTAGTGACAATAAATTCTTGAGATATGAATCAATAGGATATGATCGATAGGGCACAAAGCCCTTTGTTAGCTAAGGTGGATTCAAATTTGTCTCCTTAGATGAACATTCATCCCAGATCTACAAGGTCTCCTTGGATGAAGCAACCCATGGCTGCCGATAAGGATCCTTCTGTCAGGTTGGGTCGACTACCTCCCTGACTAAGTAGACCAGGGACTATGATGGCCCTGGACGACGGAACCATGAGATCTTGATCGGGTCCATCATCCATTCCCCCACCATCCGCTTTAAGTGCTAGATGGTGAAATTTCTACTTTTAAATGTCAATCTTTTCAAATATCCAAAGCCCATTGCTGCTACTATATGCCAGATAACATGTACTTTATACGTATCTAATCGACGACTAGCCTCAATCGAAAGTTCTCTTTCATTATCGGGAGGGGTAATTAACTATAGGGGCTTGCGCCTATAGGAAGCCCCTATAGGAAACCAGAACTCAGATCATAAAGTCTTTACAAAATGAGGGCGAAATCTTTGGGTAGTGTCTTATTTACAAACCCATCTACCTTCCAAAATTTACCCCGGAACTTGATCCGTTAAAACTTCCCCCGAAGAAAGGAAAAGTAACAGCGGGCGGAGGCCGGGGCCAAATTTTCGGAGCCCACAAGAAGAAAGAAAGAGAAAGAGAAAGAGAAAGAAATATGATCAATTGTACTTTCAAAGTTTTGAACAATTTTTAGAACAGTTTCAAGTGATTTTTGTTATGAAGTTCTGTTATTCCTTTCTGTTGTACTTTTTTCCAGGTAGTTTTTTGTGGTTCATTTTGTACAAGTTTCTTCTTAGGTAATGAAGATAGATTTATCTTAAAAATTAAATCTAATGCAGTGCAAGAGTAACCTTGTATTTTGATAAGGTCTGGGAACCGTTTTACTCTTTGCCTGTCAAGGAGTTATTTCGAGTGGGTGTGGTACACATAAAAACTTGAAACGGCTATATTATATAAGCACAAAGCAAACATTCCGGTAATTCACATCTAGAATCTATTGAAGGTTATACTGCTAATTAGGTAGTTTGTGGAATGTTAAATCCGGGTTTAAAATATTTATTTCAGATGAATTATGTTCCTGCTTTTGCCCTGTTGATAAAATTTGGATTCTCTTCATTCACTTCTAAAATTTCATTATTTGATATGAATGAACGTATTTTTATGTTGTCTAGCAATATAATATACCTTCTCTGTACTTACCTATGGGCTTCAATAACAGTCCCATTATGTTATGTTGTTTCAGGCTGTACCAATTCCATTGTCTAAAGCATCTAATATACAGCGGATATTTAATTTTGCTGCGAAGAAATTAGGATTTGAATTTTCTGTGGTGGCTCCAAGTAAGTCTTATAAGAAACAGGTTGGCTTATTTTGCATCTGCTTTTTTCTTAAAGAAAAGTATTGCTGGTATAACTCAGGGATTTGTTTTCCCAAAGAATCTTTTATAGCGTTTGCACTTTGAACTTAAAAGCTTAGACTTAACTGCAATGTCTTTTAAGTCCACAGAGTCGAAGAATGATATATAATAGTATAAGCGTGAGCATTTGGTTATCTTGTTCATGCTTGTTCGGAGTCCACTAATATGCTCATCTATTTGACAGAAATCCCCATGATTCCATATGTGATGTATATCTCATGGAATATTGAATCGTGAAGGTAACAATACTCCTGCTCTACTGAGTGGCCTTTCTACATGATTATAGGAATGTGGTTTAGCAGGTCTACTCAGTTGCTCTTCATGTTGGAGGCCTTAATTACTGCTTATGAGGAATGGACCCTGACACAGGAAACAAACACAGATTAGCCCACTTAGGATACATTAATATTTAGGCACACAAACAGACATATATGTATTATTTAAGGGGTGTTGGATGGCGATCCCAACTTTGTAGTATTTAAGGGGTGTCATCCAATGTAATTTTAAGTGGACAATATAGTGGAAATTTAGTGCTTCTGGGTGTTGGAGGATTGGTTTCCGAATAACTAAAAATCTGTATTATGCTTTTCATTTGATTTCTCTTTTGTTTTCATTCCTAACAAGAACATTGCAGCAGCTTTTATTATCTAGGTTATGTAATTTGAATGTTTGTAAATTTTGATCCATTTACAGGTGGTGACCACAGTGAAGCTAGAATTTCTCTGAGGTCTAAGTTTGATGGGAAATCAAACTTGTTTTACGTGGAACTCCCAGATGGTAATATACTGTCATATTCTGTTGCTGATAAAGAGAAGCTCCCTGTTCAATTTGGACGTGAGGTAGGTCACATGCGATTATTTTCATTTGGCTCATAGCTATTACCAATTCCAACATCTGAGAAAATTTCTTCCACATCATTAATTTATTGGTTCTTCAAAATATTTCGTGGAATTCAAGCATAATATTTACTATTGCTTTATGAATTTCTAAATTGCTTGCTTTTTACACTATTATAATGGCCTAGAGTAACGCCTATCATGAGCTTCCACTTTAACCGCTTGAGCAGACTGAACTATCAGTCTTACTAGATTTGAATATTTTGTCCAAAACATATCTTATCTTTGGATTGTTATAGCTTAGGAATAGATGAAAATTCTTTGTTCAAATCATATCTTCTCTCTTCTCTTCCTCTAAACGAACATTCTTGTGGAATTCATAGTTTTCCTTCAGCTTTCAAGCCACGCCAATTTGTTACTTCTGACTTAGCATTTTGTTGAAAAATTGGTCAGGATGAGTCTAAACAATTTGTTTTAGGATAAGTGTAATATATGGGTAATGAAAATTTATATTATATGCTTCTCAAAATAAATCCGACACGTTGAGATCATCTTAATCAAATTTTGATCAGGATATCCTGACCAAAATTTTCTAATCAAGCATTTATCATAGAATTTGTTGCATTCCTTTGGCTTTTATACCATCTCAAATTTTTTACTTTATATTTGGGAAAAAAATAATGAGGTTGAAAAATAGTTAGATTTATTTTGAGATGAGTGCAACTTATTGATAATAAAAAATTAAATTGCACTTATCTTAAATTTAATAATATTGAGATTTATCTTAATTAAATTTTGATTATTTATCCAAGTCAATTTTTTTTTTCATTTTTTCATTTATGGGATGTGTAGATTTTCCATATTTTCCATGATAGAGTGGTTTCTCTTACCACCATAAATTGTAATTCCTAACCCATCAAATTAGTAATAATAATTATCTTTAAATTACTTCACAGGTATTAGCAGGCCTCTTAAACATGGCAGATAGAGCAGATTGGAGGAATTGCAAGCTAAGTAAAGAAGATGAGTTACAGATGGTGGAAAAATTCAAGAAAGGATTTGAAGAATTAGATCCTGCTGCTTGATTTTTTAGGGTTGCATTTGATTATTGGCCGAAGAATTAGATCCTGCAGCATGATTTTTTGTGGTGGCATTTGATTATTGGAGGATCTGAGGCTTCCTTTAGGGCTTTCTAATCCTGCCCTTATAAACCTACTTGGAATTTAAGATTTCAGTTGCCAGCCATTGCTTTAAAGCTTATTCAAAAGATATGAAGCTCATTCATAATTCAAAGTGTAAAATTTTGGCTGCTGTATAATATTTAAGAAATGTAGTGATCTTAGTTTGGTCTGTTAGAAAAAGTGTTAAAATTTTGTTGATTTATAACTCTAGCTTGTTTTTTTTTTAAATAATTATTGTATCATTTTATATGTGATGTATATTTAGTGATGATTGAAATGCCCACAAAATCGAAAAGACTAATGTAATAAGAATAATCCTAACTATCATATTGTCAAGATGAATTTAGTAATTGTATGATTTAAACGTGCAATTTATTAGCCATTGCAGGCCTTTTTAGTTGTTAGGCTAATAGTTGTTGGAATTAAGTTCGCAATTGATGCTGAATTGTATAGAAAGATTTTCATTTTGAAGCTGAATTTTTTTTTTTTTGCGCACAATATTGAAATCTTTCTTATTTATAAAGTTAATTCCCATATATATATATATATATATATATATATATATATATATATATATATATATATATATATATATATATATATATATTAACTATTGAGTTTATGTATTTTTATGTGATTAAATTATTTCGAATTTCATATAAGTAAATGATGAGTTATTTAATATTTGGATGAAAACTTGTATAATAGAGGTAGGATAGCATTTTCTGACTAATAAAAATTTGGATGCAGGGATGGCAAGGAAAATACATATTAAAAAAGAAAGAGAAGAAAGAAGGAAAAGGGCAATCATTCAAGTTGTTTTTGTAGAACATAAAAATTTTGGATCAGTTTTAATTAAGTTTAGGGTGTGATCAAGTCTCTTGGAACTCATTATTTTGATGGAATATCATTAAATTATCTTTTATAATTGTTAAAGTTTTATTAAGCTTTTTCATTAAAATTGAATTAAATTTTATGTTGGAGGGGCGTATGCGTTGATTAAAAGTAAAATTACAAGGTTCTTAAAGGGACCTCGAGCTCTCTAATGCACCAAAGAGCTACAAGAAAAAAGCAAAAAAAAAATCTATGAGCTCAAGATTCATACTACTCAAAAAAAAAAAAAAAAAAAAAAAAAAAAATTAAGAACCTTCTACGGTGCACAAGCAAGAGCAACCAAAAAAAGGAGTAGCAGATAATGACGATCAGCACGAGCTGCCTGTCCAAAAAAAATTAGAAGCACACAGACTTGCACAAAAAAAGATCCTGCAAGGGAGAAACCAAAGCACAAAATATATCCAAAAAACTAATAGGACAAAAAGGAGGTAACAGAACCACCAGTGTATCACATAACAACCAAACAACTTCCAGTAAATAAAACCACCAAATTCCTCCCAAAATAAGTATAGGCCTTAGGACAATACACCCAATGGAAATGCACAATGCCACCACAAAAGGAAATAGAGTAACCCATCAGAATAGAAACGTCCCAAAATACATTATTCGGGAAATGGCAGATCCCGAACCAACCAACAACATCAAAACAAAGCCAAAAACCTAGCACAAAAGTAAAAAAGGTGGTGGAGGTCCAAATAACAATCCACAAGTCAGAGGAAAAGTAGTTCAGGCACGAAGGGGTCGAGCATATAGAACTCAGGTTATAATCAATAACACAAATAGCACAAGGAAAAACCTTATGCTGCTTCAGCCCACCAAAGAGCCCCAGCCAGCACCACCTCCCCTCAAAACACATGATAGAGCCAAACCGCACTCTGCCAAGGAACAACCACTCAAAAACCTACTCCAACTGCAACCCAACAAAATAAACAACACTACCAACAGATGGCCAAACCAGAAACCACGAAAAGACCAGCCAACATCAAGACCGAAGTGAAACAACAGCTTAATCTAGAAAACCAACAAGCCTAAAGCCCCACAACCAGAATACCTCAGCAAAACCCCATCAACCCAATGGCCAAACAACAACCCCATCCAGAAAACCAACATCCCAAAGGCCCCACAACCAGCATAATCTAGCACAACCAGATTCTGAGGAAGGAGAGGAACAAAAAGGCAATCCTTCAATAAAAGGTTACAATCATTGCTTAGCCCAGAACACCCAACATGGCCCCAACAAAAGCACTCCCAAACATAAAAAAGCAGGGACAGAGAACATGTCAAAAAGGATCACCAGAATAACCTCTTAATAAGCGTAAAACCTAGCAAACCAAACACCAGTAACATAAAAGGGCCAAAAACCCAAAATAGAGAACACAAAAGGGGGAGACTTAACTAGTAACATATGGTACGCAAACTTTTTCTAATCTCAAATTGGCCTTTTAAAAGAGCGGGAACATTGGTTTCCACAAAATCCATGAAACAATCAATCCTTGACCCAAAATTAGCCAACCAAGCCGCACAAGCATTGCCTTCCTTAAGCACATGAGAACAAAAAAAAAAAAAAAAAAAAAAAAGGGATAAAAACCATCGACTGTTTATGTCTCTAACAATATAAAAAACCTCCGAGTTGCAAATAGAGTCAATCTCAATACCAATATTCGCATTATCGAGGGACATACAACTCCTTAAACAATAAAGAACATCAGTAAGAAATTCCATAATAGGATTACCATTAAGCAACGATCCCGCAAAGGCAAGAATAACATTACCTTGGCAATCTCTTATGATGCCACCACAACCCATGTTATTAACCTCAATGGAAATACAAATGTTCAATTGAAACAACCAATAGCCGGTTTCACCCAAGCAACAAAACGAGGAAGAGAAGGTTGAAAAGAAGCCTCCAACTGATACCCAAATCCTTAGCAACATCATAAAAATCATTGAAACTTTTGATAGAGAGTAAATTAACAGAAAACTAACAGAGCAGTTTATCAGTCATATTCTTAATAGCTCTCTGTGAATCCATTTTGATACCATTAAAAAGCCAATTGTTTCTTTGCATCTAAAGAAACCACAAAATCGAGGAAGCGGTATCATTTCTAATATGCCATTTGGAATTGATAAACTAAGCATTAAGAAGAGAAGAAATGGATAAGTTTGCATTGAAAATATTTAATTTGAAAATATCCTCAAAGTAACACCAAGTTTTAATGGCAAGAGGACCCGAAATAAAAACATGATGCATACTTTCCAAATAGAAACAACATTGACATTTAGAAGGAAGAATAAAACCCCTCTTGATTAAATTATCATCCGTAGGAATGAATCTATGAATAATATGCCAGATAAAAGTAGCAACAATAGAGGGGATACTTTTATGTCAAATCATCATAAAATTGTATTAACCTCATTCTTAGGTTTGAAATCATGCCAAGTATCTTTTAATCTAAAATTTTCATCACTAGTCAACTTACATAATAACATATCATTTACATCCAGGTTTAGGGGAAGATTAAGAATTTTTTGAATGATAGAATCTGGGATAACATTGGCAAGCTTATCATAATCCCAACAATTATCATTAATAAAGTAATTTACCTTAACCGCAATAGTAGAGTTGGAGTAAATAAGGGAGTCAATAGAGCAAGAGTTTAACCATTGATCCTGCCAGAAAAAAAATGTTACCTTCCATAAGACCCCAAGAGAGATGAGGCTCCACATCCCACTTAACTTTACACATCCTTTGCCAAACTTTAGAATCACCAAGATTGAAAGAACAAGTAGTAGGATATTTCCCAACACAATATTTGGAAGATATAAATTTAGCCCAAAGAGAAAGCTTGACACAAAAATTAAACCATAATTTAAAGGAAAAAGCGTGGGCAAAGTGAGCCATGCTTTTGCAACCAAGGCCACCTTCTTTTAACACCCCACAACATTTATCCCAAGAGGACCAAACCATTTTGTTGTTACTACTAGTACCTTTCCAAAAAAATTGTTAATGATTTTATCAATTATATTACAAACCATTTTAGTAGGAAGCAAAGTCTAGAAAGAATAGACAGGGAGAGAACAAAGAACACTTCTAATAAGAGTAAGCCTAGCACTAAAGCTCAAGAAATTAGAATCTCAAGACTGAAGTTTATTTTGGACAGAGGTAATTAAGTTATCAAACAAAAAGGATTTCTTATGACCTTTAAAAAGAGGAATACCAAGATACTTTATAGGAAGCTGGCCATGCATATACCCAGTAAGGTCTTTCAAGTCCGGAATACGATCCATATTCATATTGTTAGAAACGAGGAAACAACATTTCTAATTGTTTTAAGAAAAACCACTCATAGTTTGAAAATAGGGAAAGAAATCCATAAGCTTATTCATCTTATTAAAAGAGGAACTCATAAAAATGATAAAATCATCAACAAAATATAAGTGGGATATAGGAAAGCCTCCCCTAGTCCTGAAATAAAAATTAGGGTGATTTTCAAACAGGTGAGCAAGACTTCTAGAAAGATAATCAATAGAAATGATAAAAAGAGCAGGTGACATAGGGTCACCCTGCCTTAAACCATGAGAGGAATTAAAGAAACCAGAACTTTTACCATTAATAATAACAGAGAAGCATGATCCTTGATTACAATTTCTAATAAAGTTAATAAATGACAAGTTAAAACCAAAAAGCTACAAAATATTATAAATGAATTGCCAACTAATGTTATCATATGCTTTAGAAATATCAAGCTTGAGGATAGAGTTACCACCCCTCACCTTAACATCTAAATCATGACAAAATTCCTGGGCTAGTAAAATATTATCAGAACTAGCACGACCTTTAATGAAACCCATTTGATAAGGAGAGATAATTTTTGGAAGAACAATAGTTAAACGATTCATAAAATTTTTGGAAAGAAGTTTACTGAAAAAAATGCAAAGACTAATTGGTCTAAAATCATTCCAAGTATTAACATCATTACTCTTAGGAATAAAAATAATATAAGTAGAAGAGAAAAATTTAGGCATAGTATGACCAGCAAAAAAATCAAGAACAACAGCTTAAAGATCATCTTTAATGATAGCCCATGATTTTTAAAAGAATTTGGTAGTAAACCCATTAGGACCAGTAACAGAGTTAACATTCATATAAAAAATAGTATCTTTTAATTCATCTAAAGAAGGAATTTTAGAAAGTAAATTATTATCTTTCGCAAAAATGAGATTGGGGATAATAGTCGGGTTATCAATAGTACTGGGAAAAAAAAAACTTGTTAAGTCTATCCTTAAAATGTTGAACAGCCAGCAAGGCAATTTCTTCAGTGTTCTTAGAAGCAGAACCATCATCATGCTTGATTTTATAAATGGAATTGGAGGCACGTTTCCTTTTAACCAAAGCATGAAAATACTTGGTATTGTTATCACCTTCTTGCAAATGCTTAGCATCCGCTTTTTGTTTCCAAAAAGTTTCCTCTTGAGCATGAAGTTTAAAGAGGCTAATCTTGGCCTCTCTATGAAGAGCAAAATTGGCATCAGAAGGAGAACTATGACAGTTAAGCTCAACATTATTAACATCTTCGGCATTTAAAATATTAGTAAAAAGATTTTTGAAAACATTGCAGTTCCACCAATTTAAAGGTTGCTTAAGTCTTTTCAACTTGAACCAAAGTCTATTCATGCCCAAAATAGAGTTATCAGGATGCAAAGGAACACTCCAATTGTCCTGAAAAACATTGAAAAAAGAGTCATGCTGAAGCCACATATTTTGAAATCTAAATTGAGGAAAAGAGTTCACCTATCTAGTATTAAGGGTAAGCAGTAAAGGCGAATGATAAGAAAGAGCATGACGACTAAGATGCTTAACAGAAATATTACTAAAAGAGTTAAGCCAATTATCATTAAATAAAATACGATCCAACCTTTGCCATAATTAACCCCAATTCCAAGTAAACTTATTACTAATAAAACCAATGTGAATGAGATTACAATCCATAATCTTATTATTAAAATCCTCCATATAGTGCAAAATAGGAGAAGACCCCCCAATGCGCCGCTTGGAATGGTTAGAAATGGAATTAAAATTACCACCCACCAACCAAGGAGATTTACAAATGCTATGAAAAGCAGATAACTGCTCCCAAAGAAGTTTTCTATTCCCACTAGAAGAAGCCGCATAAATAAAGGAAGCACAACAATGAATATTTAAAAATTAAATTTTATAATGCAACACTTGAGTAAAATTACCAAGGATATCAATCTTAACCGATTCTCTCCAAAAAACCCAAATTTTATTAGCACAATTAGCAAAAACATGCTTAAAACTAAGAAATCAAGCAATATTAGGTAAACTAGAAAAATTAATAAGCGGCTCAAGTAAGATAAGAATAGAAATATTATGAATGTGACAAAGATTCTTCACCCGCAAGTGAGAAGAAGAACACCCAATACCCCTAACATTCCAAATAATCAATTTAAACATAAAAAATAGTGCTAACGACTAGTACGTGAATGGGTATTTCTACCCAATTGTAAAACTAGATTCTTGCTCGTCCTACCACGCTTACTTTGAGTTTTAATGAAACTAATATCATTTTAATCTTTAGAAAAACATTTAGCAGCAAATTCTAATTCATCAATATCTATAAGGGTATCTTAATTAGGATGAGAAGTAGAAGGAGAGTTACATTTATTACTCAATACCTTGGCCTTACCCTTTGGGGAAACTTCATCTTCCTCCAAAACTTCTTTAGCCTCACAAGCAGTATTGTTGAGACCTAGTTCAACATTTTCTTTTTCAACAAATGCCTGTTCATTCAACCGCAAATAGTGATCTGAACTATTTCTTTCAATACAAAGAACTTCTCCATGTTTGTGAATAATACATAGAGAAGTATCAACATTATATGCTTTATTAGTATTCAATAAATAATCCATAGCTGACAAAAAAGGGTTAGTAATATTTAGTGGAAGATCATCAGAAGTTTCTTTGTTAACCGTCTTATCTCAATCATTAAAATTACAAACCAATGTCTGAATTCACAATCAAAGTTAAATTAAGAAATTAAAACTATCAAAGCTGTTAAATTCAAAATATTAAGGCAATAGCTAGAAGAAAATTGAAGCGAGTTTGAAAGCCTACGAGCTATCATTATCAAGTTAAATATTGTTTGAAAATTGATATGTCTTCAGAAATATCAAATCATTTGAATAACTAGATATTAGTGGAATGCATTTTTTTTAATATAATTTTGGTCAAGTTTATGAAAAGTCCCTCTAAGCTCATTTTTTTACATGAGTGATGTGAAAGAGTTGAGAGACCTTAAGAACTAAATTGCATTTCCCAAAGATCGCCACTAATGACTATTGTTAGCAATTGCAAACACCGTTGCCTCACTGCTAACATACAACCTAGTAATTTGACTTCAGATATCGACCATGCCTGCTAGAACTCTATTGCATTATCTTTGATTGACTAACGTTGTATATTCATATTCATCAACTAACGTTGCATATTCATCAACTAACGTTGCATATTCATATTCATCCTTAATCATTTATAATATGTACAATGAGAATCAAGCAATCATTCTTAATTGTAATCCCATCTTCTTTATGGAGAAGAGCGAACACTTATACATTTAATTATATAGAAGAGCATTGCAATTAGGCTAGCCCCCATAATTTTTTCCCTTTTTGAGTTTTTCATATAAAAATTTATAGTCTTTTGTGATGCCCCAAGATATCAAATTAGAAGAATTGCCTATTTCATTTTTTAATTATCTACCAAAGTCTTTGTGAACTTATTAATATAAATAAGTCCAATGGAAACAACTATAAATTATATGCATCAAAATCTTTCTATATTCATTCATTAAAAACATAATTTATAATATATAGGAGATCAATCAATATATCAGTATATTCCTCTAGGCTCTCAACTACAAAATAGTAAAATAAAAGTATAGAAAATAAAATAAAATATAAATCCTGATCTCCCTCTCTCTATTGGATCCTGACCCCTTCTTGAAAATATATGAAAATCACGGGCCGAGTTAACAACTTAGTATGTTACCACAACTTGCAACTGCAATTAATGTAAGATAATAGAAGCAATTTTAATGCAATCATTTGATCCATATCAGTCTAAACATGTAGCTGTAAGAACATGTGGAAATTAGTATGAACAATGACATTTCATAGGAGTAATGGAAATAAGCATGCAAATCAATATAAGCAATGGTCAGTGATTATATGAAGGATCAATATATCTACCATTCTATACCCATGTTAAATTAGAACATAGTATTTATTTTCTAAATTTATGCATGTGAATCAATTATACTTCACTTCATTCTATAAACCTTTTTGATGGGTATGAGTATATCTATTCTATGCATATCATACAATATGAAGGCATGTATGTTATGTTCTCTATCAAATGCAATACATTATATATATAATGTATTCCATATTTATCATATGCTATTGTATAAATATTATCAATCTTTTGTTCGTATTAATCATTTCCTATGTCATGTGTATCATATCATATCATGTTACATATGCAATTTATTTTGTATGTTGATGTCATACGTATATGTAAGAAAGATAGGGCATTTAGTGTCACAACCCAACAGAATAGGCCCTATCGTGTTGAACTATTATAGGAAAATTCCAGGATCTAGTTTTAAAAATATTTTAGATTCTCTTCCAATATTTATTTTAAATAAAAAACATATTACAGAGTTACTAAAACATTTGGAGTAATGAAAATAAACTCTTTTATAATTTTTTTTCATTTCATAAAAAAATATATACATAATTTATACAATAATGCATGATTACAAACAAAGAGCAGAGTAAAATATAATCAAAATTAGTAAGGACTGTAAATCAAAATAGAAAAATATTTATATAGACTCAAATCAGATCCTAAATTACTAATCAATAGGTTTATTCACTTTCCTAGATCCTGAGAACAAAAAGCAAAATCATACTGAGCTACAATAACTCAGTACACAGCAAACACCAGTTTAAATTTCCATATTATTATTTTATTAATTATTTTTAGAATATTTAAACGTTGTTAAATAAATCACTGTGTTGAGTAAAATAATAAGAACATATTAGTTATTTAAAGATTCTAGTAATAATACTAAGTAATTAATTAAATTGAAATTCATGTTACAAAATAGTTCATATCACATATTTCTTCAGTCCTAGATATAATCTCAGAGAATTTTAGCCCCTTATAACCCCCAATAGAATTTTCACCTCTTTTAGATGGAATCTTAAAGAATTTTGACCCCTTATGACTCCCAACATATAGAATTTTAGACTCAGATTCCTGGACACAAATAGAATATAACATAATACTAACCCCTGCTCTCTCCCAGCAGACTTTTTTTTTTCATATCAAAACTCTTCAATAACATAATTCAATCAGATAAAAATATATTTCATCACATTGTAGCAACTTAAGCATAATTAAACAAATTTCATAATTGCATAGTTTTTTATATGGTAGGCAACATGAAATCTTATCAAATAAAAATACACTATTTCAAAATATAACTAAAGTATCATAATTTGGATAAAATATTAATTTAAGACTTCAATCATACCACAATACTATTTTTTTAGTTCGAATTATTTTCTATTTAATAAAAACTGCCTAATTCACAAAATCATCATTATAATATTTTTATAAAATATTCAAATCCTTCAAAATCTCAATCTCTATAACCTATAAAAAGTTACATGGTAAAAGTTTTTCCAATGCAAAGTTATCCTTATTTTTCAACAACAAAAAATGTAAATGCAATATAAAAATTTAGAAAATTTTTATATTTTTAAAAATTGAGATTGGCATAATGTGACATACCTCAATTTAGACAACTTTCACAATTATGCCGATAACGTAAAATGACCTAAAGTAGATCATAAATTATTTGTTTTCTCTCAAATCCCTTGCTTCTCTCTTCTTTGGTAGCCAAGTTGCTCAAATTGAATGGAATAGTGGATTTAAAAAATATAAAAATACTTATAATGGCCTAGCACTACTGCACCACCATCTATCACTATGGTGTTAGTTCAAAATACAAAAATCTAAGACCATAACATTGCAATATCACTATTCAGCACCTAGGCACCATTTTAGTGCTACAACACTTGAGCACCCAACTCCTAGGCACTCTTAGGAGAAACATTTCCAAATTCACCAATATATATTCCAAATGCATTGGACTCATTCAAAACACATACAAATATTTTTCATGTTAAGAGAGTTGCTATTTGCATGTTTTACATTCTTGCAACTTTTATAGTTTTGATGATTTTAAATATTATTCTTTTATGTATAGTTATCTTCTAACACTTTATGGAAGAGTTGTTTTTGCTCTTTTGTGTACTAACATTTCAGGAAAATCAAACTCCAGACTACAAATATTTCAAATCAAATTTAGCATGAGATACTTAGTGTATTTAAAACTTATATTTTTCTTTGAATTAAGTTTGAGAGGGAGTGATTGTAATTGAGTGAATACACACACACACACACACACACACACACACACACACACACACACACACACACACTTTAGGAGATCTTGAGAAATTTGTACTGATCGTACGGGACGATCAAGTCAGTTATCTCCTCATAAGAGCAATGGAACGAACAGGAATTGAAGAAAATTTTTCTAAGTCCTGATCGTCCAGGATGAAGTGTATTCGTCCCAGGATGAAATGTTCTCTGAAAAATTTTCGTTTAAGAACGAAGTGTATTCATTTCAGGACGAGTTGCTCTATGGAGCATTTTCGTCTAGGACAGTGTATTCGTCCCGGGACAATTTGCTCTTTGGAAAAATTTTGTCCGGACAAACCAATATTCATCCCAGGACGAAGTGAACCGACTCTGAAAAATTAAGTGACGTTATGCAGTTTTTTGGGAATAGACCTATGGAATAACCGTTCGTACCGGACAAACCTAGTTCGTACGGGACAATGTATGTGTACGAAGTCATTTCGTACCCATATACATTAGATTCGTTTCCAACGCATTAAAGTAAAATCATCCAGGATGATCCACGATCATACGAGACAATCCAATTCATATTAACTTGAATATTTACAATTTTTGGACAATTTTTTGTGTCTTTTCTATAAATAGTCCAAACTAAACTGCCACATAATCTTTTTGCCTACTGATCTTCATGCCTATTGAAAGAAGAGTCGAGGAGAGATTGTGAGAGAGTGTTTAAAGGAGATTTCTTTCCATTGGAGCGTGAATGTTTCACTTGGTACTCAAAGGTAAGAGTCTTTACTCTTGGTTTGTGATTACTTCACTCTTTTCTCTCTTCTTTCTAGAATTCTTGTGAGAAGATCTTTCAAGGAGATTCAATTCTCTACCGACACTTGGAGAGTGTGAACAACCGAAGGGTTCTCTGCCCACACTTGGAGAGTGTGAACAGCCAAAGGGTTCTCAGTCCCTACTAGGAGAGTGTGAAAGGACGAAGGGTTCTCTGCCCACACTAGGAAAGTGTGAAAGGACAAAGGATTCTCTGCCCACACTAGTAGAGTGTGAAAGGATGACAGTTTTTTGCTAACACTGGGGATAGTGTAAAAGGACGATGGTTCTCTACCAGCACTGAGAATAGTGTAAAAGGGCGACGGTTCTCTGCCGCACCGGGTAGCGATGGAAAGAGTGTTTGTAAAGGCTTCTCTGCCTTGCTGTGGGTGAAAAAGGAGAGTCACTATTGGTATTAGTTTAATACTCGGAGGGTACCTCCGGGGAGTGGACATAGGTCTGGTTTTGACCGAACCACTATAAACCTCGTGTTTTTATTTTTTCCGCTGCCTTTTTTATTGTTGTATTTTTACTTTTAAAACTGTGGTTGAAAAATGTTTTATACAAAACTCATTAAAGTTTATTTTTTAGTCTAAAAATTAAAAAGAGGGATTAATTTTTAATTATCAATTCACCCCTCTCTTGGTTAGCCACTGGGACATAAGCTTAGGTTTAACATCCTAATTCATAGTGAACGAGTTTCAATAAGTGGTATCAGAGTTTTGTTTCAAAACCATAAGTTTAGACTACTTTTTGATTAATGTAGATGGCTACATTTGGAAACCGAAATACACCCGAGGGTTGCTCTATAACTAGACCTCCAATGTTCGACAATATATATTTTGATTTTGGAAAACACGCATGTCTACATTTTTACAATCACTTAATTATCGTATGTGGAACTTAGTTCAGGAAGGGTATACAAAACCAACTAGATTAGTTGACGGAGTTAGAGTTGAAACACCTTTTGAGGACTGGACAGTAGAAGAACGTGAATTAGCACAACTAAATATCAAATGCTTGATAGTTTCTTTTGTGCTTTAAAATCAGAAGACTACATGCGGGTTTTCACTTGCAAAAGTAGGAAGGATATATGGGATAAAATTTGTATAACTTATGAGGGAACTAATGAGGTTAAGCAATCTAGACTTAATATCTTGTTGCATGATTATGAACTATTTCGCATGAAACCAAATGAATCCATTTCTGATATGTACACAAGAATCACACAAATAGTCACCTCTTTGCATGCACTGGGTAGGGAATTAATGAATGCTAAAATGGTTAATAATATTCTTTATTGTTTGCCTACTGCTTATGATGCTAAAATTACTACAATTATAGAGTCTAAAGATCTAAACATTTACTCTATTGACAATCTTCTTGGTTCGCTAATTGCTTACGAGCAAGGAGTTAGTCAAACAAGAAAAGAAGAAAATTAAATTTCTTTTTCTAATTTAAATTCTTTTTTTATTAGATTTTAATTCAAGAGAGGAAAGTACTCATACAAGTGAGATGTCATGATTTAGCTAGTATAGAGTTTGATCTGAGTTAGTAAATTTAAATTGAGGTTCTTTTTAAGATTTGATGGAGTTAAGTACTAAACTCCTTTGAGAATATGTGTTCATTTATCACTTTTAACTGGGTCCATACCCTCATGTATTTGTTAGGATCGGTGATGTTGATCCTTTATTAGAAAGTGAATTGCTTCTTCATATCAGCCATACTCTGATAGTTGAAGCCCCCGGTCCATTTATATGAGACGAATGTGATAGGAAATGTCTAAATCATTGATTTAAACCATTTAAAGATGTGATACTGGGTCTACACCTCCTGCGTTTGTTTGGTTAGGTGATGTTGATCCTCTACTATGATGAGATTCTCTTCTACCTGTCAGCCCTACTCTGATAGTTGAAGCACCCAGTCCATTCATATGAGATGAATGTGATAGGGAATGTCTAAATCATTGATTTAGACCATTTAAACACCCTCCTGCGTTTGTTAGGTTCGGTGATGTTGATCTTATACTAGGATGAGATTCTCTTCTTCCTATTAGTCTTGATCTGATAGATGTAGCCCCCAGTCCATTCATATGGGTTGAATGTGATCAGAGATGCCAAAGTCATTAGTTTAGACTCTTTTGGAGGTAGGATACTGGGTCCACACCATCCTATGCTAGTCATGTGTGGTAGTGTTGATCCTCTATCCTGATGTTGATCTTGGTTATACATTAATTTTAATATAATTGTGCTCCACAGTTCATTCTCTTGATATGAATGTGGTCTGAGTTATCAAAACTAATAATTACTTTTTTTATAAGATACTATTAGATCTCTCCCCAGTTTTATTCATATGGCGGACATGGCCTGGGTTATCAAAACCATTCACAATCCCCATTTAAAAAATATATAAGTGATAAAAAGAGGGAAGCTCTTAGTAGAGCAAAACCGATTGCCCTTGTCACAGGAGGAACCTGGTAATACTCTCTAAGAGCATAAGTTCTCCAAAGTTCTTTTTCTTCCCTCTCCTTTGAGGCATCTTGGTTTCTACCTCAAGTATCAAGGCATACCTGTCTATGTATAATTTTCCATAACCTTAATTATCTTTGATAAGTGATGTAGCACATTGTGCTTTGGATGTTAACATAACTATCTTGTGGGCTTGGGTCTTTCTGAGGAAGGACCAATCCCCTTCTGTCCTCTTTTGGCAGTCTATTCTCTCATTCATGCACTGCTCTGAGCTGCAAGAGTGGTCCTATGAATGTGATGGTGTCACTTTTACTCGGCACAAGGTCCTACCCAATTAGGGTAGGTGTTACCATTGTGACCTTATGATATTTATGAATTTCACTCATGATTATCATACTAGGTGTCAAGTGTACTCCCTTGTCACCTCAGTGTTGCAAATCTATTTTTCATGTCTTATGTTTTGATGATTGACAAACACTGTTTTTCTTGGACAGCTTGTTGCTTCTAACTTTTCAGGAATCGACGATCGGACAATAAAAAAGGAGCCAAGTTCAGGAATGCGTAGGTTTAGGGTTGAGTCAGTCTGTACTTTTGTTTTTTACCTTTTGAGTCCTCTTGTAATAGTCAAAAAGACTGATGCTTTGTAACCCTTCACACACACACTTGAGAGAATTAGAAATTCTGTTTTTACTCATATCGGCCAGGACGATTTCTTTGATCGGCCTGGACGATCAGCTTAAAACTGAAAGTCTAATTAAGGATTCTTAATTAAGGCAGCCTACGTTAACAGATCGTCTTGGACGATACGTGTATCGGCCAGGACGATAAGCTCAAAACAGAAAGAAGTTGCCGCCATAAGACAAGTATGGTATAGCATATCTTTAAATTATCGGCCAGGACGATCATCGGATCGGCCTGGACGATATTAACAAATTATGCCATAATTGTTCAGGAAATCAAGGAAGTAATTAAGGATGATTGATACGATCATATCGTCCTGGACGATCGCAGGATCGGCCCGGACGATCTAGTCAAAAACCTTAAGTTACTTCAGGACGATCAATATCGGCCAGCCCATATTCAGGGCTATTGTCAGGACGATTTTTGTCTGATTTGAACTGATCGGCCAGGACGATCGTGAGATCGGCCTGGACGATCAAGCTAATTTTCAATCGTCCAATCTTGCATCCAGGGCTATGCTCTGGCCGATCTTCATTGATTTGTACTGATCGGCCAGGCCGATGTCCAGATCGGCCTGGACGATAAAGTCGGCAACTTGCAATTAATGAGCTCTTTTGAAGCTCTTCTATTTAAAGAGCTCTTGTTCAACGTTTTTCAAGACTTTTTGCTGCTGCCTTGACCTAAGAAGACCTTGAGGAGAGAAAGAGAGAGAGAAGAGAGAGAGAGGATCTTGTGAGGGGGAGCTTGTGAGGAGTTTCACAAGGGTTACTTCAAGGATCTCTCTGCGTCGTCTTCGTCTAGAGTTTCTCGTCCGTGGAAGGGTCGGTAGAGGTAAGGAGTTGTGCTTTTGGTTCTGGTTCTCTACCAGCTTCAGGAGGAAGCAAAAGGAGATAGGTTCTCTGCCTTGCCGGGGTGGCAAAAAGGAGGTTCTTGTGAGGGTTTCTCCACCTAGCCGTGGGGGCTAAAGGAGAGTCACTTTTTGTGTAGTGCAATACTTGGAGGGTGCCTCCAAGGAGTGGACGTAGGTCGAGTCGACCGAACCACTATAAATCTCTGTGTTTCTTTTTTGCTTCCGCACGTTTAAATTCCGCATTATTTTCGTGGTGTGATATTGGTTTATGTGACTTTATTTCTTTGTTTTAAAGAGAAGTTTTTAAAATACCAATTCACCCCCCCTCTTGGTTAGTTTGGGACTAAGTTCATAGGGCTTAACATCCCCATCGAACTTTCAAGTGGTATCAGAGCTTGATTCGAAAATTAAAGTTTAAAAACTTTTTGAATTTGATCCATGTCTAACTTTGGGAATCGCAACACTACGGAAGGGTATTCTATTACCCGACCTCCTCTGTTCGATAACCTACCTTTTGATTTCTGGAAAACTCGCATGTCAACTTTTTTACAATCTACTGATTATCGCATGTGGATGCTTATTCAAGAAGGTTATTCTCCACCTTCTCGTGAAATTAACGGTTTTAAAACTGAAGTTGCTTTTACCGAATGGACTTTTGATGAGCGAGATTTAGCTCAATTGAATGCGAAATGTTTGAATTGCTTTTTCTGTGCTTTAAAATCTGAGGATTACATGCGTGTTTCAACTTGCAAAACTGGTAAAGAAATTTGGGATAAATTGTGCATTACTTATGAAGGCACTAATGAAGTTAAACAATCCCGTTTAAACATTCTCTTGCATGACTACGAACTTTTTCGTATGAAACCTCATGAATCGATTTCTGATATGTACACTAGGTTTACTCAGATTGCTACCTCATTGCATGCACTAGGAAAAGAACTCTCGAACTATGAAAAAGTTAACAAAATTTTGAGATGCTTGCCTTCATCCTATGATGCAAAAATTACTGCAATTACTGAATCTAAAGATTTAAACACCTATTCTATTGATAACTTGCTTGGCTCACTCATTGCTTACGAGCAAGGGGTGAATCAAAGAAATCTTGATGCAGGTGAGAAGAAAAAGGAGAAAACAATTGCATTGAAGGCACACAAATCGGATTCTGAATCTTCCGGGTCTGAAAGCGATGGAGTTGCCTTCATTACAAGGCAATTCAAAAGCTTTCTAAGGAAGAAACAAAAGCATCATCAAAGTTGGAGAAAAGGTAAGGATCATAAACATACTAAAGGATCTTCTGATGTTGTTTGTTTTGAATGCAGGAAACCTGGACATGTGAGAACTGATTGCCCTAAGCTTAGAGATCAATCAAGCAAAGAAAAAATTGATGAGAAAGCAAAGTCTAAGAAGGACAAGAAAAAACAAAGGAGCTTCTGGGCAGAGTCTGGTACTGATTCTTCTGAGACTGAACCAGAGGAAGAAACTACAAACTTGTGTTTCATGGGAAAAGATCAAATTGATCAAGAAGAGGTATGTGAACTTTCATATGATCAACTTCTTGAAGTTTCAGAAAAAATTCATGCATCATATAGAAAATTAAAGAAAACTCATGCTAGCTTGAAATTAGAACTTTTAAATCTACAAAAAGAGCATGAAATTTTGATTAAGGACCATCAAACAATTGATTCAAATCACATGACTTTACTTGATGAATTTGATGAATTAAATAAAAATCATGGTAAGTTAGTTGAAGAGCATGATGCATTGAAAATATCACACATATCTCTTGAATCTGATTTTAAGAAGTCAAAAGAAATAGAAAAAAATTTGAGGATTGAAAATGAAATTTTAGAAAACACAAACTTGAAGATTCAAAGTGATTTAGAAGCATGTAAGAAATCTAGGATGAATTCTACTATTAATCAATTGCCAAAACCTAGAGAGAGGCATTATAACTCAAATCACTTAAGAAATCCCTTTCCTGGAGTTAGATGCTTTTCTTGTGGCATGCTAGGACATATCTCACACACTTGCACAATTCATCATAGTTCACAATGGGTATGGAGACCTAAGGTGCATGATCCACAGCATACCACACATGCATTGCATTCTTCTCTTCATAAGAAGGAACCCAAACCTGCTTGGGTTCCTAAAACTAACATTTGATAATTTTGCAAGAAGTCTCTCACAAAAGACCTTTTGAGAGTATGTGGTACCTGGACAGTGGATGCTCTCGACATATGACTGGTGATGCTAGCCAGTTTGTTGTACTAGAATCCAGGACTGGAGGCAAGGTTACTCTTGGAGACAACACCACCAGGAAGGTGGTAGGAGCAGGTATAATTGGTAATTCCAAGAACCTTATGATTGAAAATGTTTTGCTTGTAGATGGATTGAAGCACAACTTGCTCAGCATCAGTCAATTCTGTGACAAAGGCTTCATCGTACAATTCTTCACAAATTCATGCATTGTAAGTTTAAGCAACAACACCATTTTGCAGGGAAAGAGGGTAAACAACGTCTATATGCTTGATTTAAATAGCATTGAATGTGCTGCTTCTTTTTGCTTAAAAACTGTCATTGATGATTCTTGGTTGTGGCACAGGAGGCTTTGTCATGCAAGTATGAAAACCCTTAGGAAAGTGACCCAAAAGGACCTAGTTAGAGGTGTCCCCAAACTTAAGTTTACAAAAGACCACCTTTGTGATGCCTGTCAACTAGGAAAGCAAATTCACTCCTCTTTTCACCCCATAAAGGACATTAGCACCTCTAGACCTTTAGAAGTCCTTTACATGGATTTGTTTGGACCCATTAGCATAGCAAGTTTGGGAGGGAAAGTCTATGGTTTGGTGATTGTTGATGACTACTCGAGGTTCACTTGGACTAGATTTCTTTCTCATAAAAATGAGTCTTTTGAGGAGTTTAAAACTTTTTCTACTTGGATTCAGAAGAAGCTAGGATGTGAGATTTTGACCATCCATAGTGATCATGGGGGAGAGTTTGAAAATGAAAGATTTGGAGATTTTTGTGAGGAGAAGGGGATTAGCCACAATTTTTCAGCTCCTAGGACTCCTCAGCAGAATGGAGTAGCTGAAAGGAAGAACCGGACCTTGGTGGAAGCCGCTAGAGCCATGCTTGCTGAGTATTCACTTCCAAAATACTTTTGGGCTGAAGCGGTTAACACAGCATGTTATGTGTTGAATAGGGTGAATGTTAGAGTCAAATTAGAAAAGACACCCTATGAGATCCTTAAGGGTAGAACACCTAATCTTTCCCACCTTCATGTCTTTGGTTGTAAGGTTTTCATTCACAATAATGGAAAGTCTCACTTGGGAAAATTTGATCCTAAATCTGATGAAGGAGTATTTCTAGGATATTCTAGTGTTGGGAAATCTTTTAGAGTGTTTAACAAGAGAACCTTGATGGTGGAAGAGACAACCCATGTAGTTTTTGATGAGTCTGATCATAAGAAGCATGGAGTAGATGATGATGATGTTGGAGAGATTACAAGTGGAGTAGAAAATTTGGGGAAGGGGAGTGAGCACCTAAGCAATGGAGGAGTAGAAGGAGTCACCCAAGGAATAGAAACTTTTGATGAAAGGGGAGAAACTTCACACACTTTGCCTAAAGATTGGAGATACTCTACTAGTCACCCCAAGGATTTGATCTTAGGAGACCTTTCTAGTGGAGTTAAGACTAGACATGGACTTAGGAAGGAGGTGAACCACTCTGCCTTTATCTCTATGACTGAACCCACCACCATTAACCAAGCCCTCTCTGATGAGTTTTGGATGTTAGCAATGCAAGAAGAGTTGAATCAATTTGTTAGGAATGATGTTTGGGAACTTGTGGAAAGACCTAAGGGACAAAGTGTAGTTGGGACAAAGTGGGTATTTAAGAACAAAGTGAATGATTCAGGAGTGGTGGTGAGGAATAAAGCAAGATTGGTGGCTAAGGGGTACAATCAAATAGAAGGGATAGACTTTGAAGAGACTTTTGCCCCTGTAGCTAGATTGGAAGCCATTAGAGTGCTATTAGCCTTTGCTTGTTATAAAGGATTCAAGCTTTTTCAAATGGATGTCAAGAGTGCCTTTTTAAATGGGGAGATAAAAGAAGATGTGTTTGTAGAACAACCTCCAGGTTTTGAGAGTTTTCAATTTCCAAATCATGTGTTTAAATTAAAAAAGGCTTTGTATGGTTTAAAACAGGCACCTAGAGCTTGGTATGAGAGGCTTAGCACATTCTTACTAGAGAGGGAATTTGTCAAGGGGAGCGTAGACACCACCCTTTTTCTTAAAAAAGTTGGAGATGATTTACTCATTGTTCAGATTTATGTTGATGATATACTCTTTGGATCTTCTAATAAAAATTTATGTGATGATTTTTCTAAAACAATGAGTAGAGAGTTTGAGATGAGTTTAATGGGAGAATTGTCTTACTTTTTGGGGTTTAGCATAAAACAATTGGAAGATGGCACTTTTCTAAATCAAACAAAATACATAAAAGACATTTTGAAGAAATATGAGATGGACAAAGCCAAGCCAATTAACACCCCCATGACTTCTAGTGCTCCGTTGGATAAGGACCCAAGTGGTAAGTCTGTTGATCAGAAGAAGTATAGAGGCATGATTGGATCTTTACTTTACTTGACTGCAAGCCGACCTGACATTATGTTTAGTGTTTGCCTTTGTGCTAGGTTTCAAGCCGACCCTAAGGAATCCCACATGACTGCTATTAAAAGGATTTTTAGATACCTTTTGGGGACACAAGGATTAGGGATTTGGTACCCTAGAAATAGCATTTCTTTTGAGATTATTGGTTTTTCTGACTCTGATTTTGCAGGATGCAAGGTGGATAGAAAGAGTACCTCTGGAACTTGTCAATTCATTGGACAATCCTTGGTCTCTTGGTCTAGTAGAAAGCAAAATTCTGTTGCACTTTCCACTGCTGAAGCTGAATACATTGCCCTTGGAAGTTGTGTGGCCCAAGTTCTTTGGTTGAAACAACAGGTATTGGATCTAGGAGTACATGTAAGCACCATCTCAATTTTTTGTGACAACACTAGTGCCATATGCATCTCTAAAAATCCTATCCAACATTCAAGAACTAAATACATTGACATTAGGCATCACTTTATTAGAGATCATGTGACTAAGGGAGACATTGAGTTACACCATGTGACAACTGAAAACCAACTGGCAGACATCTTTACTAAACCACTGGCCTTCGACACTTTCAGTTCTTTAAGGACCAGATTGGGTGTGATTGACATAAATGCATGAAACTTTTTTTCTTTTTACTTTTTTCTTTTTTTTTTTATTTTTATTTTTTTATTTTTTTTTTTTGCCTTCTTTTTCCGTACCTTAGTTTTAGATCTTCACTGATATGATATCTCTTGTCTTGTCTTTAACAATTTGTAGTTAATATGTTTTCATCCACTTAATCACCTAGATAGTATGAATATCTTGTGATTGTGTATCTTTCCCTAACATAGTATTAGTGGCATAGTTTTCTTTTCTAATCAAAAGTCTATTTTAAAATAAAAAATTGTTTATGAAACTAAGATCCTTTCTAAAGCTTGCTTAAGCAAATCTATCTTGTATTTACAATGATTAAAAGTTTTTTTGTCACATCATGATCCCTCGTTACTCTTGTCTTCAATTATTAATCCTGCTTGTGATAATTCTTCCCTATGTTAGAGAGAGAGCTCATATTCTCTAATATCTGAGAAGATATATTCACAACTAAGTTTTTTAAAAAGAGTCAAAAAGGGAATCTAGCTTGCAAAAATAAAAAATTTGGCCAATGATGCCAACAAAAGAAGCGCAAAGACGCCAAAAAAATTGAAAAATCTATAAAAGGATGCGCAAAGCGCCACAACATTGACAAGAGGCATAAAATGAGCCCACTCCAAAGCAAGCTATTCTCTCTTTTTATATCTTTTAGAACTTAGAAGTTTTGATTCTCAAAGGCTTGATCTCGATTATCGTTCGATTGTGACAAATCTACCTCATTGTTTTATGGAGATATTTTCCTTATGCCAAGTGGTGGGTAGAGTCTTTTTTCTCATATCCAATTAATTATTTGAGTTAGGCCATTGATTTCAAAAGACGATTCTACCCTAAGACAACGGTTTTGGCTAAAGGTAAACCATGAACGGATATTCTCCTATTCTATGGATTAAATGAGATTGGTAACACGTTAACTCACAAATTTTTAAAACAATCACATGGCATACTATATTATTGATGTGCTTAAAAAAAAAAAAAAAAAAAAAAAAAAAAAAAAAAAAAAAAAAAAAAAAAAAAAAAAAAGGGGGAATTTCTTTTACTATGCTTTCATGTACCCTCCTTTTTGATATGTCAAAAGGGGGAGAAGTTTATGAGGTTATTTTTTTCATGGTTGTAATTAAATCCTTTTAATGTGTTTTTCCATCATCAAAAAGGGGGAGATTGTTGCAAATCTATTTTTCATGTCTTATGTTTTGATGATTGACAAACACTGCTTTTCTTGGACAGCTTGTTGCTTCTAACTTTTCAGGAATCGACGATCGGACAATCAAAAAGGAGCCAAGTTCAGGAATGCGTTGGTTTAGGGTTGAGTCAGTCTGTACTTTTGTTTTTTACCTTTTGAGTCCTCTTGTAATAGTCAAAAAGACTGATGCTTTGTAACCCTTCACACACACACTTGAGAGAATTAAAAATTCTGTTTTTACTCATATCGGCCAGGACGATTTCTTTGATCGGCCTGGACGATCAGCTTAAAACAGAAAGTCTAATTAAGGATTCTTAATTAAGGCAGCCTACGTTAACAGATCGTCCTGGACGATACGTGTATCGGCCAGGACGATAAGCTCAAAACAGAAAGAAGTTGCCGCCATAAGACAAGTATGGTATAGCATATCTTTAAATTATCGGCCAAGATGATCATCGGATCGGCCTGGACGATATTAACAAATTATGCCATAATTGTTCAGGAAATCAAGGAAGTAATTAAGGATGATTGATACGATCATATCGTCCTGGACGATCGCAGGATCGGCCCGGACGATCTAGTCAAAAACCTTAAGTTACTTCAGGACGATCAATATCGGCCAGCCCATATTCAGGGCTATTGTCAGGACGATTTTCGTCTGATTTGAACTGATCGGCCAGGACGATCGTGAGATCGGCCTGGACGATCAAGCTAATTTTCAATCGTCCAATCTTGCATCCAGGGCTATGCTCTGGCCGATCTTCATTGATTTGTACTGATCGGCCAGGCCGATGTCCAGATCGGCCTGGACGATAAAGTCGGCAACTTGCAATTAATGAGCTCTTTTGAAGCTCTTCTATTTAAAGAGCTCTTGTTCAACGTTTTTCAAGACTTTTTGCTGCTGCCTTGACCTAAGAAGACCTTGAGGAGAGAAAGAGAGAGAGAAGAGAGAGAGAGAGGATCTTGTGAGGGGGAGCTTGTGAGGAGTTTCACAAGGGTTACTTCAAGGATCTCTCTGCGTCGTCTTCGTCTAGAGTTTCTCGTCCGTGGAAGGGTCGGTAGAGGTAAGGAGTTGTGCTTTTGGTTCTGGTTCTCTGCCAGCTTCAGGAGGAAGCAAAAGGAGATAGGTTCTCTGCCTTGCCGGGGTGGCAAAAAGGAGGTTCTTGTGAGGGTTTCTCCACCTAGCCGTGGGGGCTAAAGGAGAGTCACTTTTTGTGTAGTGCAATACTTGGAGGGTGCCTCCAAGGAGTGGACGTAGGTCGAGTCGACCGAACCACTATAAATCTCTGTGTTTCTTTTTTGCTTCCGCACGTTTAAATTCCGCATTATTTTTGTGGTGTGATATTGGTTTATGTGACTTTATTTCTTTGTTTTAAAGAGAAGTTTTTAAAATACCAATTCACCCCCCCTCTTGGTTAGTTTGGGACTAAGTTCATAGGGCTTAACATCCCCATCGAACTTTCACTCAGAGTTATTTCTTGGTTGTGATGCAGTACATCCTATCTCAGATGTTAACATTATATTCATAGGAGTCTTGATTTTCTAGTGGAAGATCGACACCCTAGTTCCTTTCACTGACCTACTTCACTGTTCGTACCCTACTCTTAGCTGCTAGAGTAGTCCTATGAAGTGTGGTAGTTTTGTTTTTACTCACCACAGGGTCCTACCCAATCAGGGTAGGTGTTACCACTATGGCCCCTTTGATGTTGTATCAATCTTATTCATGATTACTATTCCCAGGTAGTGAGTGTGTCCCCTTACTACTTGGAGTTACTTCCTTAATTATGAGGTAGTACATCATATCTCAGATGTTAGCATTGCATCCTTTGGAGCTTTCAATTTTTAACGGAAGATCAGCTCCTTAGTTTCTTTACTCACCTACTTTACCCTTCATAACCTACTCTTAGCTGTTAGAGTAGCTCTATGAATATTATTCTGTTGTTCCTGCTCCTCACAGGGTCCTACCCAATCAGGGTAGGTGTTACCACTGTGACCCTTCTGATATTTTATCAATCCTATTTATGATGGTTGTCATCAGGTAGCAGGTGTGTCCACTCTCTACCTAGAGCTGCTCTACTTGTAATGATGTAGTATACCTTGCCTCGAATATTAATATCACTACTTTGAGAACTTTGATCTTCTAGTAGAAGATCAATTCTTCTACTCCTTTTCATGACTTATCGTACCATTGTTGACCTCAATTTTGTATGAGGTCACTAAAGCCATTCCAAACTCCAGATTAATTTTAGATCCTAGGATCTACTCTAGACCTTAGGATTCTTTCCTAGAGCCAGACCTTAGAGCCTACTCTAGAGCCTAGGATTCCCTTAAATCCTAGATCTTAGAATCTCTCTAGATTCTAGGACCAATCCAGACTCAAATCAATCCCTACCCTTGATCAATTCAAACCTCAAATCAATCTGAACTCCATTCAATTCAAATCCAAATTAATTCAAATTTCAAACATATCCAAACCTTGATCCAATCAATTTGATAATCCAACTTTCAACTTAGACTTTGATCCAAGCTTCAATCTAGCCTTGACCCCATCCATTCATTAACAATCACCACATGATTGTAAATGATTTGGATACTCCAATACTAATCATCAAACTTGAAATCCATTCCAAATCTTGAAATCCAAGCTCAAATTCAAAGCCCTAAGGCCTTGTCCTAAAGACCCTTTTCAAAGAATTTTCAAAAATTTCAAAACCCAGTCAAATGGTCTCTGATTCAGGATCTATCACTTGCAAAGTAATAAGACATGTCTCTAGAGGTTACCCTCCAACTTTGAGCCCATTCTGAGGTCTCTAACCCCAGAATATGAATTAAAATCCAAAGGTTGTAAAACCTTCAAATATTTACAGCCTATGCCACGGAACCTAACCCTTTTGAGATCTTGACCATGGAACCCTTATCAAAGCCTCCAATCACTTACAGACTCTTGATTTTAACCCATTGAGCAGTAAACTGCATTTTCCAGACCCATTTTTGACCATAGTTGACCAATAGGTCAAAATTGACCAAAATACCCCTATGGGGCTCAAATAGGGATTTCAAACCAAATGAACTCCAAATTGAATGCAACCACCTCCAACAAGTTTCAAATGTCATTTCAAATCTTTTAAACCTATTCCCAACCCTTGGGTCAACCTGGTTGACCAAGTCAACAGGTTTGACCTAGGAGGCCCTTTAAGGGTCCAAACATGTGTTTTGATCCAAACATAAAATCATCAGAACTTAAAGCACAAAAAAAAACAGTTCAAAGACTTTGCATTTAATTGAGCATCCATTCGTTCATCCCTATTCCATTGATTAAAAGGAATATCAGTTTTAATTCCATTAACAATACGTGATGGTGATGAAAAACCAGTTAAAATCATATGCCACATACGAAAATCAATCGATTGCAAAAAAGTAGACATGCGAATTTTCCAAAAATCAAATGTAATATTTTCAAACAATGGTGGTCTAGTGATTGAATATCCTTCCGCAAAAGTACGATTAGCCATGGATCAAAATTCAAAAGCTTTTAAAAACTTATTTTATGAAAACCGCTCTGATACCACTTGAAAGTTCGATGGGGATGTTAAGCCCTTATGAACTTATTCCCAAAGCTAATTAAGAGAGAGGTGATTTGGAAAAGAAGAATCTTTTAAACAAAGACAAAAACCTAAACCAAAATCACCACAAAAAGTGCGGAAGAAAAATAAATGCGGAAGCGATAATAAGAAAAGAACACACCGGATTTATAGTGGTTCGGTCAAACCTTGACCTACGTCCACTCCTTGGAGGCACCCTCCAAGTATTGCACTAACACAAAGTGACTCTCCTTTAGCCCCCACAGCTAGGCGGAGAAGCCCTTACAAAATCACTTCCACCTCCCCCGGTGCGGCGGAGTCGCCGGGTCCTTTGACACCAAAGAGACTTCTTCTTTGGTGAACTTACCTCGAGACAAGCCTTGAATCCGATGGTACTAAGGTGCGAGTTCACCGGAGCAACCGTGTGGAACCCCCTCCACACTCCCTTGAGTCCCTCCTCACAGGATCTTCTCCCTCTCTCAAACTCCACCCTTTCCTCTCTCCCTTTCAAGCTCTCTCTTCAAGTTTCCCCCACAAGAACGAAGCTACAATGGCTTCCAAAGACACTTACAAAGTGTCATGCCAAAGCGTAAATAGAAGCTCTCAAAACGAGCTCATTAATGCAAGTTGCCGACATTATCGTCCTGGACGATAGACATATCGTCCTGGCCGATCAGTACAAATTAAGCTCATTAGCCCGGGACGATTTGAGACGATCAGAAGAAAATTGGTTACATCGTCCAGGCCGATCTCACGATCGTCCTGGCCGATCTCACGATCGTCCTGGCCGATTAGTTTAAAACCGATTTCAATCGTCCTGATCATAGCCCTGAATACAAGCTGTCCGATGAAGATCGTCCAGGCCATCGTCCTGGCCGATCATTCGATCGTCCCGGACGATGTGATCGTATCAATCAACCATTAATGCTTTCCAAAGATACCAGATCAATTTAGGCATGATTGAGTTAGATCGTCCTGGACGATAATAATATCGTCCGGGTCGATTTCCTAAAACAAAGAATTCCTAAACTGATTATGGCGGCTGATTCTTTCTGAATTGAGATTATCGTTCTGGCCGATACAGGTATCGTCCAGGCCGATCTGTTAACGGCTGCCTTAATGAGGATGTCCTAAATAGGGTTTCTGATTTTGGACAGATCGTCCTGGACGATATAAATATCGTCCCGGCCGATATTACCAAAAATAGAAAACTTATAGGGAACACCAGGAGATCTTCTAAATTATAATCCAACTGGTCCCACACCAAATACAACTGACTCAAGAAAGGAAAAAGATTACAAACTGACACAGACCTAGTCTACCCAATCTTGAGCTGGTTCCAGATTGCAGTCTGATCGTGTGGACCTGAAACGTTAGCACATAAGGCAATCGTAGAGAAATAAGGAATGTTTGCTATCATCAAAATCATAGATTCGCAACAATCTCCCCCTTTTTGATGATGGCAAAACATTTCAATTTGAATTTTCATAAAAGTAAATCCTCCTAATCTCCCCCTCACTAGAATAAATCCTTTTAACAAAAATAGGGGAGATGAAAATATTTTTGTTGTTTTAAAAATTTTGAAAAGAAAAAAGATACAACGTTCTCCCCCTTTGACATTATCAAAAAGAGAGGAGGCACAAACAAAAAAACAAAACGAACAAAAAACATTCCCGGATCAAGTGAAAAAACAAATGTTCTTAAAATGAGAAAGTTACCTCTAGGTTTTAATCAAAAAACTTAGTAGAATTGGATTGACAACACATAGCCCAGTAAAGGTTAGAAAATCAAGAATTGATAATCCAAACTCAAGTTCTTTAAAAAGGCTCAAAAACTTTTTAATTCAATATCTAAATCAAGGAATAAATTAGATAAAGAAACAGTAATTTTTCAAAACTCCTTTCATAAAATATATCTAATAGAAGATTAATGCACGATTTGTTGAATCATGAATCAAGATTTTCAAACTCAAGCATCGAAAAATCAAGGGTTTTCTTAGGCTTTAAGAAGTATAAGAATGGTAAGCATTAAAATTTAGTGGGCTCATTTTATGCCTCTTGACAATTGGTTGGCGCACTGCGCATCTTTTGATACACTTTGTGTATTCTATATTTTTTAATTTTGGCGCTTTGCGCTTCTTTTATTTTTGGCATCTTTGGCCAATTTTTTTTTTATTATGCTACCTTTTTGAAATCTTAAATACCAAAAGTAAACCCATACTATTGATAAAGCAAATTTCTTGATTAAGAAAATTTTGAATTAGATTCAACAACTTGCAAAAGATTCCTATGCGATAAATAAAATATAGGGAGATAAAAAATTTAGTTTCAAAAACTAATTTAAAAGATGAAAAAGATTTTAAATCAAAAGTAGAAAAACCTCTTTTAGGAAACAGAGATTGAAAGTCAAAAACATGATTTTCCTTCCTTTGATTGTTTTTAGAGAAGTCAATCACAACTTACTAAAGATTTCAAGAAAAATTAGGAAGTAAATTTTTCATTTCTAGAAAAGTGAATGTGTGTGTAGATCAGAGAAAAATTTTTACGAGAAAAAAAATTTCAAAGAATAAACAAAACAAAAAATACAAAATAAAAAAGAAAAAAACATAAAAACAAAAATACAACAAAAAAGAAACACAAAAAACACAACACCAAAAAAAAATACGAAAGGCTCTTAACCATTATCTCTCTCCTGGTCCGATGCTTCAGAGACCAGATCTGCCCATGAGATTTTTTTTCTTTCATTATTTCCCCAGTTTAAATTTAACTTCGCCTTACCCTTTTCTTTTGCAGGGAGAATTCTTAAATTAGGGCACTCATTTTTCATATGTCCAGGTTTCCTGCATCTAAAACAAATAACGTCAGAGGAAATATGGACATCCTTACCACTTTTACCTTTCTTCCACTTTTGCTTATGCATTGGTGAGCTTTGTAATTTGCTTGACAATTCATTGCTATCATCACCAACTAAGCTTCCTCTTTCCGTATCTTCGGCTTTTAGAACGATCGTCTCACCTGTATCCAAAAGTCTTTGACTCAACCCTTGCTCGTAGGCAATGAGTGAGCCAATCAAATTATCAATAGAATAATCATTCAAATCTTTAGACTCACAAATAGCAACAACTTTAGAATCAAATTTATCCAGTAGACATCGAAGAATTTTGTTAACTTTTTCAAAATTTGAAAAATCTTTTCCTAAGGCATGCAATGATGTAGTAATTTGAATGAACCTTGTATACATGTCTAAAATCGTTTCAAAAGGTTTCATAGAAAACATTTCAAAATCATGCATTAAAATATTCAACTTGGATTGCTTGATTTTACTAGTGCCTTCGTATATGGTGTGCAATTTATCCCAAACTTCCTTGCCGGTAGTGCACGTGGATATTAACATAAAATCATCAGAACTTAAAGCACAAAAAAAAACAGTTCAAAGACTTTGCATTTAATTGAGCATCCATTCGTTCATCCCTATTCCATTGATTAAAAGGAATATCAGTTTTAATTCCATTAACAATACGTGATGGTGATGAAAAACCAGTTAAAATCATATGCCACATACGAAAATCAATCGATTGCAAAAAAGTAGACATGCGAATTTTCCAAAAATCAAATGTAATATTTTCAAACAATGGTGGTCTAGTGATTGAATATCCTTCCGCAAAAGTACGATTAGCCATGGATCAAAATTCAAAAGCTTTTAAAAACTTATTTTATGAAAACCGCTCTGATACCACTTGAAAGTTCGATGGGGATGTTAAGCCCTTATGAACTTATTCCCAAAGCTAATTAAGAGAGAGGTGATTTGGAAAAGAAGAATCTTTTAAACAAAGACAAAAACCTAAACCAAAATCACCACAAAAAGTGCGGAAGAAAAATAAATGCGGAAGCGATAATAAGAAAAGAACACACCGGATTTATAGTGGTTCGGTCAAACCTTGACCTACGTCCACTCCTTGGAGGCACCCTCACAGTATTTCACTAACACAAAGTGACTCTCCTTTAGCCCCCACAGCTAGGCGGAGAAGCCCTTACAAAATCACTTCCACCTCCCCCAGTGCGACGGAGTTGCCGGGTCCTTTGACACCAAAGAGACTTCTTCTTTGGTGAACTTACCTCGAGACAAGCCTTGAATCCGATGGTACTAAGGTGCGAGTTCGCCGGAGCAACCGTGTGGAACCCCCTCCACACTCCCTTGAGTCCCCCCTCACAGGATCTTCTCCCTCTCTCAAACTCCACCCTTTCCTCTCTCCCTTTCAAGCTCTCTCTTCAAGTTTCCCCCACAAGAACGAAGCTACAATGGCTGCCAAAGACACTTACAAAGTGTCATGCCAAAGCTTAAATAGAAGCTCTCAAAACGAGCTCATTAATGCAAGTTGCCGACATTATCGTCCAGGACGATAGACATATCGTCCTGGCCGATCAGTACAAATTAAGCTCATTAGCCCGGGATGATTTGAGACGATCAGAAGAAAATTGGTTACATCGTCCAGGCCGATCTCACGATCGTCCTGGCCGATTAGTTTAAAACCGATTTCAATCGTCCTGATCATAGCCCTGAATACAAGCTGTCCGATGAAGATCGTCCAGGCCATCGTCCTGGCCGATCATTCGATCGTCCCGGACGATGTGATCGTATCAATCAACCATTAATGCTTTCCAAAGATACCAGATCAATTTAGGCATGATTGAGTTAGATCGTCCTGGACGATAATAATATCGTCCGGGCCGATTTCCTAAAACAAAGAATTCCTAAACTGATTATGGCGGCTGATTCTTTCTGAATTGAGATTATCGTCCTGGCCGATACAGGTATCGTCCTGGCCGATCTGTTGACGACTGCCTTAATGAGGATGTCCTAAATAGGGTTTCTGATTTTGGACAGATCGTCCCTGACGATATAAATATCGTCCCGGCCCATATTACCAAAAATAGAAAACTTATAGGGAACACCAGGAGATCTTCTAAATTATAATCCAACTGGTCCCACACCAAATACAACTGACTCAAGAAAGGAAAAAGATTACAAACTGACACAGACCTAGTCTACCCAATCTTGAGCTGGTTCCAGATTGCAGTCTGATCGTGTGGACCTGAAACGTTAGCACATAAGGCAATCGTAGAGAAATAAGGAATGTTTGCTATCATCAAAATCATAGATTCGCAACAGTTTGACCCAATGAACCCTTAAGGTTTCAAATGTACCATTTCAACCCGTTTAACCACGTCAATATCCTCAAACCCTTAAAATCATTTTATTCAAAGCCTTGAATATTTCTAAACCCATTTTTAGCTCAACCCAACTTGGTTTGACAGAGTCAACCCTCAATCCTTGGTCAAATTTGTGATGGCATTTGCTCCCATCTCTTCTAGCCTTGACTTTGGACTTTTGATCCTTGATTAAACCATTCCAAATATCCCTCCACCTCCTCAAGTGCCACATCACCAATTTTGACCTGGTTGACTGGTCAAATCAAGTCAACAAAGCCTTAAATCCCTCTTTGAATTGGTCAAATCTTCTATTTAACTTCAAGGAGTGTGAGATTAGGCTTGGAAGCTCTCCCATTGGCTGCTCCTACTTCCCCTCATTCCACCTCAACCTTCCTTGACCTGTTGACTGGTCAACATAGTCAAACCAAGGGCTTAAACTTTTCCAAAATGTCTTAATCATCTTTTAGCCACTTTCCCTTGATTTAAGCTGCCTTAGGCCGACCCTTTAATGTCCTAAAGCTCTCTAATAGGCTCCTTAACCAAGCCCAGCCATTGGTTTAGCCCTAAATGGCAGTAGTCCCCCCCCACTTGTCCCAAGTCCACCCAATGGAGGCAAGGCTTGTCCAGCCTTTGGGGCAGCCTTCTAGCTGTTCCAGGGACATGTGGTACCATCTAGGGAGCTCATGCATCAATCCCAGCCATCCAATCCGGCCCAGGTCATTTGAATAGGGGGAAAAGGCAACTTTTGAGCCCATTGGATCAAGGCAACTTCTCTCACTCACCTTAGCATCCCAGAGGGAGTTCTTTGTTCGTTTTAGATCCTCAGGGCCTCCTCTACCTTCCCACTACAAAATCCAAGTGGTTGCACGTCACCGGTGGCGAGTTCTCCGGCGAGCCCACCACCTAGACCGTCCCAGGCTTGTAGCAGTCGATCCAGGCGTGTTCGAGCTCGGGTTCGTGCTAGGGATCTTCACTTGGAAAGTCTACAAGCTCATCAATCCAGAAATTTCAAAGATCTAACGGTATAATCTCTTAAAACCTTAGATCTAGTTCACTTTAGATGGATTTAATTAGCTTTATTTGTAGAATGTTTTAGGCAAAACCAATCTTTCCCCACTGTTTCTGTTCATGTCTTCTTCTTGAGCCTAAAATTTCAAGCGGTTTCGTCCATCCGATCGAGAGAACGAGTCAAAAAACATTTTCTAGGGCGTCACTCACAGTTTTCGGTGAGTGTACATTTTCTGGACCGTTGATCGTTCGATCAACGGTCCAGATCGAGCCCTTCCGCGGTCTGATTCAACCGTGCATTCGATCTGTTGTTTGATCGGCCGTCTGGCGACATCTGGGCCCTCGGATCAGAAACCGCGGAGTCAAATCCCACCGTCCGATCTTGTCCTGCTGAGATAAACCGCGGGATTCGATCTCATCCGTTGGATCAAACCCGCTGTGATCCAACGGCTGCCACGAGCCACTGACGTGGTTAAGTGAAAACCGCATGAAGCGACCCGCGGCTGACACGTGTCCCCGCCGTCACGCGGTTTCGATCCCGCGAATCAGCGCGCGCCGCGTCTCTGACCGCCGCCGTTTAATTAATAAAAATGTTTTTAAATTTGTTTTAATTACAGAAACTTTAAAAAATCATAATAAATTAAATATAAAGTCAAAAAATGAGTATAATATATCAAACTGTTCAGAATTCTGTCTAGTTTATTTTAAAAATAAAATCAAACTATTTTAACTATTATTTTACTGGTAATTTGAGAAATACTGAAAAGTATATTTTATTTTTAATTAATCATATATAAGTTATTTTTATCTGAAACTTGGCATGCATGTCTTTAAGTGTATGACTGATCTCCAGGAAAAGTTTCAGGATTATTTAAGTAAATTTGACATTGATTGGAATTATGTAAGTATTTTGATAGTTTATTAATATTTCATTAAATATTGAATATTCTAAAAATTAAAAAAACTTATTATCCTAATAAATTTAAAATCAGTGGATCTCCATGATCTTTAAAACTTATTTTAATGGTATTTTCAATTACTTTATTTTAAAACCTTTATTTATATATGTAGGATGAAATATATTAAGGTATTTTCAAATATATTTTAAAATGTATATATATATATATATATATATATATATATATTTAAATCTCATAAGCTTGAGAAATCTATTGAAATTTCAAACTTGGGTTAAGTATGCTTGAACATGAATTATGGGGGAGATTAGTGGATAGTTTTTTTTTAACTATTCATTAATCAATATCTTTCTATGTTAATTAGTTTTGTTTCTTGCATGTTTAGGGATCACACACCACTTAGTCTAAGGCTCTCCTAGATTTAGGTGTTGAATGTGTTTATGTGATTCATGCATGCCTTATGTATTGAGTATGAGGGTTAGTTCAAACATTGATTCAAGTCCATTAAATTAGTGACATAATTAAGGACAATAATTAAGGACTCATGTATAGAAAACTTAGAAAAATTTCAATAATTAGGATTCACTTCCCCTTTGAGTTGAAACTTTGAACATTTGAACTTAGTGACACCCTCAGCCCCTAGAGAAATTTTCACTGATTTTTGAGGTCATTAGGTCCCCTAATTAATTTTCATAAGGTTCAACCCCTAATTAAGCCTTCAAACTTTAAAAAATTGTAATAAATCCATTTAAATCCAAAAAAATACATATAAACGTTCAAACTGACCAGAATCAAGCCCTTAATCCATGAAAATAAGAAGCCAACAAATCGGTCAACTTTAAGTCAAAACTAGTTCAAAACTTCAAACCTTCGTAATAAAATGCAAAAAAATCTGATTTCAACGTAATTATTGTCTAACTGATTGTAGTGAGGTCTAGTATTTTAATAAAATACAAACATTCCAAAAAATACCTTTAATAAAAAATTCAACTTTTGACCCTTTAATTAAGTGATTAAAATATTCAAAATTCTTAAAAAACTCAAAATCATTCTAAAACTCAAAAAATATTGGTTTAATGCTTAAAATACTTAACAAATCTTTTAAAGTACAACAACCACCCTAAAGATGAAGTTTATTGGCTGGACTACTCCGGGCTGCGGGGCTAAGTGTCCTAAGGAGGCTGGTTCCTCGAGCCTGGTGGCACAACGCCACGAATGGATTCTAAGGGGTGTTAAAATTAAAAAAAAATTAATTTTAATTATTTAATGCTTTAAAATCTCTAATTCAATTACATTAATTTGGTTTATCGGCTGGACTACTCCGGGCTGCGGGGCTAAGTGTCCTAAGGAGGCTGGTTCCTCGAGCCTGGTGGCACAACGCCACGAATCAATTAATGGCAAACTTAAATTAACCAAACTTTAAAAATCAGTAACTAACATTTTTTTTTATATTAATCCACTCTTTTAATTCTAACCAATTTAAATAACTTAATCAAACCTGATTGCTACTTTGTAACCCAGGCCTACGAGGCTATTAACTTAGCCCCAAGGAAGGTGAAATAAACTTCACGGCCACGGTGTGAAACAAAGGTAGCAATCAATTAACTTCTAAAATATATTTAATTAAAATTCTTAATTCATTAATACTTAAACTTTAATTTAAATCCCCTTCTAAGCCTTAACAAATCCAAACTTTTAGACAACTTTAACTAATCACCTACTTTAGGATCTATCCCAGCCATACGACCTTTCTCACACACTTTAGATGATGTGCTAGGACAACCAACTCTAGATCTAGGTTAGGCCAATGTTTACTTTACTGCTGTGTGCCGGATTTTTCGTAGTTTTCACTGCATGTTGTGGATGAAATTGCTTTGCTGTGTCTGCTTACTTTTTCTGTACTCTGTGGACGGATTGATGTGTTTGGCGACTAGATTACCCTTAGGTTAGGTACGATCTGGATGTTGACACAGTTTTCTGCAGGTGGCCACGCTCATGCAGGGCAATATAAAAAGGGGGCAAATTAAAAAATGCATAAATGTTATAAGCTCTTTGCACAGGTGCTTCAGCTGCTAAAGCCCCCAAATCATAAAAAGAGCGTGACCAGTGTGTTTACTTTCTTTTCTGCTCATATACAACTGCTTGGGAATAACTGTTTTTTTTATATATTAATTGCTTAGGATAACCCTGCAGGTGAGTCTAGATTTTTATTTTGATATTAATGTAATTTGTGTAAGTGTCAAGTATTGTAAAAGTTGATTTTGAGTTGGGATACATAGACCCAAAGCTTGGATTCCAAAGAGGAAAGGATACCCCTTTAGGGAATACTCCTTTTCCATTTGGAAATCCAAATTTGGATCATACCTCTTCCTTACCCAAAGAGGAAAGAGTGGCCTTCCCCCTTAGAGGGAAGTGCCCTCTTATCCATTTGGGTAATCCACTACGAAGATTCCAAGAAGATTGAAGAAAAGGAGTCCAAAGAAGAATGAGATTGAAGATTTGAAGATTTGAAGATTGAGAGTATCCCACTCAAAATAACTTGCGTCATTACTAGGTTTAGAACCCGGGTTGTTGTCAGTGGTGCCCGGCCACTTTACTTTCTGTAATATTCTGGTTTGTAATAAGCAAGGCAATTCTGCCTATGGATATTTATTAATTAATTTATATTTGATGTGATGATTTGATTGCCTTTAGGATTACTTGTTTTTACTAGTTTTTTAGCGATTGCATGCCGTTTTTTTTGTTTTCTCCTGGATACGTGAGACTCGTGAGGGTGTGAAAGTTTTCTACTCATAACCTTAAAAGTCTAAAATTTTAGTGAGTCTAAATAACATAGAAAGATAACGAATCTAGGGAATTAGCCGGGGATCGACCCCGGGGTCGCATGCATATTTCTGCATTACTCTTTCCTTGCTTTAGACCCTTCCCCGCCTGCGGGTAGAGTCCGGATAGTCTGACGTATGAGGACGAGGTGCCAGACCTGGGGAAGTCCAGTCTTCTAAAAAAATTATTTTATAAGCCTGTTTTTAAAATTTCAAGCATACTTGATTTGGAAGTTGTCAACCAGCATGCATTGCATTAGATACAAATTAAAAGAGTCAAAATTTTAATTTCATAGTCCTTAGCATTTTAGCACCCAACATAAGTCAAAGGGGTCAATTAGGAGAATCTCTAGATGTCGGCCCCAACTCTCCAAAACTTTAATTATAACGTCCCTACCACTCTTTCATAAAAGACCGGACTCATCTCTTTTAAATCGATTAGGTGGTTAGCTGGCTCCCCAATCAAGGCTGGGGTAAGTCCAGACCTTGCATTGCATTAGTTAGGATCGGACGACTGTGGTCCAGTGTCCAAAATAGATTTAGGTTCCGGGGCAGATCTTTGACTATAAGACCCCAAACTTCGGGAATCTAATCCCAAATTTCTAATAAAATGCTCAATTCTAATTAAAGCTTCATTTCAATCCTAAAACATAAAGCCCAACACTTAGATTAAGTTGGGACACTTCCGGATGGTTCTGGAATCTCAAAGTGTCCCCTACCCCTCATCCTTTAACTCCGTTAATAACTGCTCAATTTTGATCCATTCCCTGTTGAATTTCCAAAAATTCACTTCCTTTTTGATATCACTCCTAGAAACTCTAACAAAATTCTGCCACCGTTTTAATCGGGAGTTTTCGTAGGAGATTTTTATCTCCCTACGATGTAATTAACTACGAGGGCTTGCGCTCGTAGAAGATTTGGAACCACACACACCTGATTTTAATTTTTTTTTTAATTTCTAAAATTTTATTAGATTTCCTTGGGAAAAGTTAAATAATGATCTTCATAGTTGCATTAGAAGAATTATCGTAGAATGGTCTCATTTCCCTTTGGGGAGATACACCCTTCTTCGATAAGGCTTTGGATATGAATGTGATGATCATGTTTCTTGAATATTATAATCGGGTATTTATTTGAACTATACTTTGTCCCTTCGGGACCATATAAAGTTCTCCTTAGCACCCGATCATAGTATTAAAGATGAGTTTACATAATTCTAAGTCTGAACACCATTATGAAAGTTTATTTTCGTCCTTCGGGGTGATATACTCTTTCTAACGAGTTGATTCGACCTTAGAATTGAAACCCAACCTTAATCTTAAAACCCCCAAATAAAACTAATATATTTCAAAACATGTTTTCCAAAATTCAACAAACAAAAATGGCACGCCCGGTGGGACCAAATTTCTCTTCCCATCTTTTATAGTGGCAGAATTTCGTTTCATCGGTAGTTTCAACTATCATTTCTTCCGTTGGTCCCTTTGCCCATTTCTTCCTTGGGTGAGTGTGGCCAACATCTAAAAAAAATATATATAACGAAATATTAAAAGAGAGGTTGCACCTCCAAATTTGGCTTTATCTAGATTTTTGTTATGATTTTGACCTTCTGCCCCGGCATAGCCTGTGAGGCGACAGCATCAAATCAGATCTCTGGATATCCTTTTCAATCTTATGGGTTTATGGTCGATAAATTTCTCATTCAACATATAAATCCTTAAAATTGAAAAGAATTCAAAATTTTTGATTTCGGACATCCCAAATTACTTTAGTTTTAACCCCCTCACTTCCCCTTTGACCTCTAGGGGTGGGGAGGGTTAGACTATTCCTTTTACTTGGGTTTTCTCATGATTCCATAAGCCTTCGGGCATGGGGAAATTCTGTCCGTTGTGTTTTGGAGCCTGTAAGAAAACCCCCTTTCAAACCCTCAAAATTTCCTCAAAATTTTCTTAAACTCTAAGTTGTCATATGTTACCCCATACGATCTCCTTGTGGGCTAACATATGTCAATTTTTTTTTATTTAGAAAACTTTCTGGGCATGTGCTTAGTCTCTTCACCCTTCTAACATGTGTTAAGCAATACCCTTCACTGCTCGACACATATTTTGGGGGGGTTGAGATATTCTTACAAGCCTCAATTTTAAAAAAAAAATATATTTTTCATCACTCTTTTAAAGTAAATCTAATTTCAATCCTTTCTTTAACTTTCAGAAAATCCCAAATGGCTGGCCAATTGATTTTCTCCTTTGACCGAGAGTTGTCCTCGACTGTTAATGACCAAGGGAGCACTATCATTTTTGGAATGGGATTTAACACTCTTGAGCTCTCCATGGATGGACACCAGATTGTTAGTTTGGATGCCAGTAAGGAAATTCCCCCAGTAGTTGAGTTGATTGTGGGATCTGCACCCACCTTGCCAGTAGTCAGTGATGATCAGAAATAGTCTGAACCAGTTGTTGAGCCTCTCACTGAAGTCAAATCCATTTTTGAGGAGGGGTCTAGTTCTGGACTTAGCTTTTCCACTAAGAATCAGAAGAAAAACTATTTGAGGAGACTTAGAAAGAAGATCTCTAAGGCTAAGAGAGTTCTACCCTTTAAGACCTTAGCTCAAGTAGAACCTGAGGCTGTTGAGGAGCTACCTATTCCTGCTTCCTCTCCCCTCCTAAAGGGGAGTCGCTTTTACCCCCTGGCTTCAGCTCAAGGAGAGGAGAAGGCAGCTAGGATAGCCCGTTCTCCACCATGCCCGGTCGACTACTCGACTAAGAAGACTCATAAAGAAAAACATCTCCAGAAGACAAGGACTTTGAGAAATATAATTCATACCTGCGCTGCACAGTCTGGACAGACTAAAGAGGAATATGTAAAACAATTGAAGGGAGTGATCTCACATCGCTTCCAAAAAGAAGTGTTGAAGGAAGAAGTGTCTGAAGCAAAGAATTTAACCCCACAATTCGTCAGAAAGAATAAGAAGTATGTTAGACAGCCCGCTACTTTAGTACTGGTTGATGGATATCACTGGATGCCACGCCCTCTGTCCTCTCAAACAGAGGGTATTGTGTTGACTGGGTCCGAGAGAGGCCACCATTATACTGGTAGACCCCTGGTACCCCCACGTAAACCTGTAAGATTGGCCTCAGTGATTGTTAAACCAAAGGGGGTTGAAGTTCAAAAGTCTATGGACCTTAAAGAAAAAAGACCTAAATCTCCTGAAAAGAAATATGTGCCAAAGAGAACCAAGTTGGAGAGTCTGCCACCACCTCCTAGAACTTCTAAGTTCATTCTGCAGCTCCAACGAGTTTCAGCCAACCCTACTCCGGGTTCAGTGGATTTGATGGATGTCCAAACTAGTACTCCAGTTGTTACAGTTGACAGTCCTACCACAACCAGTCTAACTCAAGATCCAATAGTCACCATCCCTGCTACCCCAGTTGATGATCCCCAAGGTTCGAGTGTCATTCCTAGGCCCCTTAGTCAGGTGTCTGAGGACCTTACCTTACCAGATGTGGGAACTATCACTTTACAAGCTCCTGCTTCTCCCCCTGAGGTATATGTCCCTCTCCCTGTAAAGGATGCCACTCTTCTGACTACCAGCTCTGGGATAGTCGAAGATGAGAGAATTGACCAGGATCTAGAAATGGAAGATGAACCGGATATAAAGTCTCAACCAGATCCTAATCCAAAACTCACAGAAATCATTGCCCTCATGGATTCTGAAGAATTATTCGATATGGCTGAGTACAAGGGATACTTACCCCTTGATCCTAAGTCAATTGGGGATAGACCAGTCGAGGAGGTAGTTCAAGAAATAAGAAATATTTTGTTGAACAAAGAAGGAATGGCTTCTTTTGACCCTGATATGGATGATCTCCTTGGAGATGAAGATGATTATGTTGGTGGCATTCATGTGGTCGAAACTAGAGGGTCTAATAAAGAAGCTGAGCCCAACAAATGCCGATTTGCTAAAGATGATGATCCACATACTGTTGAATCAGATTCAGATGAGTCTGTGAAAGACAGAGATGAAGAACACATAAAAAACTTGGAGGCTCAGCTCGCTAGCATGATGTCACAAGTTAGGAAAATGCAAGAGAAGTTGGATAAATCACAGCAAGAGTCTTTTATGATCCACCAGTCAGCTCGAGAGCTCACAGAAAAGGCTAAAAGGGCAGAATTTAGTTCCAGACCTCTCGAGTCACCACCTGTGACCCTCCCTTGTTTAGTAGAAGCACCTCCAGTTCACCCTGTAGTTTCTACCATTCCTTCGATCCTACCTCAGAAGGATATTAAGCAGTTAATTGAGGACCAGGTAAGGGAGGCCTTAGCCCTTTCTCAAGGAACCGTGTCTATTTCAAAGGGTAGACCCTACCCTGAGGAATATGACTTAGTTCCTTACCCAAAGGGATTTATGCCACCAACTTTTAAAGTTTTCACTGGAATTGAAAATCCGAGACAGCATCTGGCCCACTTCCGAGCAAGCTGTTGCAATGCAGGAGGGTCAGATGCTCTACTATTTCGCCAATTTGTAAGTAGTCTATCCGGCATTGCTTTTGAATGGTACGCCGATCTGCCCAACGGTTCAGTAAGAACCTTTAGCGAGCTAGAAAACCTGTTTCTTAAGAGATTTTCTGGAGCGCAACAACGCACCACCATGGGCGATCTCGTGGTTGAAAAGCAAAAGCCGGGAGAGTCTCTGGTTGAGTACATCTTGAGGTGGCGAAACCTCTCGATGAAGTGTGAACCCCAGTTGCAAGAGCAACATGCTGTGGAGATTCTTTTGAAGAATATCCACGGCCCTGTTGCTTTTCTCCTGAAGGGTTTCACTATTAAAACTTTTGAAAAACTTGTTAATAAGGCTAGCAATTTGCAGGAAGAGGCTCCTAGGATGCCATTCTTACGAGAGCAGTCTGAAGAAAGGAATGGTCCAAAATTGGTGAAAACATTTGAAAAGAAAGCTGTGGTCTCAGCAGTAGATAAAGGAAAGAGGCCAGTGATTAGTCAGCCTAGCACTCCACTTCCACCACAGCCGCCTCAGAAGCAGCCCTTTCAAATAGTTCCTCAGTATACTAAAGATCCTGCCTCCATCCCTTTTAGAGAGAGATTGGCAAAGCCTTATCCATTTAAAAGGGAGTCAGTTAAGAAGATCTTCAAGAGCTTGTTAAAGAAACCGGATTTTTAGTTGCCAGAGGCCAGGAGGCCTGAGGATGAGAGCAAGAAAGATGATCCCAAGTATTGCCCATACCACAGGATGCTTAGTCACCCTCTTGAGGACTGTGTTGTGTTCAAAGATTGGCTTGAGAGGAACTACACGCAAGGTAACATCATAATACCTAAGGAATACTTGGTCGATCCAGAAAAGGCTTCAATTAAAACCATTTCAGGTAATCCTCTTAACTCTTTTTGTCTCGATGAAGATGGTTGGGATATTGCTTTGTCCTGGGCACTTAAAAAGTTGATTAACAAGTCTTTTCGTCTTTCTCAACAGCTGACTACGATAGCCCAGGCCCCGGTGTGGAAGGTTGACCTGGACGCTTCGCAGAAGGATGTTGAGCCACTTTCCTCTCCAGTAGTCTTAGGAACTATTGAGAAAAATGTAAAAGAAAAGAAATTTGATTTTGTAGAGAGGAAGTGTGTGGATGAGAGATGTATTAGAATGGCGGATGGCGGTGTTAAAACCCTTTCCCTTCTTTTGTTATCTGACTTTTACTTTGCCCCATCAAAGGCGAAGGGTCAAAAGATGAATAAAAAACATCCTTCTACTTCTGTCTTGATGATTGGCCATGAATCTCAAATGCAAATTGATGACTCTCCTGTTTTGAATCAAACTCCTAATGAAATAGATGTTGAGATTAATCAAACCGACCTTCCCGAATCGATTATTCAAGAAGACATCGAATGTGAAACCTTATCAGAAAGTGATTTCCCCCAATTTAATTTTCAGGGAAGTCCTATCGAGATAGAGTTTTCAGATTCTGACTCTCTTTCGGGAAACGACGATCCAATGCCTACAGTGAGTGTAGACACCGCTCTAGTTTGCCCGCCCGAAGACATCGAGCAGGTGCAACTCCGTGGCGGTAAAGTCTTACCTCCTAGGTTGCCCCCTCAGGACAAAGGCAAGCAATCCTCATTCGAAAATCTAAATCCAGATTCCCCTCAGCAACCAGAATTTCCTTTAATTCCTCCGGGTTTCGAGTCTGTCGTTCCTAAGGTCGATTACAACGTTCTAGCCCACCTTAGGAAGTTGCCAGCAAAATTAAGTATTTACGACGACAGTTGCTGAGGGAGTCTTTAATTAAAGAAATGAGGGAGTCTTTAATTAAAGCACTTCTCGACCCCGAGAGTTTCTTAACACAGTTGGCTGCAACTTCAGAAGGTGAGGCTCTCTACTTCAAAGAGGTCCCCGGGGTTACCTTTTCAGACAAAGATTTACTCTTGGGAACTGCCGACCACAATCGCCCCCTCTACATTACCGTGGATGTGGGAAACTTCAAGTTATCAAGAGTCCTTGTTGATCCGGGTGCATCGGTCAACGTGATGAACATAAAGACTCTTGCTTATCTCAGAGTTGATACTAGAAAGCTTTCAACCGACAGGTTGGTGCTTCGTGGGTTCAACGAGAAGGGCGAGAGAGCTTTAGGTTCAATCACTTTACTCCTAGAAATAGGAGGGTTAAAAACTGAAGCTAAATTTCATATAATTGATTCGACTACGTCCTTTAACGCACTTCTAGGTAGACCTTGGATTCACGAATATAGAATGGTTCCATCTACCCTGCACCAATGCGTTAAGTATCAACGAGAGGGCGTTGAACATGTGATTAAGGGTGATTTGCAACCATTCTCGATTCAAGAAATTAGGATATACGAAGATGCTGCGTATTTCATACCAAAAGGGTCCTCGTCCCGTTCTAAATTGGAGATCAAATTTGAGGAGAAAATGGTTGGACAAAAATTCGACCAAAAGAAGGAAAAAGATAAAAATATCAATCAAGAAATGACACAATTGAGTAGTGAAGCGACTCTGATATTGTTGTCCTTAGGCCTCCAAGCATATTACCTCAAAGAGGTGGGAGGATGGCTTTAAGGGCACGAGGTCGAGGCCGTGCTTCATTAGATAGGAGAGCTGCACCTGTGTATATTGATTTGGAATCAGATTCTGATGATGAACTAGAAAGTCAAGGTACTGCCCTCTCTCTCGATTATCAGAACATTAATGCTCCTCCAAAATTTGATCTCACCTTAGACCAGGACAGTGACCCTGAGATAGACATTTCAAAAGTTAAAAGTGACGAGCCTGAACTAACAATGTATGAAAAGCTCACTAGAAGGATTGAGGCCCTTTCTCTGACCCCACTGTCGGCAGGCAGGATTGTAGGGTTGGAAGCCAAAGTGGCCCCCAACTTGGATGGTGAAGTTAAGAAAGTCCAGAAATTCTTTCCTGGCTCCTCCTCCGCAAGGGACGAAGGTGATGTAACCCTTGAGGAGGCAGATTTTAATGAATTAATGGAATTACCTTTCGGCTACTTCCATGTTTGTGCAAAAAACACTTTTTCTAAAGGTTCTATACTATACCGATGGACTAAGGGTCAAGCTAGACACCACGAGAATATTTGGCGAACAAAAATAAATAAAAATCCAACAAGTGGTATTGGCTTTGGAACAGTTAGTTCATTCGATGATGATGAGTATTGCCTAATGATAACTTACCACCTCAAATCTCCAAATGTCCCTACAGATCCTCCTTGTCCTCTAGATGGACTCTATTTGGAGACTTTAGACGATCCCGATGATCTTCAAGTTCGGGATGCACCCCCTGAATTTGAAGAGGAAATTAAGTCGACAGTCGATGAGTTGAGAGAAATTAACCTGGGAAACGATGATGACCCCCGTCCGATTTTCATAAGTACTTTGTTGAGCGAGGGTGAAGCCCAAGACTTAATCCAGTTGTTATTCGAGTTCAGGGATTGCTTTGCCTGGACATACGACGAAATGCCAGGTTTGCCTGCTGAGGTAGCAGTTCACAAACTTAGGGTTCGGCATGATGCCATTCCTGTTAAACAAGCTCCTCGACGCATGCGCTTAGAGATTGAGCAACAAGTCGTTTCTGAAGTTAAGAAATTGGCAGAAGCCGGATTCATTCGAGAGGAACAATATCCCTCCTGGGTGGCTAGCATCGTGCCAGTTCGAAAGAAAAATGGTGAAATTCGGATTTGTGTCGACTATAGGGATCTGAATAAGGCATGTCCTAAAGATGAGTTCCCTCTTCCAATACCAGAACTCATGGTGGACATTGCCTCCTCACATGCTATTTTCTCATTCATGGATGGCTCGTTGAGTTATAACCAAATCAAGATGGCCCCAGAAGATGAGAGAAATACTGCGTTCAGAACCCCTATTGGAATCTTTTGTTATAAGGTAATGCCATTCGGCTTAAAGAATGCCGGAGCAACCTACCAACGGGCCATGACCCGTATCTTTGACGACTTAATTCATAATCAAGTTGAATGTTATATTGATGATTTAATTGTCAAGAGCAAGGTTAAAGAGGCTCACCTGTATGACTTAAGAGTTGTTTTCGAACGGTTGCGCCGCTACGATTTGAAAATGAACCCATTGAAGTGCGCCTTCGGCGTCGCCTCGGGAAAATTCTTAGGATTCGTAGTGAGGCACCACGGAATCGAGATCGATCCTACTAAAATTGAAGCCATATTAGATATGCCATCCCCTAAGAACCTTACCCAGTTAAGGTCTCTACAAGGTATATTGGCATATATAAGGAGGTTTATTTCTAATCTCTCCGGGAGATGTCAACCCTTTTCTGTCCTTGCAAAAAAGGATACTAAGTTCGTATGGGACGAGAAGTGTCAAAATGCTTTCGATGACATCAAACAATACCTTTCTAATCTGCCAGTCTTGGCAGCTCCGATTCCGGGAAAGCCGTTAATCCTCTACACTGCGGTCTTAGATGAGTCTTTAGGTGCCCTGTTGGCTCAAGTTAACGATGAAGGGAAAGAGAATGCTCTCTATTACCTCAGTCGAAGACTCCTTCCTACTGAAATTCGATACCCGTCAATTGAGAAGCATTGTCTTGCTTTGGTTTTCGCAGCTCAGAAACTGAGGCATTACATGCTCTCCCACTCAATCAGTTTGATTTCGAGGGTTAATCCTTTGCAATATCTTATGACCTGGCCTACGTTGTCAGGACGTTTAGCTCGTTGGTCTATGATACTACTGCAATTTGAGATTACTTTCACTCCTCTTCGTGATGTGAAAGGACAGGCTGTCGCCGACTTTCTGGCAGCACACCCGCTGCCAGCAGATTCTCCTCTGAACGATGACCTACCCGACGAACAAGTCATGAGTTTGAGGGAATCTGGCGAGGCCATCTGGGAATTATATTTTGATGGGGCAGCATCCTCTCGTAGGATTGCGACCCAACAATTTGTAATTCCTGGAAAGGCTGGAGTCGGTCTAATTTTCATTACGCCAGAAAAAGGAATGATGCATTTTTCCTACCACTTATCGGAGCCTTGCACAAACAATGAAGCTGAATACGAAGCTCTGATAACCGGTCTGGAACTTGCAATTCTAATGGAAATTAAAGAGATTAAGATCTTTGGAGATTCCCAACTGGTTATTAACCAAGTCGCCGGAACTTATAAAGTCTTGAATCCTAATCTCCTAAGATATCACCAGCACACACTTCACTTGTTGGAACAAATCCCTATTGCCACTTTGTATAGGGTTCCCCATGGAAGCAATTCCACGGCAGATGCCTTAGCAAAACTTGCGAAGGAATTTGCATGTCCTGAGGAGGATTCCATCCCTATAGAGATTCAGGGTCGTAAAACCCTCTCCCTTATAGATTTGGAACACATTAGTAAGACTCCCCTTCAGATCTTTTCTGCCGTTTCGACAACCGACGAAGAAGGCGATTGGAGACGACCCTTAATCGATTACCTTAAAGAAGGGAAGCTTCCCCAGGATAAATCACTTTCCAACCAGATTAAGAAACGTGCCCTATCATATGCACTAGTTAATGATCTGTTGTACCGTCGGTCCTTCGATCATATGTGGCTGCGCTGTTTGAATAAGCGAGAAGCCCTAAAGATTGTTAATGAAGTTCATTCAGGACTGTGTGGTGCACATCAATCAGGTCCAAAAATGAAATTAAAGATTAAAAGACTTGGATACTTCTGGCCTACAATGATTGACAATTGCATGAATACTGCAAAGCACTGTCATCAATGTCAGGTCCATGGTGTGGTTTTACATCAGCCGCCTAATGTGTTACACCCTACGATAGCCTCGTGGCCCTTTGAGAGTTGGGGCACAGATATCATTGGGCCGATTGACCCTCCCTCCGCGAGAGGTCATCGTTTCATATTAGCAGCGACTGATTACTTTTAAAAGTGGGCGGAAGCATTCCCCTACGAAACGTAACATCACACCATGTCTTAAAATTCTTTCGTGATCATATTGTATATCGATTCGGCGTACCTCGCAGAATCATATCCGATAATGGGTCCGCATTCAAGTATACAAAAATCAATAGTTTTGTGAGACGCCATAATATTGATTGGAGATACTCGACGATCTACTACCCTCGGGCAAATGGATTGGCCGAGGCCTTCAACAAAACCTTGGTGCAAATTGTTAAAAAGACCCTTGATGATAACAAACGACAGTGGGATGAGCGGTTGGTGGAAGCTTTGTGGGCTTATCGTACCACTTATAGAACCCCGACCCAATCCACCCCGTTTGCACTAGTGTATGGATCTGAGGCTGTTCTACCCTTGGAAATACAAAAATCCCTTCGCTCAGAATTGCAGTTCAGAATCAAATTACAAATGAACAAAATGCAAAACTACGATTGGAAGAACTCGAAGGCCTTGAAGAGCGACGTCTCCAAGCTCAACAAAGTTTAGAGTTGTATAAATCCGTATGGTTCAGGCCCATGATAAGCTAGTGCGACTAGGACATTCCAAGCGGGATACTTGGTATTGGTCCTTCGGAGCCTATCTTAGCCCATCGGAAGTTGGAGGCAAATTTGAACCTACGTGGGAAG
>CM028346.1:9112608-9155103 GCA_016618105.1 Dendrobium huoshanense
AATTTAAGTTTCAATAATATGTAATGTAGATTTATAGTGTGTAGTAATAAAACATTCATTATAAATAGCCATACTCACATATATATTGAACTTTTCATTTCTCGTACATTGGAATATTTAATAAATATGTGAATACTGAAATTTCTTAATATATATATTGTTCTTCAAATTTATTTCTTTTAAAAATTTTCCCTTTTACTAATTTATTATTACAAGAGCATCATCAAAATGGTACAATAAGTTACTTTTAGTTACATTTCTATTTACTTTATTGTTTATCATGCACGAGTATATTGCGTTCTTAACTAGTACTATAGGAGGTGAACTCATGTATTTGCATGCATATACCTATTCCATTTTTTTAAACATATTTCCATTTATGCATTGTAATTCATTGTATTCATTTCAGTATCTTTCATATACATATCAATCTACATAAGTAGTTTCACATCTATATACTTTGTATTGTAACTTTGTTAAATTATCCTCAATTTAGTATATACTTTAAAATTTAATGAGTACACATGCATGATACAATATCAAATAATTGTATTGAAGTTTTAATAAAAAAAATGTAATTACTGTAAAATAAATGTAATCATCCATTTACTTTTTTTCATGTGTTGGATCATTTCAAATTCCTTAAGTTCTTAAATTACTATCCTTAATGTAGCACCTAAAATTAAGAACAAAATTATGTAAATTGACATAACTATTTTACAACCATATTTTGACCACTTCAATTAAATATGTATTAACATATTGAAGTCTTAATTAATTTTTCTCTAAGAACCTTAGCTTTATTCTGATATTTTGTCTCAACTCAACAGTTAAATTCCTTCACTACTCCAAAACAATATTAATTTGCATTAAATATTAAATACCACATTGTGAAGACATTAAACATTGTCAAATTTATCATTAAACACATCATATGTCATCAATAACAATGTCGAAAGTGTCAAAATCCTCTAAATTAACAAATCACATTGCATATAATATTCCATGAAATTGATTAAAAAAATCCACTTAAATAACTTGCATTGTTTTCTTTTACTTTTTTTTAGTTAAAATTGTATGAATCATGACCTATTATTTCTTCTTTTCTATTGAATAAAGAAACTAATTATTTTAATAAAATTAGAAATCATAAATTTCTCCTCTCTAATTTAAATAAAAAATCCCTTACTCTTCCTCATTCATCTCTATCGATTGAGCACACTAACTACTCTTTCTCCATCTTTCTCTTTCACCTAAAAGAATAAAAAATATTGAACTACTCACCAATTTTTGGCAAAAGAAAATACAAACTCCTCATACATACACAATATTCTTCTTCCATACCTAAACTCCTATTTCTCTCCCTCAGCTTTACTGAATGATACAAAATCAATTTATCTCACAGAGGAGTCATGTCCCTCTTCTTGAATCTACTCATGCTCGAGTTTATTTATCTGCTCGTATGCTCATTTCTCTACCCGTCTGATCCTTATTGCTCACGTTTCACTTACTCAATTGGGGACTTGTTCAATTGAATCAATCCAGATGAACCTCATAGTTAGAGAAATGATTTATTAATCCAAGTATCTCCCCGGGGTGTTCCAATATTTTTTATAAAGAAAAAAAGATGGTTTGATGAGAATGTGTATTAATTATAGAGAGTTGAATAAATTGACGATTAAGATTAAGTATTCATTACCTCAGATTAACAACCTATTAGATCAGTTGGAAGGTATATTTGTGTTTTCGAACATAGATCTAAGATTTAGATGAAGGTTGTTCATGTAGAAAAGATAACTTTTAGTACTAGATATGGATATTATGAACTCTTAGTCATGCTTTTGAAGTAACTAATATATTTACTGTCTTTATGCACCTGATGAACATGGTGTTCAAAAAACATATGTATTTATTTATTATTGGATTTATTAATGATATGTTAGTACATTCGAGGATTGAGGATTGATACGTCATCATGAAATCATATTGATCGGGCACGAATCTCGAGGCAAAAACCAACCAGAAAACTTAAAAAATTAAATTCGGGAGCACCTGAACTCCAATTTCAGCGAGCTTACAGTCAAACTGAGCGTCTCGGAAATACGAACTTAACGACAACAAATTCAACTCAATCCAAGTCCAAATGAGTCTGAATCAAAGACTCGAAGTGCTCTTGGAAGGTTCGAATCACAATTTGAGTTACCAAACGGTCTCCGATTTTAACGAGCTTATACTCGAATCGAACGGCTCGATGAGAAAAATCCAATGAGCCCAAGATCACCAAATTCCAACATCACTAAGGCCTTCAAATGTCCAACGAATGGTGCACGATCGAAGGTTTCAACATCAACCGTCCATTCGACCACTCCATATTCGCCCCTGATCTCACACCTATTTACAAGCCATGCCACTCCAGAAAAACTATAAATAGAGCCCTCATTCTTCACAAGAGGACTCAAGTGAGAGAGAGAGAGAAGAAGAGAAGAGAAGAAGGAGGAGAACCAGCTCCTCCTCGACCACCGCCGGAGTTCTTCCCACCGCCTAAATACGCCGGAATTCTGCCGGATATTCGGGAAACGCCGGAATTTCGCACAACTTTGTTTTAATTTAGGAGAAACTTAGTGTAATCTGATTGTCCTAACTTTTGGAACGAATCAACTCCTTGTAATTTACGCAACACTAGTGGAACTTTTCAACTGGGCGTGGCCCCGTGGTTTTTCCCCTTTTCCGGGTTCTCCACGTAAAAATAGGGGTGTCAATTCCGGTCAACCCATCGGGTTAGGATCGAACCCGACCCGACCTGGATCTTAAACGGGTCAACCCGAACCCGACCCGTTTTTACAAACGGGTCGGACATTTCAACCCGGACTCGACCCGGCCAGGTTGTCAAGTTGACCCGACTCGACTCATGACCTGGTAGTATCACGCGCGGCACGCGCGGCAGTGGGGCAGCGCGCGGGGGCAGGCGAGTTCGACAGCGGCGATGGCGCGGGCGCGCGGCGGCAATGCGACACGCAGGTTCGGCACGCGCGGCACACGGTGCAGCGGGGCAGCGCAGGCTGCAGCGAGCGGCCAGGCAGCGGGCGGGCAGCACGGGCATGGGCAACCCGCCGGGTCAACCCGACAACCAGTTTAATTTAAAAAAATTGAATTTCCCGCTGCTCCCTCCCGCTGGGCAGGTTGCAGGGTCAACCCGACCCGACTCGACCCGTTTTATCAAATGGGTCGAATCTGCGAACCCGAACCCGACCCGTTTATTAACAGGTCGGGAACCCGGATTTTTCGGGTCGGGTCTGGGTCGGGGTTGTCGTGCCGCGTCAAATATTGATACCCCTACGTAAAAATTCAGGTGTTCACTTTCTTTTCTGTTAGTGTGATGAATATATGTATAACGCTCAGACGTGAATTTGCAAACTCTACCGCCGCATATATTCTAGCCTGCACACTACGTGAAAACACACGATTACCGGCGGATTTTTCCGGCGGAAACAATTGCGTCGGAACACACGGCGACGCAGCAGCACATAGTGCGAAGGAAAATTTACGGCGTTCTTTCCGGCGCAAACGACGCCAGAAAGGTGCCGACGTATATTGCACCGGTACATACGTCGAAATATACCAGCATTTTAATTTTTTCTGCGCACTTTACGATAGAAAGTTACCGGCGCAGTTACCGGCGGGCAATATGCCGGCATTTTTAAACTCAACGACTTAAAACCGGAGCAATGTGCAGCTCGGAAATGAGCCGCCAGAAAATCCGCCGGCGAAAACCCTATTTCCGAACCCGAGCCTGTTTGGTTGCTCATTTCTTTCGTTCGTTTCTCTCACAACTTCGTTGTTCCCTCGTTTCCCTCCGTCGCTCGCGGTAGATCGAGTTCCCCGAGCTCTCTTGACGGTCACCGGACGTCGCCGACGGTCCCACGCTTCCTCGCCGGCGAGAACTCCATCTCCGAACGCAAGTTGCATATTTCTGATCCCGTCGATTGCCCGTACGTCATTGTGAGTTTTTTTTTTCTAATTTCTTTGGATTCATGCCGGGTAGATCTATTATGGGAAGCCATACATTTAAGGTTGGCATAAGAGATGTTGATGCAACATAAAATATATGCTATGTTCTTGAAGTGTAAATTCAGGTTGAGGTTGATATGTTTTGGTGGCTCAGGTTGAAATGAGAGGTAGCATAGTTTATTTTAACTATGAAACATGTCATATGGTAAAGGCAGAACACCAACGATCTGGTGGACTATTATAACCATTATCTAATCCATAGTAAAAAATGGGAAGAAATTAAAATGAATTTTGCTATGGGATTCCCATGATGAAGGTAGAGTCACGATGTTATTGGGGTTATACTTGACAGATTGACAAAGTCAATCCATTTCTTCCCAATGAGATAAACAAACTTAGTGCAGAAGTTGGCCCAATATATGTGCAGGAGATTTTCAAATTGCACGGATACCCAATATATGTGCAGGTGATTATTTTTTATTGAGATGATATATATGAAATGTATTCAATAAGAATTGAGAACCAAACTAAATTTCAATAAAACCTTCCATCCTTAGACAAATGATCAATATGATATATATATATATATATATATATATATATATATATGATGGGAGTTATGAGGCCCTCTGATTGAATTTTCATACAAGAATGATTTTTAATCAAGTATTGGGATGACATTGTATGAGGAATTATATAGTAGAAAATGTAGAACATCATTGTCCTGGATAAGAAGTAGGTGAAAAAAAAGATGGGTAGATGATGTTATTAAGCAAATTCGATTGATCAGAAAAAACTAGAGTTAACTCAAGATGGATAGAAAAAATATTATGATTTGAAGCACAGGGGGCTATGGAATTTCAAATATGAGATTTTGTATTTTTAAAAGTCAATCTTTTGAAAGGTGCAATCAGATTTGGTGGAGAATAAAAACTAAGTCCAAAATATATTAAACCTTCTGAAGTGATTGAAAAAGTTGGAAAGGATGCATACGGGTTGTTGTTACCTTATAAAATTCTATATGTTAGTATTAAGAAGACATGTTCTAATCCAAAATAAAGGATTCCTAAAGAAGAAGTGGAAGTATGACTTGATCTGATTTATATGGAAGATCACAAACATATTTTGGCTTATGATATAATATTGTTAAGTAATAAACAAATTCTTATAGTCAAGGTTTAGTGGAAGCACAAGTCAGAAAAATAGCCTACTTGGGAGAAAAAAAATTAAAATGAGACTGCTCTACCTAGATTTATTTTGATTGTTAACTCATGGAGAAATGTCCAAGATGACATTTTGTAGGAAGAGAAAAAAATGTAATATCCATTACTACAATATCTAGTTTGTTTGTAAAAGATCTAAAGTGAATATGGTGAGAATTATAAGCTTATTTAGGTATTTATGAATTCCTGTGAAATTGTTTTAAGTAAAAAAAATCATAACTAGAAAATTTTCATGGGAGCATTATGCTGATGGGATGGGAGCTACAAACACAGCTTTTTATTTGGTGAACAAAATTTGAATCCTTGGGAGCACTATCCTAGTGGACCTTACGACGCTACATCGCTACCTTCTCTAGTTATTGGGGAGTGCTTGGTAGCACTGCGATGCTGAGGGAGCGACGCTACAGTGTTGAAGTCTTTGTTGGTGAGAGATTTTCATAAATGAAAATTACTTGGGAGCATAATGGCGTTGGGCCAATTTTCATGTTTTTATATAAATATTTAAAAGAAATATCCCAATACCCCTCTCCCCATTTCAATCATTAGAAAAAATGAGAGAGAGGAGAAAGGAACAAAAGAAGAAGCTATAGTTTGGAGGTCGTGGAGCTGGATTCGTCCGTCATACTAATTAAAGGAATTATCCATCTCGATTTAGGCTTTTGTTACCCTACTTGAAATTTAAATTTGGGTAAATTGGGTAGAAGTTATGGGGTTTTATTTGATTTAAATAACTTTGGAAAACTTTTCATTATATAACTTTTTATATCACTACCCAAAAATAGATTCTATTGCATCAGTCATTAGGAGATGTTTAAAAACCGCTTCTAAAATGCCTCTTTTGCACCGGTTTTAACCGGTACAAATAGCAGTAATTTGCACTTGTTTTAACCGGTGCAATCTACACTGGTTTAAACTGGAGCTAATGCCCCGAAGCCCCGCTCAGTAATGAAATCCCCAATTCCCAATCGCTGCTTCCTCTCTTCTTTCGAACCCTAATTCTGCCGCCCTCCGCACCTATCTCTTCGTGTGGAGCGAATCGCCACCGAGCATTGCAACTCTACGCACACGAAGACCCATCTCGACCGACCAGCCCTTTTTCACTGTGAGTGTCTTTCTCTTCTTCTTCTTCTTCTTCTTCTTCTCATTCTTCTTCTCATTCTTCTTCTTCTTCTCATTCTCCCTCTTCTTCTCATTTTTCTGAAATCATTTTGCTGAAAATCATTTTTCTAAAGTTAGATGGCTTTTTGCTCTTACTTTCCTTATCACTTCATTCAATAGAAATTAAGGACCCTTGCAAAGAAATTTTGTGCTGCAGTGTGTGGACATTTAGGTTTTGAAATTAAAAAAAAAAATTGTTCTATTGTGGCGGTTTTAACCGGTACGAGACACCAGATTTGTGCCGGTTAAAACCGCCACAATTATAAAAACATGTTCAGATTGGACGAATTTGCATCGGTTTTAACCGACACAAATCTGGTTATTTGTAACGGTTATAACCACTGCAAAAGCAAGCGATTCGCAAATGCTACCCCGCCGGTCGTAAAACCGCTACTAAATGTCGTTGCCGCACATAGTAATTACATTGTATATGTAGCAGTTTTAAAACCGCTGCAAAGGAAATTGTGGCGGTTAAAACCACCTAGATAGCTCAAAATTTGTGTTGTGGTTACTTTATTTTTTGATAGTGTATGTTAAAGAATGGAAAATTCTTAGTATTTTGATAGGAAAAACTCAAAGTTTCATTGAGTTATATTAAATCTAAGAATTTTCATGTAATTTTTTAGTTATTTTGGTGCTAATAGAAAGTGTTATAGAATGATAAATATTTAAAATGATATTTTAAGTACTATATATGAATGATTTTATATTTTACCAACATTGAGTATAAGTGCAAGTATTTTCTCTCAAAAACACTATGGTCATTATGCAAGAGTATTTAGGTATTCTTGCATTATGTTAATACTATTTTTATGTGTTGAAATAATTTATGCTAATTTATTTTAATAATATTATATCCTTTCTTATTCATTTGCTTGAAATGTGTAATGCATTGGGGAGAATGGTGGTGGAATGTGGAGAATGGGAAGAATACGGTGGGTGTCATGTAATACACAAGTGAAGTTATAAGGGCCCTTATGTTCATGATCATGTAGAAGTATAAATGAAAATGAAGTTATAAGGGGAGTCAAGATGTCTTTAATTCCTCTATTTGTCTTGAGCAAAAGTGAGATTACCAAGTGGAGGTATAAGGAGGCATAAAAAATATGAATATTATGTTATATGCTACTCATATTATTTTTTATCTGATGTTGTTTAAGTTTTGATACCATATTAAGTGAAATGTATATATTATGTAACCATGTTTATATGATATTGTATGTGTTAAAGTTTTATTCAATTGTTACCTATGCTACCATTATATGTGCTTATAAGTAACATTATTTAAATGTTAACATAAAATTGTTAAATATATTATGCAATGCAAATGTTAGGCTAATCCACTTTTAAATGTAACATATTGTTCATGTAATATGGATTTATATAAAAGTTATTTCTTATTAAATTGCATTGAACTCTATAGTAGCAGGCTTCAGATGACTTACTAAGCATGGATTGCTTATTCTTTGTATTTCCAAATATTTTTAAGAAAAAACATAAATCCCCTATTGAGTAGATTGGTTTGATAGAGGCTGTTAATAAGGTTGGACTTCATGATTATGTATGTTTAGAATGCATACATGTATTCTTTTTATCATTTATGAGTACATTTATATGTTAGATGAAATGGAAATGAAATCATTATTGATGTACATAATCATGTTGAAAGTGTTGGATGAATTTGTGTTTTCATCTCCACATATATTTAATGTATGTAGAATGACTCAGTGTTGTGTATTGAGGAAAAGTACGGAGAGGGAAAATAATTATTCCAAAAGGTATTGGAAATTCGTAAGTCAAATATTATAATCTTGACAATATATGAACGTTTGGGTGTAATGGGTTGTATTAGAGTCGGTTGTGACATAGAACTTCACAGTGCAATAAAAGTATTAGATAAGGAGACACACTGCAATTTAGTTTGACGCAACAAAAATGCAAAGCTGTTTAAGGATGAAATTAATAGTCTTTACTCACTCATAATGTTTGAATGTGTGATGAAGCTGAGCACCATTAAAAACATATGAATGGAGGCATAATTACTCTTTATGATGTCCTCATGAAAAATAATGACAATAAGTTAACACTAATGACACAAGATGGAATGTTCTTGCATAATCAAAATTAAATATGTGCTTAGTTGCTTCCTCACTTTCATGCTTCTCTATCTTTGTTGCCATAAATGTAGTATATAGGTAGTTATCTTCATCATTTAGTTCCCATTTTATTCTGATGTATTAGAATACCTTCTTTTTAGTTGTATTTCTATCAATACTAATAAGTGTCGTACCCTACTCAAATTTGTTTTATAATTATTTGTTTATTATGTTATCTTCTAACATTTAGGCATAGAACCTTTTGTTATTGCAAAAAAATATTTCTTGCTTTTATAATCAAATTATAGCCTTTGCCTTGCTTAGTAATGAGTAATAATCTTCAGGATAGTCTTATAAAATTTGCAACATAGTTGATAAATATCTAGAGGTTAATGATACTATAAGTGAACTAATTTTATTTTTCATGGAGGATAATAGCTTATCATACGATGAGATATGATTAGGAAGACATATATTCAACAATTTATACGTTGGTCAATAATATGTAGCCGATATACTTTTTTGGGCATATGTTACGGTCTGATAACTATTCAAACTTTGAGCTGAGACATTTCAACAACTAAAGGAGTTATTAGTTAGTCGCAGCTTGTTAAATGACTCGACATGTATGATTACAGATTAGCAACTAAGATTTTTTTATTTTTTTATTTATGGAGTTGTTACAAATACACATACTTACAAATAATTATATGAGTTTTTTTTCGGAACAACCTCCAAATAGTGAGTTAGCATTTTAATGTAGTGCTATAAGCAACAGTTTTTTAGCTAAAGAGTTCATTAACTTGGTACTCGTGAAAGCCCACTGCTATTTATTCATAAAATCAACCCCATAGTTTAATTTATACCTCTAAAATGCAATTGAAGCTATAGATGATACCCACATGCTTGCAGTTATTTATAAATAATTGCATAGTAGACATTGAAGATATGCCAACGATATCATTTGATTGATAGTTCATTTATATCACATATATTTGGATGGAGTTTGTAGTAGATATGAGGGTATTGCGATGGGCAATGGAGGATGGAGAGTTTATAGTTCCACATGGTTAATATTAATTGGTTGATTTTAGCTACACTAAAACCAATAAGCTAATGTTATGGAGATTCTGATGTCGTTTAAGTAGCTGCAATGGAGAAACGTCTCGCAACCTGTCAGCAATCATCGTCACACATAATTATGCAACATAGTGGAGATAATGTTTGACATTTGAAAAGAGAGGTTTCAAGTATTAACTCAAATGTGATACTTTTCTTTGACGGTTAAGATATATTGTGCTTGCATGTGCAACCTTGGATAATTTCACTGGCCGCTACCACAAACACAATCAGTATTTCAACATATCTCAAACAAAAAATGTACCATGACAACGATTTGGGTGAGGTACATGTCAATAATAACGACCATAATGTGCTTACAACAATTATAAGAGAGAGTTTGAGGTGATGCAATGAGACATGCAATCGCCATTGACTTATGAGAAGCACATGTAAGACTTCGGTTGGGACAACTTTCTTATTGCTTCGTAAAGTAGCTTTCTATTACAAATATTTTGATTTTTGTACTAGAAAGTTGATTTAAGAAGCGGTTAAAAAACCGTCCCAAACAGACCCTAAATTGTTCATTTTATTAAGAAGTTATTTTTTTTTTTATATTCAAGTGGCAATTTACAAATGCATTAATCCATTAATGACATCAATAAACTTGAGATGCATGCTAACCACTAAGAAATAAAAAAATTTGGTTTTTAATTTATTGGATATGATGATGGTCTTGTTGATGTGTAGATTTATATGAAATATTCTTATATCATTATAATTTCTTTTGTTTGAATCTTGTTTAAATTAATCATCTTAAATCATAAATTATATTACTAAATAATTTTATTCCTATAATGCCAAATAATTTTCATAATTAAAAACACTTACAATTTAATATAGGGAAATTTACGTACATACCACTTTAATATAATTGAATTTTGAATTTTAAAATTTATTACATTTTATTAGAAAATATTAGAAAGGATTCTTTATTAAATTTAAATGATAATTTGACTTTTAATAGAAATAACATAAAAAAAAAAATTAAAGACTTGACATTGATTTTAATGACGTTGTATTAAATTCTACTTATAACCCAACAGGTCTTTAGTAATTTTAGACTTAATTTGTGATGATTTTTTATAAAGTTTTTTTAAAATTAATTATTTAAAATTCTTTTAAAATTAACTTCTTAGTCATTTTTTAAAAATAATAAAAAATAATGACAAAATATGAAAAAAAAAAAAAAAAAAAAAAAAACGAAAACTGTCCGCCTTAGGGGATATTTCATATCGGATTTAAAGTAGGATATACGCCAAATTTATGGTAAATCCTGTCAAACAATTTCGAACGAGCAATAAATCTGAATGCCTCCTAAATCTCGAATTTACATATTAACTGAATCCCTTCGTTCGGCAGATTTAAGAGATTTACGAGCTTACGAGTGAATACTTACTATGGAGAAAGATGTTACCTTCGTAGCGAGTGAGCTCATGTCGTGACATCAAATCCGATGTCGTCGAACGAGCGAATCGACGAAGCAATGGCTGCGAGGAGAAGCTACAACAATGAAACACTATTTCACGTGAAGCACACGAAGAGTAGCAGCAACAAAGAAATGGCCACCAAGAGGGCAACTTATTGTGTTCGGTGTCCGGATTCGTCCGGACACCAATAAAAAAACGGCACGTCACTCAAAAATATCGGGGCCCAGTGCATCCGAGTGAGATGGCGTCTCTGGATTGGCTGTCCACATGTCAGGTGACCGGACGCAATAATTTGCCCACCAAAAGAAGCTTGAACGAAGAAATGGAGAAGTTGAACAGCAAACCCTAGGCGACCTATTAATTCTATTGAACTTAATTAATATAATAGGAATATTAATAACTAATTAGTTAATTAATGCCATAATCAAAATTTATTTTTTATAAAAAATTCTTAATTAATTAATTAGCCTTGTAATTAACAATCCAATATCTAGTTATGTAAAAATAATTAAATAAATAATAAAAAATAATTAAATAATTAATATTGTAATTAGCAATTAAGAAGATGTATGTAAAATAATAAATAATTAGAAGCAATAGAAGACTTAAGTAATTAATTAGAAATTTAATAATATTCTTATATATTAACAAAGTGTTTAAATAATGCTTAAATAAATAATTAAATCATTTAACCATTAAACTAATTATTATTTATATTATTTATAATGATAATTTAATGATTGTTATTAAAATTAAAATTAATAAGTAATTATTATTTTAAATATTTATTAATTTTGAAATATAAATTAAATTAAAATTTTTAATGAACTAATTATTTTAAATTCTGAAATCTATTGACAAACATTTTATCAAAATTTAACATATATCATACCTCATAGTTTTTAAAATTTAGGACTCAAATTTTATAAATTTGAATTCACAAAATTTATTAAATCCCACTAAAATAAAATCACCCTCTTACCGTTTATCGGTAGTCGGTACCGCATCTTAAACTGTTATGCTTCCCATCCTTAGAAAGCCCTAAACCCTCGTCTCGCCTCTCTTTCTATCCTCTTCTCATTCACTTCGTCTTTTAATTTCTCAAATAATCTCCCTCTCCCGCCTCTTCTCGTCAATCCTCATGGTCGAATCTTCTCCAAGAATTCTTCTCTGCGGCGATGTCCTCGGTCGCCTCAACCAGCTCTTCAAGCGAGTCCAATCGGTCCATCTCTTCCCTATCCGGCTCTCTCTCTCTCCCCCCTACAATATTTCCTGTTATGGTATCAAAACTAACCCTCATCCTGGTTCTCTTGCCTCCGTCCTTAAATCCTGCAGGTGAATAAGTCCACCGGTCCCTTCGACGCTCTCCTCTGCGTCGGCCAGTTTTTCCCTGAGACCGCCGATAATCTGGAGGATGTCGCTAATTACCTCGATGGTTTGTCTCCCATCCCCATCTCCACCTACTTCATTGGAGACTATGGTGCTGGAGCCACTCGCTTCCTCTCTGCTGCCGCCAAGATCCCCTCCAACAAGGGCTTCAAGATGGATGGCCTTGAGGTCTGCCCTAATCTCTATTGGCTCAAGGGTAGCGGCAAGTTCTCCTTCCATGGTATGTACCCTGTTTTCTTACCAGTCGCTTCCCAAGTTTCTTCCTTTGTTATATGCTGCTATTGATGGTACTAATTCTTGTGCACTGCGTTGAGTTATTGTAGGTTTATCGATTTTTTATCTGTCCGGTAGGCAAATTCCCGATGCCGAAGGTAATGGGCGGTACAGTAGAGACGATGTCGATGCACTGAGAGCTTTAGCGGAGGAGCCAGGAGTTGTGGATATTTTCATGACATATCCTTCTTCCTTTTCGTTTCTGGTTCACGTCATGTTTTTTTGAAGCTTGTTCATGTTGCATTGGTGTTATCCGGCTTCCTTGACTCGTGATTACTAATGAATGGCCATCTGGGGTCTGGAATAGAACTGATTTATCTGAGGCAGCCCTAAGAGTATCAGACCCTTCGGGCAGTGATCCTGTTGTTGCGGAACTGGCTGTGGAGATAAAGCCTCGGTAAGTGTTTGATTGTGATTGGTTTTAATTTCCAATTCAGTTTGGATTCATGCTGGGTAGGTCTACCATGAAAGCTATATATTTGTTGAGAGGTTTGATGGTGAATTATAGAGAGAGTAAAGAGCATTTACATATGATATTTATTGATTTAGAGAAAGCATATGATAAAGTCCCAAGAGAAGTGCTCTCGAGATTTCTAGGAAAGAAAAGAGTTAATAATGGTTTTTTAAGTCATTAAGGATATGTATGCTGGTATTGATATTTGTGTTCAAACATAATGTTATTTGACCAAGTATTTTCGTATTTTAGTTGGATTACATCAAGGATTAGCTTTAAGCCCAAAGCTTTTTGCTTTCATCATGGATGTTCTTACTGGAAATTTGCATGAGGATGTACCTTGGTGTATGATTTTTGCTAATGATATTCTTCTTGTTGATAAGACTAGAGGAGTTGAAGAAAAAATTGAATTATAACCAAATACATGTAGTGTAATTTTAGTAGCAATAGATATAATGGTGAGATTGTGACATTCTTTGACCAAGTCATTAAAAAGACTGTACGTTTAAGATATATTGGATCTATTGTTTAAAGCGATGGTGAAATAGAACATGATATATTAATAAAATTCATGTTGAATGGTTGAAGTGAAGGAATGCATCGGGCATTGTAGTGGATAGAGGTTTGTTATTGTTGTTGTTGTTAGTTTGTTCTCTTCTTATCAATAATTGATCCCTCGTCTATTTATTTGTAATCGACCTTGTGTCTTATTTATTAATTAATAAAATATTTGGAGTATGATTCTATCTTATTTTTAAAGAAATACCTATTACAACTCAGCTACCATGGACAAATATTTATGGTTTGTGACAATTCTTTTTGTTGTATCTACTTATTTTCATGGTTACTCTCTTTCACGTATCTTCACATAACTTTTGGAGTTGATTTATAGACAAATTCATACTAGATTCTTGCTTCTGTTCTTTGTTGTGGAAATAAAATATGTTTTTGGTTTGTTCACCATATTTGTGCAATTGAGGTTGTTGACCTTTTGTATAGGTATCATATTGCTGGAACTAAAGATGTATTTTATGCACGTGAACCTTATTCCAATGATGATGCTGTACATGTTACTCGTTTTCTTGGTTTAGCTACTGTAGGGAACAAAGAAAAACAGGTATAACTTTTTGAACCTTATATTTTTGTGTTTCTGACCTTTGCTTTCATTTATCAATGTACTAATTCCATCCGGGTCATTTATCTGGCTTGCAGACTTATGAACTTTTGACCTCTTTGCTTAATGTTACTTTGTTAATCACATTTCTGCTGTACAAAGTTCTGTGATGAATCTGAAAGTCTTGTAGTGGTCTGCTTGAACGCTTATGTTACTTAGCTCGTATTGTGCAAGGCAATCTTCATGGTTAGGTGTTAGTGCTAACTAGCAATGTATTTGGCATCCAAGGGAAAAACTGTTTAAAAGGAGAGGAACGGCTGATGATTGTTTCCATGTATTTACCTACTTATGCCAAATCAATTCTAAGAATGCACTTTATGATTGGTTACCCCCAAAACTTGCACAATATTTAATAGTCTAAAAGCGTATCTTTTAATGTATGTGGGACCCATTTAGATTGTATTGTGGTGTCAATTGATGATGGTAATCATGATGAAAAAATCCAAAATAGTCTCTCGATTATTCGTTTGTAGTCAATTCAATCCTAGAATATTATATTTCTTCAATTTTGTCCTTTGACAGTATAAAATTGATCCTAAATGTTTCTTCAGAGAGATAGAATTTGGGATGCAAAATTGATCCCACGTTAGTGCTTTGATTACATAAAATTGATCCCCATTTTTTCAATGAGGGACAATTTTGAATCAATTTATTATATGTGATGAACAAAATAAAAAAGAAAAGTGATGCTTTGTAAATTAACCACATATGAACAGTTGAGGGATTACATTTGGTCTTTTCTTATAATCATTTAAACCTAGCATCCAAGGACCCTAATTGTTAAATTCACTGAATTGGAGAGAGAAAAAGCTTAATTTTATTGCACAAAATTATCCCTATTTATAGATCTATTATACAAGATATCTTATTAAAGAAATAACCAATTATAGAATAATGCATAATTGCCCTAATATAATTCTTTCTAAACGAGCCACCCAAATATGGAAGAAGCTCGACATGATCCAGGTGAGCCTCCCACGAATTCCCATCTTGGCCATGGGATCAAGTTTCAAGGGAAGGTTGGGATTTAACAAAGATCGACATGATCTAGGTGAGCCTCCCACATATTTCCATCATGGCTGTGAGATTAAGTGTTAAGGGACAATTGAGATTTAACACTCCCCCTTAAGTTGGGGAATATATATTTGTCATTCTCAGCTTGGTAATCAGTCCTAGGAAGATAGAGTTACCAAGTCCCTTAGTAAGAATGTCTGCAAGTTAATCTTTTGATGAGACATGATAGATACATATAAGAACATTGTTTAATTTCTCCTTTATAAAATGTATATCCACTTCTATATGCTTGGTCCTGTTATACTGAACCAGATTGTTAGTTATGTTGATTTCTGATTTGTTGTCATAGTGTAGCTTATGGGTCCTTCCCACTTTATCCTTATGTCTTCTAGAATCATCTTGATCCATAGTATCTCATACATTTCTAAGGCCATAGCTCTTTACTCTGCTTCTGCATTAGACTTTGCCACCATACTCTATTTCTTGCTCCATGTAATAAGGTTTCCTCCAAGGAATGTGTAGTATCATGAGATAGATCATCTATCTATTGGTGATCCTGTGTAATCTACATTATTATATGCTTCTAGGGTTATTTCATAGTCTCTTTTGAAGAAAGTCCCTTTACCTGGATTCCTTTTAAAGTTGTGCAGTATTTTGTCTACAGCTTGTACGTGAGTCTTTTTTGGATTTTGCATGAACTGGCTGACAATGCTTATATCAAATGTTATATTTAGTCTAGTGTGAGAAAGGTAGATCAATTTTCCTACAAGTCTTTAGTAAGCTCCCTTATTTATGTCTGGTTTTTTTAGCTTCCTCTAATTTAAGATTTGGTTCTTCTGGTATTGGTGCTAGTTTACAAGCTAGTTTATCTGCTTCTTTAAGAAGATCATTAATGTATTTCTATTGTGAAATGAAGATTTCTCTATTGGAGTGGATCACTTTAGTTCCAAAAAAATATTTTAATATTTCAAGTTCTTTGATCTTAAATTCCTAGGCAAGATATTTCCATAAAATCAGTTCTCCTTTTCATCATTTTCAGTCAAGATGATGTCATCCACATAAACTAATAAAATTATGCCCCCCTGAGTCTGAGTGCTTGAAGAATAATGTATGGTCCCCTCCTTGACTTTGCCGATATCCATTGTGTGACATAAATTTTGATAATCTTTCAAACTAAACTCTAAGTGAATGCTTTAGCTCATATGGAGTCTTTTTTAACCAACACACTTTGTCACCTCCAGATTTTTCATTGCATCATGGTGGAATCAATGTTTAAAATTGCGTAATCGGGTATTGAGGCATTTTTCGTTCGTGAGGCAAGGCGTAAGCCTCAAGACGTTTTGAGGCGTAAGCCTCAAAATCAAAAAAATTGCGTAAACATAAAATAATAAATTTTGTATATACTAATGAGTAAATATTATATAAAATATAAAAATGAATAAGATATGAAGTGGAATCAAAATATCTCAATAATAAGACAACATGAAATATAGTTCAACTCAAACTTCATTTTTCTCAAATCACATTATTCTTTTCATTAACATATAATTCCAAAAATAAATAGCAATGACATATCACATAAGAACTCATAAGTCATCAGCACTGTCATCACTAAGGGGGTCTTCATTTGAATCATCAGTATGATGAATTGCTCTCTCCACTTCGTCCTCTCATGTAGAGTCCAATGTCTCCTAATCAGGTTCTTCCTCAATATCAATTATCTTCCTTTTCCCTAAATATTTTTGAACAATCTCAAAATAAATAATAGTGTAATATATTAATAAAAGTCTAAGTAAACTTTATTATTTATATACATTTTTTGATTTGTTCTTGAGTTGTGATGGATGTAGATGCTTTAAGACCATCAAGAAATCAACATTTAAATCTTCATCTTGTAATTCAGACGACATCATTGCATCTTCATCATCTACAAATCACTCATCATCAGATGTCACTTTCTCACAAAGCAAATGATCTTTATCATCCATTAATCATTTTTTCTTCAAATTCCTATATCTGAGTCTCCTATTATACATAATGTACATCAGTGAATTCATCCTCAATGTGGACAAACGATTTCTTCTTTTTGTATGTACTTGGTTGTAGGCACTCCAATTTCTTTCATAGCCAGATGAAGAACATGTCAAGCCCAAAACCTTCATAGCAAAACGATGCAGTTCCGGAGTCCCATCGCCGAATTGACTCTACCACGCAATTAATATTTATATAAGAGAGTTTAATTAATGCAAAAAAATAACTTTTAAATAAATGTTTAAAATATTAAAAAAAATTACTTGGAGATCGTTTGACAATTGTATCCTTTGTTTGTTGTAATCCAAAAAAATCTTCTTTGTTCCTAAAAGGTACCAATTCTATGTCAACATTTGATCTTTCAGTTGCATCACTTATTAGCCAATTCATGCAATGATACTATCACAACTTTATTTCAGAGTTTGTAGACTTATTCTCTGCATATTGATATTGAGGGTTTATGTAATAATCAGCTGCATGCAAGTGCCGGTGAAGTTGTAGCTCTCATCTATCATCAATAATATTCCAAATTTTCTTAAAGACACCCTCTTCGCCTCTTAAGTTGGAGGCAATAATTTCTTTGGCTTCATCCATGACATTGTAGATGAAACTCATTGCAGGTTTCTTCTCAGCATCCACCATCCTTAAAACTTGAACCAAATGTCTAGTGGTTGTAATGACATATAAAATACTTTGCCAAAATCTATCATTTAAAACGTTTTTTCTAATCTCTTTTCCCTAAGCCTTCTTCGCCCAAGCACAACTCAACCACTTTGTAGATGTGAATATAGCCTCTAAAGGTTGTCTAGCATGATGTATCCATCATGCTCTCTAAGGTCAAGTAAGCGGTGACAAATTTTGTGCTGCTGGCTTTAGAATTTCTTTCTTTGAAAATTTTCTTATAAGAACTAGATTCCAAGAGTGGTTGTAAATAAACTTGGTTATTTTTTTTGCTTTAGTAAGTGCATTCGTATGTTAAGGTAGCTCGCCAAGCTTCTCAAGAATAATATATATACAATGTGCAGCACATGGAGTTCAATACAGATGTTTCCTCTTCTCCATAAGTTTATTATTTGCAGCCTTGTAAGCACTTGCATTATCTGTCACAACTTGTACAACCAAATGTTCTTCAACCTCTTCAACAATGCTATCTAATAATTCAAATATGAACTCATTATCTTTGACCTGGTCAGATGCTTCAACTGATCTTAAAAATACATTATTATAAGGATTATTAATGAGAATGTTGATTAAACTTCTATGTTTAATATTAGACAACTCATCTGACATAATTGTTACTCCTGTTTGGGTCCAAGTCCTCTTAATTTCTTCGATGCTTTTATCAGTGCTTTCCAACTCCTTCATAATCCATGTTCTCAAGTCATACATGGTTGGAGGTTTGAACCCTCTCCCAAATGCTCCAATTGAACGAATCATGTTGTAATAGGCATTTGATGTTGGAACATTAAATGAAATTGCATTTTTGTAGAAGAATCGGCCTATATCCTTACACACTCTTCTCCTTGCCTCCCTTGTATTTTCTGGGGCCATCTTCTGTGTAATAGGAGGCATATCCTCTTATGTGTTCACCATATAATTATCCATAAGCCCTCTAGCACCCCTTGATGAAATGGGCTTCATCGAAGAAGATGAATCCCTAACGTTGCGCTCACTCCCGTAGTAAGAGCCAACATCGACTCTATCCTCAAATTGTTTCTGTGCAAGATGATTTGACGTGGTAGACTTATTCATGTATGATTTTATCTCCTCTCTTACAATATCATGAACTTTAGGGCGTGGAGCAACATTCTTGTGAGACCCTGAAAGGTGATATTTCATCCTAGTCACACTACCCTTCATAACTTTATCACAGTAATTACATTTTAGATAGATATATGTTTTATCACTTCCCCCTACATCCACCTGAGTGCTATATTTTCATGATGGATCTTTTCTATGACCTGACGCAGCTTATCCTTACTTCTGACCATCATTTATGAGAAGAATATATTAGTATAATATATTAAACCCCCAAACATAATGCTTCACTTATTATATATCAAGAAAACTCATATAAGCATGCACTCATGAAGAAGCATACTAATACTAACAACTACTACTAAAGATGGTGAATACAACAATATACTAGTCTGCCAGGGGTCTAAGGGGGCGCTGTCCCCTGGCGGGGTTCGACCTGCTAGGTCAGGTCGCGAGGTCTAGGGGCATCGCCCCTGCGGGGGTTTCTGGGGGCAGCGCCTCCGAAACAAAATTTTATTGTAAGAGTAATTTTGAAGTTTTGCTTATTTTTAAAGTTCGTAAGTTATTTGTATGGAAAGATACCGAGCGGTACCGAGCATGTACCGCTTGGTACCGAGCATATACCTGTTCGATAACGAGCGGTACTGGCTCGGTACCGAGCATGTACTGAGTGATACCGAGCATGTACCTGCTCGGTATCGAGCAGTACCGAGTGGTACTGAGTTGTACCGAGTGGTACTGAGTTGTACCGAGCGGTACCGAGCATGTATCTAGTGGTACCAAATATTGTTGTACTGAGCGGTACCAAGCATGTATCTAGTGGTACCAAACATTATTGTACCGAATGGTACTGAGCATATACATAGCGGTCTCAATGTGGAAGGAAGCGGACGCCGAATGAAGAGGGAAAAAGGTCGCGGTAGAAGATAACTCCAACCCAACTCGCGGTATAAGATAACTCCAGGCAATAAGCGGAGAGCAACTCAATGTGGATGGAAGTCGACGTCGAACGAAGATGAAAAAAGGTCACTCGAAGAAAGGGAGAAAACCTGTTTTCGGAAAATAACGGAAGACCGCGCGGGGGTTGGGGTGTTCGAACTGAACAAATATATATTATGTTAGTTTTTTTTTTTTTAAATTTTTAGAGGTCGACGCCTCTCAACCGTTAGGCGAGCTGCTCAGTAAACTTGAGGCGTACGCCTCAAATTCTGAACTCATTGCGTAGGCTTTGAGGCTTAAAGGGGCGAAATTGTGCTGAGGCGCGCCTATTATTGCACAATTTTAAACCATGGGTGGAATCTCTATAAACATTTCTTCCTCTAAGTCTCGGTGTAGAAATGTGATGGGGACAATTGAGCTTGGAAAGTCTATCAGAGACGTGGCTGTCGATCTACGACCACAATTGAGTCGATGTATTTGTCTTTTATTATGTTATGTTGTATTTGCTTTATTATTTTTCCGCTTTTACCCCTTAAGGGAATTCGTGTGTAAGGCCTAAGGGCATTGTCGTTTTTTATTTTGAGTCCTTTGTAAGAGGCTATATATAGCCCTTATGTTCTTTTTTTCAGGTTTAATGAATGAATAAATGATAAAATTTTTCCATTGCTTAAGTTCTTTGTGAGATCTTGAGAGTGCTTTCGAGAGAAATTCCTAGGAGAGGAAAATCAGATCACCCACTAACCTTGGAGACGGTCGGGTTCGTTGTTCTTTTTCACTATCTCTTTTCCTCTTCCCTTCATCCACTAGCCGCCAGCCTAAGGTTTCCCTACACCACCCCTATGCCACCGGCCACCTTAGCCGCACCCCACCGTCGGTTAACTCCCCCACTCCATAAAGCCACCTTTCATTCTCCCTTTCCCCCACCGAAATCCCCACAAGCTCCCAACCTAGCTGCCAGCCATAACTCTCACATCTTCCCTCCACAATTCAAGTCCCTTCTTGAATACCTTCCATAAGTGATCCCTCTTAATTTAGGAAGGTCTAATTTCAAAATTCAAAATAATTTGAATTTGAAAATTCTTTCATAATTAAGAAAATTTATTTTAGGAAAGTTACTAAATTAAATCCTATTTGAATTTCAAATTAGATTGGATTTAATTAAATCTTTCATAATCCCTTAATCCCAAAATAAGAAACCCAAATCTCCTCCTAACCCATTGAACCGCCGACCTCCTTATTAAATCCATTGGGATTTATTTTTAAAACCCACTAAGCTCTCTCTTGAAAATAATTCCTATTTCTCCCACCTCTCTTGGCCGAAATCTCCCTATGCCCCACCTTTTAATTTCTTTCCAAAAGGTAATCTCTTCTATTTGAATTAAATTATAACCTTGCCCCTCTCTCTTGCTAGCCACCCCCCCTCTCTTTCTCTTCCTTTATTGCTCTCAATCAAAGAGATTAGTTAGGAAGTTGCTTAAATCACTTTCCCTCCACAAAATTTGAACCTAATTTAATTCCACCTACCCTCCTTCATAGGTCGGCAACCCTTCTCTCATTCTCCAAAGAAAATCTAGAGAGAAACTTCTTTTTCCCTAGAGAAGTCTCCATGGGAATCAACATTGATCTTCGTCTACACATCATTCTTTCAAGCCAATGAATGGCTGATCCGGAGCTTGATTACGGGTTTGCTTACGACGAACAAGGCAACGTCAACATCCTCCACTCCACCTTCTTCGATTTCAACCCGGAAGTTGATCGTTCTATTGAAGAGTACATGGACCATATCATCTTCACGCTTTCGGAGGCCATTGACTAGCAACTTGCCAACGTCCAATGACAAATCGTTTTTGGACCATCAAAAGGGTGAACTTCTTCCTCTTTTCATTTAATTTCCTAATCCACTAATCTTGTAGGCGGTGATCAAGCACAAGGAGCCGTGCTTTGCCTTCTGCCTCTGCTTAGTAAACGTAGGATTGAGTGTGCTTTCTTATTGTTAGATTAGGGATTTTGTTGAAAATTACTTAATTCGCATGTTGTTGAAATTCTAAGTTATTTTGATAATCCAAATGTTTGGCATGTGATTTGGCCTAAGCGTAACTACCCCTCTTATGTTTTCTTTTATCGTTTTGATTGCTAATTGTTTTAATCGTAATTCTTCTTATCAAAATCGTTCAAGTTTTTATCGAATACGTTCAAAAGCATTGTAGTCCTACATCAAAATGCTTTTTTGACATCCATTTATTTTAGATATCAGTTATAATTAGCTGTTGGTGAGAGCATGATCCTCATGGTGTTCTTCTTGGCCACAAGTGCAAAAGTTTCCTGATAGTCAATGCCGTATGTTTGAATGTACCCTTTCACTACCAATCTTACCTTATATCTCTCTAGTGTACCATCAACTTTATATTTCATATAGAGCACCCATTTGCACCCAACTGGTCTTTTTTCTACTGATAGGTCAGTGATCTCCCATGTATTGTTCTTCTCCAGGGCTTGCATTTCATCTTTCATGATTTTTTTTTTTCAATTTTTATCAGATAAGACCTCAGAAATATTATTAGGAATATGAATATTATTTAGTGTGACCAGGAAATTTTTGTGTGAAGGTGAAAAGTTATGGATGGATACAAAGTTAGTTATGGGATACACGGGAAGTTTTTTTGGTGAATTTATATTTACCTCAATTTTAGAATTTATTATTCTGTGCGAAGTCCGGAGGGCGTCTAGATACCAGTAAAAATGCGCCGAATCACCCAAAAAATGTATCACGCTCGGTACCACTCGGTACTGCTCGGTACCGCTCGGTATCGAACGCTTAACCGGACGGGAGAACCGTCCGGTCTCTGCACAGAATAATAGCTCCAATTTTAGGAGACAATTCAAATTCTTGAATCTACTATGGTCTATGGAGTATAGTTTGGAGTTGTATGCCTCAAATATACTTTTCAAAACCTCATAATATTTATAACAACTTTGTCTCGATTTCTGAGCTTTAATTTTAGGATTAGGTTGATTGGTTTAAGATGGATGTGGAAGGTCAAGAGAGGCAAGCTCGAGATGGTTTAGATTCGTGGATCTACTTTGGAGCATAGTTTGGAGTTGTACGCCTGAAATATACTTTTCCATATCTTATGTTATCCATAATAGCTTTGTCCTCAGTTTTCTTGGCTTTAATTTTAGGTTTAAGTTGATTGGTTTGCGGTGGAGCTAGAAGGTCTAGAGGGGCAAACTCACTTTTCTCATCTTCAGTTTCAGTGCCCCCCTAAAGATGAGGTTTGGTGAAATAAGATTTTTTATTCGTTAGAAGTAACGTCAACAGATACAAGAATTTTCTTGGAGGGATGATAACATTTATAACCTTTATTGGTGGATGAATATCCGACAAAGATACATTTGAGTGCTCTTCGATATAATTTTTCTCTATTTTGGCGGTGAATGTGAACATAGGTAGTGCACTCAAAGATTTTGGATGTGAGGTTTTTATGGGTTCAAAATTTAGGGTAAAAAGAAAGAATATTCATTGGTGTTTTTGGTCCAAAGGTTGTTAAAGATAGTCGATATGTAAGATATGTAACAGTTAGAAGGACTTCCCTCAGTAGGATTTGGGTACATTGTGGTGGAACATAAGTGCATGGGTGGAGACAAGAATATGGTTATTTTTTCTTTCTACAAGTCTGTTTTGTTGTGGGGTGTTTTGTTGTGGGGTATGAATACTGGAAGACTCATAAATGATATATTCTTTTTGAAAGTAGGATAGTTTGGTTAAATTAATCTTTGGAATTGTCAGAACGAAATTTTCTTATTTTTACTCTGAATTGATTCTGGATCATTGTGTGAAAAACGGGGAGGATAATGCTAATATCATATTTGTTTTTAAGGAGAAAGATCCAAGAGACTCGAGTGCAGTCATCATTGAAGGATACAATTTATCTGGCCCCTGAGATGTTAGGAATTTTTAAGGGTCAATGATCCATAGACCTTTCAAATGATTTATAGAGGCACTTAGTCCAATGGATGTAAGAAACTTACTTGAAAGTATAAGAGAAGAAGATGCATGTGATTTCTCAAGGATTACCAGGAGTTGTTTTAGCTTATCAATATCTTCTTTGTTGAGCTCTCTGAAGCTGAACTGCGTTTGTGGGTTGGGTTGATTTGTTTTAGTGTTTGTGATATTCCCTTTTGTCCACTTCTTTGATTCCACTTCTTATTTGAGGGTTTTTCATATAATTTTCAGTATGTCTCTTTTGTGTGTCTTGATTTCTTGCAATAGTTGCACCAAAGAGAATCCGTCTTTAGGTTTTGTGGAATCCTTGTCTCTTTCCTTCTATGATGCCTCTTTGGTTGTCACCATTATCGAACCTTTAGTAACCTTTGATTCCAACATTATCCCTCATTAGCTTTCCTTAGCACGAATGAGACAAATTGTCTCATTTAGTGAGGGTGTCTCCTATTTGTCAACGATTTGAATTCTAACTTGGTCAAACTCCGTATTTAATCCTGCAAAAAAGTCATACACTATCTTTCTCGTTAAAGCTTTTTAGGATAGAAGCATCTTTTGGACACTTGGTCTCTATGCATCTGTAGTGATCAAGTTCTTTCCACAAGTTTTGAAGGAGTGGCATATTCAGTCATGGTCTTGCTTGTTTTGTGCTTTTGACCTTAACTTTAATTTTGAAGATTTGTGCAGTATCCCGAGCTTTTGAGAAGGTTTGCCTGGCGGCATCCCATATGTCTTTTGCATTATATAGGAACATGAAAGTATCACTAATTTCTGGAGTCATGGAATTTCACAACCATGACATGATCATGGAGTCTGCTGAGAGGAAACACATGTAGATTTCCAGTAATCCTATCAATCTTTGAAAAACAACGAGAATTCTCCACGAAAAATCCATACAAAACCAGAAAAACAGTTGATAATTTGTATTATTTGATGAAAGGAAAACATAAAATACCAAGATATAATTGATCCTTTATTTGAGAGGAGGATCTATCTCTCCCAATTTTCTAGACGCCACTAGAGCCCAAACAAAACCTAAGAGAGATATCAAATTTTAGCCAAATTCAAGATGCCCTAATCCTATGAAAACAAACTATTTAATGCATACAATACAAAAGAAAATATATAAAAAAAAACAAAAGGAAATATCTAAACAGTCTATACATTCAAATTTCCCTCTTACATCCCTCCAAAAACCTTCTTATTCTGGCTACTGGAGTCCACGGTTTAAGCATCATGTAGGAGAGGCGGACGAGTTCCGCCTCTGTCTCCGCGAGCTGGTCTAATGGGCCGGTATAACAATATCCCCCTCCCAAAGACCCACATTGTCCCGATCAATTTTGTATAGTCGAGGGATTAAAGTGGGTTCAATTTTATATTACAATTATAAGATGATGGATTATTTTGGATTAATTTTATACAATTGAGGGATTAAATTGGAGCAATGTGATATTTTGTGACTAAATTAATCACAGATGAATAGTTTTGGCATTATTTTAAGATTTTTTTTTTGGGTGCTAAATATAAGGTGTCATGTCAACTACCACATCGGTAGAGTGATTTAGCTCCAATCATGTTAGTAGATTTATTTGGGTGGTTATGATTTATTCTTTTACATTGTTATTGTGCAATTGGACAGGAGATGGAATATTTGGGTGGGATTATAGATTACTCCATCTGTTTGAGTATCTTTTGGAGAGGAGTTAGAACAACCTTATATCCCTTGTTCTATAGATTAATAAGAAAAATGGTAGAAACAATTGGAAGTTAAGGAAGAGAAATCAAGAACATGTGGTCTTACTTAAAAGGGCCTTCACGGATTCAGGTTCGATTCCTGATTGGCCTTAATTATCCATCTTAATGATCATCTTTTTTTATTTTTGTCCCAACTATTTGGAGTGTCTTGACAAGTGGTCCTCAGTGATTAATTCTCTTCAAGTGTTCCATGTTTTTTCAACTCATAGCTAAGTTGTCTCACTTAAATTTTAGCCTAGACTTGCGTGTCAACTCTATTTACAAAAATCCTTGTGGGTGTTTTGCATTAGAAGTCTATCTGACTTACGTTCCTGGTCAATCAACATGGAACCTAATTTCCTTGAACTTACAATCTCTGTTGGGAGTCCTGCTACGCTAAAAAGAGAGAAGCTTAATTTGTCTCTTTCATTTTGTGCATCTACAAAGACTCATACTTTGTTTCAACCAAAATCTAGTCCTGAAAACCTAGGTGAAACAACCCTGCTAATTCAGCTTGATATTAGTATGTCAGTATTGATTCAATACAATGCTTCTCCTTATGATGTTATAGTGTACGATGGAACAATCGAATGCTGAAGATTGAACTTATTTCCTTAAATTATACCAGAAAAAGGGAGTCTATTCAATTCTTAAGAGAAGTTCATAAGAAGTAGCTGCCTTAACTTCAATTGTAAAAGCTATTAGGTGTTACTATTTAGGTAATCTTTTAAGCACCTCCCTAGAAAAGCACAGGGCTAGGAAACATTCAGGTGGTCACCCCTTAAAATCAGAGCGTCCTATGATCACTCTCATCTCCTTCTGCCTACTCTACATTTAGTCAGTATGAATAAGAATAGAAAAGCAACCAAGTCATATGAGGAAAAAGAGAAACCAAAGCATTAGCAGTCGTGAATTGTACTCCGATCACCATTGGAAAAGCACTTAAGCAGGGATTGGTACTAACATGATCCATGGAAACGTATCAACCTCCATTGGAAGTTACAAGCAATCAACAAATAAGGTCCAGTGATGGCTATTCACACATGTACACTTTTTACCAGTCAGGCAAATGGATCTTCTATGGTTTCTATCATAGCTGTCAATGGCGCAAAATAGCGCGCGCCATGGCGCACGGTGCGGCGCACCTACGGCGTCATGTTCATGGCGAGGCACATGTGTTTAAAATAGCGCGCGCTATTTGCACCACATGTGAGCCATGGCGCATTGCGCACGGTGCAAAATAGCGCGCCAAATTGTTTTTAAATTTCCGTATACTTATGAATATTTTTTATATTTAAAAATATATCTATATTTTAAGATAAACAACTATTCATTGCCCTAATTTCACGAAAGATTTTCTGTTTGCTGCATCCGCCGAACACATCCCGCAGTCCCTAAGTCGAGGTTGCTAAATCTATCCCGAAGTCGAAGGTTTTTTGTTTTCTATTTGCTGCATTCGCTACTTCCGCCGAATCCAGCCAAATCTGTCCCGAAGTTGAAGTCGTTGTTTCTGCTGAATCGTCCCGCAGAGCAGTGCTTCTGCCAAATCCGCCCCTCCTTCGTCTGTTCCAATAAAAAATCTTACCAGCTGACTCTGATTTGCAACCTCCGTCTATTCCGCACAGCTCTGTTGTTTTGCACGGCTATTTCTTACAAGAATTTAGAACTTAACAGGTAAGCTCAGTACCGTTAGGTACATGCTCGGTACCGCTAAGTAAATGCTCGGTACCGCTATGTATATGCTGGATACCGCTCGGTATCGCTAGTTACTTGCTTTGTACCGCTCGGTACAGCTCGGTACAACTAGGTACACGCTCGGTACACACTCGGTATTGCTAAGTACATGCATGATACCGCTCGGTACCGCTATGTAAATGCTCGGTACCGCTTGGTACATGCTCGGTACCACTAGTTACATGCTTTGTACCACTCGGTACAACTAGGTACACGCTCAGTACATGCTCGGTATTGCTAAGTACATGTATGATACCACTCGGTGCTGCTATGTAAATGCTTGGTACCGCTCGGTACCGCTAGTTACATACTCTGTACCGCTCGGTACAGCTCGGTACAACTAGGTACACGCTCGGTACCGCTTCCTAATTTCCTAGGGGTCGAACCCCGCCAGGGGGCAGCGCCCCCTTGGACCCCCGGCAGCTCCCATATTATGTTTCTTGGACAATATTATGTTTATTTTATCTAAATTTGTTTGCTTTTAGGTGATCATAAAATGTCAGATTCAGTTCAATCTTTAAAAAAAGATCCAGCATGGAAATATGCTATACTAACAAATGAATCCGACAACAACAGTGTGACATGCATTTTTTGTGGTAAAATAACAAAAGGAGGAATTACACGCCACAAACAACACCTCGTTGGGGGTTTTAGGAATGTAAGGCCTTGCTCTAACTGTCCCGAGCATGTGAAGTCTGAAATTAAGGCATCCATGTTGAAAAAAAAAAAGATTTAAATGAACAGTTTACTGACATATCAAATGTCAACCTTGCTGAAGAAGAAGGAGAAGACTTTGTGTACATCTTAACTTAAATTATAATGACATAACAGAAAAATTATTGATGGACAAATATCCTCACATTTATTGGACTCCTTGTGCTGCTCACTGTTTGGATTTATTAATGGAGGACATTTTCAAAATTCAAAAGCTAAGGCGATGCTTTGAGAAAGCAGTGACAGTACACAGTTTTATATATTCTAGGCATCGCTTACTTGAGTTAATGAGAAGGTGCACAAATCAAAGAGCACTTGTCAAACCCGAAAAGACTCGCTTTGCAACAGCTTTTTTAACTTTACAACGTTTTCATCAACAACAACTGAACTTGAAGAAAATGTTTACTTGTGAGGAATTTATCTTGGGTTCTTATGCGAAAGAGGCTAAAGCAAAACAATCTCAACATACTATCTTACAGCAATTATTTTGGAACACTATATTGTATGCCTTAAAAATAGCTGGTCCTTTATTAAAGGTTCTTAGATTGGTTGATGGAGAGAAGAAGCCCCCAATGACTTACATATATGTAGCAATGGATAGAGCAAAAGAGGCAATTGTTGTAAGCTTCAATAACAGTGATAAGTATGATCAAATTTTTAAAATGATTGATAGAAGATGAGAAGTGCAATTACATCGGCCTCTACATGCAGCGGGACATTTTTTAAATCCTGAATATTTCTTTAATAACCCTGATATTGCCAAGGATAAGGAAATAGCTGTTGGTCTTTATCAATGTATTGGAAGATTATCTCAAGATGTAGCTGAAGAAGATAAAATCAATAATGAATTAAGTTTATACATTAGGGGTGAATGACTTTTTGGTATACCTCCAGCTGTAAGACAAAGAACTACCCGATCTTCAGGTATCATTATTTACAAAAAAATTAAGACTGATTTGTTATATAATATTGAAAAAAAATTCATTTCTTCCAGCTGATTGGTGGTTGGCATATGGACAAGGAGCTCCCAATTTACAAAACTTTGCTATCAAAGTCCTAAGTTTAACATGTAGTTCATCTGGATGCGAACGCAATTGGAGTATTTTTGATCATGTAAGTATTTTACAATGTATGTGTTGATTTTTTATATATGTTCATAATATAATAATGTAATAATATTTTAATTGCAGCTTCATAGCAAACGAAGAAGCAAATTGGATCATGGTCGCTTAAACGATTTAGTTTATGTGAAATATAATAGAGCACTGATTCAGAGATTCAATCATCGTAATGTCATTGATCCTATTTCTTTGACTGAGATAGATGATGCAAATGAATGACTAATAGGAAAATTAGATGATGAGTCTGATGAAGAAAATGACTTTATTGCTGGAGAGGAAGATTTAACTTGGAAAAGTGTTGCTAAATCTACTGGTGTTTATGATAAAAGCTATAATATTCGGGAAAGATCTAAATGGAAATAGAAAGAATCTTCAATTAGGTATGATGTTGCTATTGAGAATGATGATGAGGAGGGTGATGAAGAGGATTGTGAAGTAGGAGACAATGTTGAAGAAGATAATGAAGCTTTTTTAACATTTGCTGATGATGATGATTCCCAAGAAGAGTAGATTAAATTCATATTTGATCTTTTAAAAAAAGATTGTAATATTTGAATTATGAGATATTTGGATGTTACTTAGTCGAACTTATATATGTTATGGTTGTCTTTTATTATATGATAGCTTGTCTTTCATTTTTAATAATATTTCATATTCATGCTTATTATTTTATATTTTTTATATACATTGCGCCATGTTCAAAATAGCGCGCGCCGCGCCGTGCGCTATGCGCCATGGATCCAAATGGACCTTTGCGCCATGGTGCGCCATTCGCCGTTAACATGTATGATTTCTATGGTGTTATCATCAGCTCTTAATTTTAGACATCTGTATCATCCGTATTGTTAGTATTGTGTACCCTACTTTTCTACTTTCCCTTGAAGATGATTTTATTGCTATTTTTCTTCTTAAAAACAAAGTGCTGAATTTGTGAACTGTTTAACATCGCTTGACTTTTGGTATTTTATACATTCTTTCCAGAAATTTATTCATGCAATTTCTCCTACTCCAGCATCTGCCATTCCAGCTTCAGAAATCCATTTAAAACCACCAAATACAACAGTGTCTCCGTATGATATAGAAGGCACTACAGATCATTTAAGAGAACAAGCTAAGAGGCCGGCTAATAGTGATTCTGCCAATCAATACTGGCGGTTTGATGTCTCAAAAAAGAGGCCAAGGCACGATGGACTCAGTGGGGAAAGATTGTGCTTCAAATATACATCCTCTGGTGCTTGTGCCCAAGGAAAAAAGTGTAGTTATCGACACGATGAAGATGCCAGGGAGCAATATCTTAAAAATGTTTGTTTTGATTTTCTCAACAAAGGAAGATGTGAACGTGGTCCAGATTGTAGATTCCGACATAGTTTGGTAGAGGAAGGAGATATTCTCTCCCAAGGAGGGCAGGGATCTCAAAATGGAAAATCTTATAGGTCTGTATGGCATATGGCGCTGTTATTTTTTTTGCTAGCATTGCATGTTTTTCTACTACCCAAATGCTTCCATTTATAATAATACCATCCAAATCTTAAAAAGGACAACAAAACTACATCCCTTATGTTTGAACTTTTGTTAAATTCTTTATGATTTAGTCATGGAATGCACATATATGTGTTTCTAGGTTTTGTCATGCTTGCTGTTAGTTTTATAAAAACCATGCTTTGAGAGTTATTTAAGTATTTTTTTTCCATGGAACTTAAATTGGCTCTATAACATAGCAGATATTTCTTGCAAAATGTTGGTTGATGGAATATGCAGTGTGTAAAATCCAATTTGAGGGGAGGGATACAATGTCCTATTTGATGCAGTTTCTTCTATAACACCCAAAATTTGACTATTTACAAAATTTAGACTCAACTGCTTCCATTTACAATCATGCCACTCAAATCTTGAGAAGAACAATAAAACTATATTTCATATATTTTTTACTCATTAAATTCTCAATGATATAATCATTTCATGCACAAATAGGGGTTGTTTTTTTTTTTTTAACGGGGTGTCAATGATATAAATTTTTTTGGTTTCTAAAACTTTTCTTATTCATTTTCAACTTCAATAAACTTGTCCAATGATAAGTTGGTTGTCTATTTTAGCAGCCTGCTTTAGTTTGAAAAGTCTTTTAGCTTGGAGTTTACACTTATATGGGATGCTAGGACACTTAATCCATGCAATATTTGACAAATGTCAGTCACATGCATTTGACAAGGCACTAATATTTTTTGAACATGGAAAATTTGTTCGAAATTAAAATGAATACAAAAAAATTCTAACAGACGTCTCATATGCATGGTGGGTCATGACACACCACCATAAAATTAAGCATTATTTTGGCAGTTTTTTTTTGTTAGTGAATTTTCATCTCCTTATCTTTGGAAGGGAAACGACCATGCCACCCTTGTTATTACTGTTGGTATTTTTATTGATTTTTTTGGTATTATTATAGATTTTATATGTTTAGGAGATGAAGTAATTTCATGGCTTATTAAAATTTTTAATACTGTTTTGAAGACTAAAAAGATGTCAGATGAGTGGAGAATGAGTGTGTTAATTCATATTTTTAAGAATAAAGGTGATGCACAGGAGTGTGCGACTTATAGAGGAATTAAGTTAATGTGTCATACTTTAAAACTATGGGAGTGAATTATGGAGCGTAGGTTACGGCGTGATACTAATGTTTCTCAAAATCAATTTGGATTCATGCCGGGTAGGTCTACTATGGAAGCCATACATTTATTGAGAGGTTTGATGGAGAAATATAGAGAGAATAAGGAGGATCTACATATTATTATTTATTGATTTAGAGAAAACATATGATAAAGTTCCAAGAGAAGTGCTATGGAGAGTTCTTGAAAAGAAAGGAGTTAATAATGCTTATATTCAAATCATTAAAGATATGTATGTAGCAGCTATTACTTGTGTTCAAACAAAAGGTGGTTTGATCAAGTATTTTCCTATTTCGGTTGGATTACATCAAGGATCAGCCTTAAACCCATATCTTTTTGCTTTAGTCATGAATGTTCTCACTAGACATTTGCAAGAGGATGTACCTTGGTGTATGCTTTTTTGCTGATGATATTCTTCTTGTTGATTAGACTAAAGAGGGAGTTGAAGGGAAACTTGAATTATGGAGGTCAACCTTAGCGTCCAAAGGTTTTTGCTTGAGTATATCTAAAGTTGAATATATGGAGTGTAATTTTAGCAGCAATAGACCTAGTGAGGGGATTGTGACTTTGGGCGATCAAGTCGTTAATAAGAGTACACATTTTAGATATCTTGGATCTATTGTTCAGAGTGATAGCGAAATCGATGGGGATATTATCATCAGAATTCAAGTTGGATGGTTGAAGTGGAGGAACGCATCGAGCTTGTTGTGCGATATAAAAGCCCCACTCAAACTTAAGGGAAAATTCTATAAGATGGTGGTGAGACCTGCAATGCTTTATGGTGCCGAATGTTGGCCATTAAAAGAGAAGTATAATACTAAATTAGGTGTTGCATAGATGAGGATGCTTTGGTGGATGAGTGGCTTTACCCTTAGAGATAGGATATGAAATGAGCATATACATGAGAAGGTTGGAGTGCTCTAGTGGAAGATAAGATTAGAGAGAGTCGCCATAGATGGTTTAATCACATTAAACAGAGGCCTTCTGATGACCTGGTTAGGAAAGTTGAGGTTTTAGATTTGTGTTATGTTAAGAAAGGTAGAGGTAGACCTAAAAAGAGTTGATTAGACAAAATTAGAAATGATCTTTCTTTATTAGATTTAAATGAGAATTTGACTTTTAACAGGACACAATGGCGAAAAAGAATTCATGTAGCCGATCCCACGTAGTGGGACAAAGGCTTGATGTTGTTGTTGTTGTTGTTGTGTATAGATTTTATATGTTTAATTTTTGTCAATAATTACATTCCCGTGTTTGTGCACCACATCAATATTATATGTGCGACTCAAAGTAGCTCCACTTGCTTGGTCAAATATCAGTTGTCTCAATTTTTGTTTTATGTTTTGAATTGCAATATCATCATATTCATTGTATGATTCAGTTTCAGTTGTCCATTCACCTGTTGTTTAAGTTGTCTTTGAGTCTTGACTCCACAGTTTTATGTCAGGACAATCCCAGAGAAGAAGTGTTGGTTTTGCTTGTCAAGCCCTGATGCTGAAGTACATCTTGTGCTAAGCATTGGGGAAAGTTACTACTGTGCACTTGCTAAAGGCCCACTTGTTGAAGATCATGCGCTGTTAATACCGATTGAGCACCACCCTAATACTTTAACAACAACATCGGAGTCAGAGGTAGAACTCGGAAAATATAAAGATGCCCTCAAAGTTTATTTCAAGAATCAGGAAAAAGCAGTTGTGTTTTTTGAGTGGATTTTCCGAAGTAGCCCTCATGCGAATATTCAGGTATGGGGTGCTGTAGTAATATTCATGGAAATGCTTCGTAGAGTATCTAGTTTATTCTTTTTGATGATATTCAATCTTTAGATATGATTTTTTTAATAAATGCAAACAGTTATCTTAACTTTCCCTTTTGTCTACGTTTAGTTTTTCCTGTATAATTTCTCTTGCCTCATATTTGAAAATAAAATTAGCACACAAGCTTGGGTTAGAACTACCGCTTATCTTCAAGCTCACAAGTGAGAAAATTAATGAATGAGATTTAGTTCATTTCTCTCCGTGGAAAGCAGTTAGTACCTTTATTTGTAATCTATATCATTAATAGTCAAATTAAAATATGAGAATGTTAAGATGAATGCGTGGCTAATTTAGGATGGAGAAATTTGATGGTGATGGCTTATCGGGCTGGGGGTGGGGGTTCTAAAATACTTTCGATATAAAAGTTCAAATCACAAGTGAGTTAGAGTGTAGATGACAAGCGAGCAATAATTACATGCTAAGCGCAATTACAATATGACAAGTATCACCAGAACAATAGAAATGGAAAAAACAATTTTAACATGATTTGACTCATATTAGCTATGTCATCTCCTGAGAAGACACTGCCTGAGAATTTAATTTGATAACTTCTTCGTTCACGCAGACAAGTTAGCAGAAATTCCTTAAAGAGTATTCTGCTACACCGGAAAGTGCAACTCAACACGAGTTTACAAAATACAATGCTCTAAGTTTCCAAGTCTTTATCTCACAAATATATAGCAAGCGTATGAATGTCAAGAATAAAAAATTACAATGGAAAATACTTTCAATAAGATGGTGGCGAGGCCTGCAATGCTTTATGGTGCCGAATGTTGGCCATTAAAAGAGAAGCATAATACTAAGTTAAGTGTTGCAGAGATGAGGTTGCTTCAGGGGTCCATTTAAAAGTTCCTTTTTTCAAACAGTCAGTGATAGGAGCAATAACAGTACTGAAGTTCTTAACGAATCGTCGATAAAAAGATGCTAAACCATGAAACCCTCTTACCTCTCTGATATTCTTAGGAACATGACAACTTTTTATTGCCTCGATTTTCACAGGATCTACTTTGATTCCTTTGGAAGATACAATGTAACCAAAAAATGTTAAACTCGAAGTCATAAAAGAGCATTTTTTCAAATTGATGTATAACTTCTGTTCTCTCAAAGTTTTCAGAATCTCTTTAACATGAAAAAGGTGTTCAGATGGACGAATGCTATAAATCAGAATGTCATCAAAATATACAACCACAAATTTTCCAATAAAAGATCGTAAAACATGATTCATTATTCGCATGAAAGTACTCGGAGCGTTGGACAAACCAAAAGGCATAACAAGCCATTCATATAAGCCCTCTTTAGTTTTAAAAGCAGTTTTCCACTCATCTCCAGGTCTAATTCTTATATGATGATACCCACTTTTCAAATCAATTTTCGAGAAAATCTTAGCACCGCTTAACATATCCAGCATGTCATCCAGTCTAGGAATTAGAAATCGGTATTTGATGGTTATTTTATTTATAGCTCGACTATCCACACACATTCTCCAAGTTCCATCTTTTTTAGGAGTAAGCAAAGCAGATACAGCACAAGGACTTAGACTTTCTTGAATTAAACCCTTTTCTAGAAGTTCAAACACTTGTTTTGAAAGTTCTTGATGTTCATTCGGACTCATTCTATAATGTGATCGATTAGGCAATGTTGTTCCATGAATCAAATCAATATGATGTTGAATGTCTCTCATCAGGAGTAATCCAGCTGGTAATTCATCAAGTATCAAATCAAAAAATTCATCAAGCAAATGTTGTATTTCCTTAGGAATCTCAGAATCTAAATCAGACTCTTTTCCAAACAACAAATATATCACATCAGATTTTGTTAATTCACTTGTATTCAGAAGCAATTCTGAAGTGACAGATTTTGAAATTTTTTTGTTTTTTGTTACCGGATCAGGAATATTTTTTTGAGGAAAGAGTGTGAATTCTTTGTTATCTTTAATGAAAGAATATGTATTCTTTTCTCCATTGTGGATGGTTTTATGATCATACTGTCAGGGACGACCTAAAAGGATGTGACATACTTCTAAAGGCACAACATCACAAACAATTTGATCTTTATAAGTTCCTCCAATCGTTAAGTTTACAGTGCATTGTTTAATTATAGGAACCTCACTTCCCTCTTTGAACCAAGATATTTTATACGACTTATCAAGAGGTTTCGTTTTCAGCTTTAGCTTCTTCACCATTTGTTGTGATACAAAGTTTCATGAACTTCCACTATCAATCATTAAAGTGCAAACTTTTCCTTCAACAGTACAAGTAGTTCTAAAAATGTTCCTCCTAAGCCATTTATCTTCCTTTTCAGTTTGAGCAGTTAAGACTTGTCGAATTACTAACAATGGTTCTCCTTCATCACCTTCTAAATCAAATTTTTCTAACTCAACTTCATTTTCAGATTTTGTTTCATCTTCTTCCTCTTCTTCTATTTCATTTTCACCTTCTATGAAATTAGTTCGTGAAAGATTATTCTTTCTGCAAGTAGCTGACAAGTGACCATATAACCCACATTTGTAACAAGGCCCAATTTGCTTAAGTTTTTCAGACGGTTTATTTCCTGCTACTCCTTTTTCTTTTTCCTGATTTTGACTTTCAACAGTTTTAACTTTTGCGCTTGAAGTCCCCACAGAAGTTTGAGTTTTAGTCCCACTCGTTTGCCTTCGTTTATATGTTTCAGAGATTTTACTACTTCCCCTCAAATGTTTTTTTCAATTTTCAAAGACATTCGATAAGCTTATCTAATTTAACCACATGATGTAAATTGAGTTGATCCTGAATTGTCCATTTTAACCCATTGAGATATCTTGTTACAGTTTTTTCTTCAGATTCATCCAAATCATTTCTAGCTTGCAATTTGTAAAAGTTTTCAGTGTATTCTTCTACAGTTTGATTACCTTGTCGCAAATTGTTAAACTCCTGAAAAATAGTTCTCGAGTGATCAGAAGGTAAAAATTTTTCTTTCATCTTTTCTTTCATTCTATCCCATGTTTGAATTTTTTCTTTGCCTCTTCTTAGTCTGTTGTTTTGTAAAATTTTCCACCAAGTTAATGCATGTCCCGTTAGTTTCAAACTTGCAAATTTAACCTTTCGATTATCCGGAATGTCTTTCCATTCAAAAAACTGATCCATTTTTTCTACCCATTCTATGAATTGTTCAGGTTGTTATTTTCCTTCGAAATTATGAACGTCGTTTTTAATTCCATGATCCCAATTTCTTTGTCGCCTATTTCGATTTCTAAGTTCTTCCTCTTCACTCCAAGAAGATATAATGCTAGGATTAGTGTTGGCTTGATTGACATTTAGATTAGCAATGGCCTCAGCTACAGTATTAATTTGATGTTGCAAATCATTTAATTGTTGCATCACTTGTTACCAATTCCCTTATTCATTAGCCATTTTTTTTGACACAAAAGAGAAAGACCCCTACAAAAAAAAAAGACGAACTTGCTCTGATACCAAATTGATGTAGACAAACAAGAGAAAAACTGACACAATGAGTACAACTTAAAACAAACTTTATTAAATAAACGCAAACGACCCAAAACTTGACAAACACAACAAAGATGCTAGGTGATTTAAAGAAATAAAGAAATTTATAAAGACGCTATCCTCAGACAACCGTCATAGCGGGTTCCTCACATGCATCGAATTTGTAGGTTAAATAAGTAAAGTGCATAGAACTAGCAAACCGATGGTCCACCACTGCAAGATTGTCCAATTTCTTCAATAGATGCTTCAAGTCAACTCTGATACGACACCCTAAAGTTGCTTTACTTTGAGAAGAAGGATACAGATGGAGTGGCAATTGCGGAGAGACGAAGAGATTAGAAGCCCGAGAAGAAAGGGTGGAAAGAGCCCGCAGGATTTTCGGAGGGGATGAGAAAAGAAGGTTGGAAAGAGCCCGCAGAATTTCTGAATAAACCCGCAGGTTAACAGCAAATATGCTCACAAAATATCAACTCCCTTTCTTCATAACATCTTCTCATATTTATAGGCAAGAGAGAGAAATGCCAAGAGCCACATGTCTTTAATTTCCATTAGAACCAAAGCATAATAAGCATAGAAATCTCCCCCCAAAGCTCACGGATAAACACCCAAACCAAGAACCAAGGAGACAGCCACGGGAGACGAGGGAACCGCACGGACCGAGAGCCACAGCCACGGGAAACGAGGGACGGTCACGGAATAAGGAGCCAGCCGTGAGATCGCAAGAGGTAAAGCACAAAAATCATTAACTTCCCAATGAATTCAAAGCATAGAATTCAGCCCCCAATTAATACAAGCCACGGAATCCCAAGAGACAAGAAGAAAAGGGGGAAGGGGAAGGGACAAGGCCACTCCAAAAGTAAACTTCATAATGAGGTACTTTTTTGGATATTAATGAGCTACTAAACTTCAGCTCAAGCAACTTAGAGAACCAGCTCAATAACGAATGCTCCAAAACAGCCAACCGAGAACCACCAGCAGCTACGGACCAATCAAGCCAGCAAACCAAAGGTCTACCAAGCCATATGCACTATCTACCATGTTCATTGGATGCTTTCCCATCATTGGATAGCTAAAAAAAGAAAAGAAAACAAAATATACTATTGTTCAAAATAAAATAAAAAGTACAGAATTTCTTGATAACATCACGAATACACTCTACTACATCAATCGAAGGTTGATCGGAGCAAACATCCGCTATTCTTCAATTGATAAGCATTGTCTAGCGTTGATTTTCGCAGTTCAGAAACTCCGCCATTATATGTTGTCTCTTAAAATCACTTTGATATCAAAGATTGATCGCTGAAGTTCTTGATGATAAGACCAGCGTTGACAGGTAGTTTAGCCGGGTGGGCAGTGATCTTCCTGCAATTTGATATCACATGTCCCACAAAATGCAGTGAAAGGGCAGATTTGGCGGATTTTCTCGCTGCATATCCTATCCCTACGGATTCTCCACTCAACGATGATCTACCTGACGAGCAGATTATGAATGTCGAAGAGAAGGAGATGCTACGAGTATGCGAAATGTATTTCGACGGGGCATCGTCGATTAAACCTGCTCGACCTCCAAATATTGCAAGAGCCCGAGCTGGTATCAGTCTTGTTCTCATACCACCTGAAGGAGGCATAATGAGGTTTTCATTCAGTTTGACTGAACATCGGACCAACAATGAAGCCGAATATGAAGCTTTGATAGTAGGGTTGGAGATTGCAATCGACATCAAAATTTAAAATCTTCAAATCTTTGGCTACTCTCAACTTATAATAAATCAAGTCTTGGGCATTTATAAGATTTACAAGGTTTAGTTGGCTCATTACCACCGACGGACTCTTGAGCTCCTAAAGCAGGTACCAAATGTTAAAATAGTTCAGATTTCTCGAGGTCAGAATGCCAAAGTAGATTGCTTGGCCAAATTGGCCAAGGAGATGATAAACACCAATGAGGAGAAGCCTAAATTCATCGGAGTTTACAATCGTTGGGTCTTGGAGCCCACTCTGTTACAATTCCCTAAGGCCGAAGAAGTGCCGGATGTGAGCTAGCAAGATGAAACCCCAGTCGACCCTCAACCTCTCTATCAGATCATTATGGAAAATTATCCGGAAGGATATCATGTGGCCAAGAGACGTAAAGCTAGTCAAGCTTCAGAATCGTGGTTGCATTGCTTCGATGTCGAGGGAGGGAGATGATTGGAGGCAACTATTCATCGACTATTTCAAAGAAAGCAAACTCATAGTAGATAAATCTATAGCTGCACAAATTCGTAAAAGAGCGTTACGATTTGCGTTCATCAACGATACGCTGTTTCACCGGGCTTTCGATCAAATGTGGCTTAGATGCCTAGGGACCAAGGAAGCTGATAAAGTGGTAACAGAAGTCTAAAAAGGATTTTGTGGTGCACATCAGTCAGGTCCCAAGATGACAGCTAAAATCAAAAGAATGAGTTATTATTGGCTGACCATGGTTAGAGATTGTATTGACCATGCCAAGAGGTGCCATGAATGTCAGATCCAAGGTGATGTTATACATCAACTACCAAATCCACTGCACCCAACAGTAGCTTCCTGATCATTTGAATGCTGAAGCACATATATAATTGGGCCAATAGATTCACCATCATTGACAGGACACCGCTTTATTCTGACAGCAACAGATTACTTCTCTGAGTGGGCAGAGGTTGCTCGATTCAGGGAGGTCACATCTGAGTATGTGATCAATTTCTTTACTCATAACATTGTTTACTGATTTGTTGTGCCACGCCGCATAATATAGGATAATGGTACGACATTCAAAAGTATAAAAATCTACAAATTCATTAATCGGCCCAAAATCAATTGACGTTATTCATTCATATACAATTCAAGGGCAAATGGTTTGGCAGAAGCCTTCAACAAGATATTAATGAAATTATTGAAGAAGATTCTCACCAAGAACAAAAGAGTAGTATAAGAAGATGGTAGAAGCGTTATGGGCATATCGTACAACGTACAAGACGCCAATCAAAGCCACTCCTTATTCATTGGTATTCGGTGTTGAAGTCGTATTACCATTGAAGAATGAACTACCATCACTCCGAGTAATAATCCAGAATGACCCACCCAAGAACAGAATGTTCGTTTAATAATGGAAGAGCTTGATGCACTCGATTAGATCAGACTGCAAGCTCAATAAAACCTAAAAATCTACCGAGAAAGAATGAAAAAATCCTTTAATCGGATGGTGCGCCCTCGGACATTTTAAGGAGAATTGGTTATGGTGCTGAAAAGACCAATCATTCCACACCGCAAAATCGGTGACAAGTTTGTATCCAATTGGGACGGTCCCTTCATCATTGAGATGTACCAAGGAGGAGCATATCAATTGATCGATCTGAACGTTTAGAGGCCTATGCCGCCGATCAACGATCGACATTTATAGAAGTATCATGTATGAAAATTCCATGTCTAATGTACTTTATAATGATCAAAGTGTTATATGCATATTTATCAAAGCATGCTTATAATTATATTTTGAAATTCTCTTGTCTAGCAAGAATGCATTTCAAAATCTCCCATCAAATTGGAGGCATTTTAAATATTTATTCCGGTCGACATCGCGCAATGTGCCGAGATTCCCAAATAAATATTTAAAATATCAAAAATACAAAGCCTATCCAAAATGTCCATGTGAGATAGGGGGCATTTTAAATATTCCTTTGGCTCGACATCATGCTACACACCGAGATTCCCAAATGAATATTTAAAATATCAAAATCTCAAATTTATTCTACTTTGAAATGTCCCTGTGAGACGGGACATTTTAAATAATTATTTGAGTCGACATCGCGCTGCATGCCAAGTTTCCCGAATAAATATTTAAAATTATCAATACAAATATTCTTTTACGCTGAAGAATACAACGAATTCTTTTTCAAATTATATGCATGCAATCTTCCAAAACTTCAAGACACCATCTTCTCCAACATACCAAGGTTCAAAAGTCAAGAAAGAGATTTTTTATGACTATACACTCCAACATATTGTGCCAGAATTGCTTGAAGTCTTTCAACAGCCTGAAACTTAAGGTTCGAATGGGTGTAAAAGGCCAAATCCAACACACCCAAATATGGCCGGATCGCTGGCAACTCTGTCTACTCAATACGCCATGAGAACGGCCGTAGTAGTGAAACCTCCACTTCGTCAACTCCTCATTAGGTTTTGTAGAAAGTACGAAGGCTAATCTAACTCGACAAATTCAAGTGATTGTAGTTTACAAAATTCTCCTAATTTACCGGAGAATCAAAGTTCCAGTGGGAAGGAAGAGTCACGAACAACTATCGAATGCTCGTAGATTCTAAGTCTTCAACCACGAAGGAGAACTCCAAGTCTTCAACCATTGGAAGCACATTTCCCGTAGCTCAAATCTGAAGCCTGAATTGGTGTAAAAGGTCGGATCTAACAAGCTCAAATATGGCTGGATTGCTGGCAGCTCTATCTACTCAACACGCCATAAGAAAGGCTGCAGTAGAGAAACCCCATTTCAGCAACCTAAGGACGAAGAGCTATCAAATTCTAGCTCTCCTAATCTGATGAACTCAAGTGACTCAGATTAAAGTCTTCTCAAGTGGTTAAAGATCAAAATATTACCTACATTTGGTACTATCAACCAAGTCCAAAACCTGCAAATTTTTTAACAAATCCGCAAACTCAAAGTGAGGATCGAAGGAACTTTTTTTCAACAAGTCCATCAAAGTACAAAACAAAGGACGAAAGAAAATATCCTAAATTTCACATAGAGCCTAAGGTTGAACTAAGTGAATTTCATCATCAACAAGTCCGTTATGCACAAAGCTCTGGACCGATGACTTTCCATCATCTACCTACTACAAACTTAAAGGGCTTAGGTCGATGACATCTACTCATTCATCAAGCCCGCCAAAGCAAGAATCAAATGGCAGAAGATATAAAAATCACCTGACAAGTCAATAAGAATAAATAAGGTAATTCTCCATTAATGTCCGCCACAGAAAGCATAGGATAGAAGGAATCAAAATCTTAGGACTCAAGCCAAATCTTGTCAAGATATCACCAGATGATAGAAGACTGTTGAGCATATACATAAAAGCCATAAACTAAGGTTACAGTGGTGTTGAAAACGAACAAGTGGCGATGCTATATACTACCATCAATC